>JBAPLH010001053.1:0-413236 GCA_037897445.1 Ceriops zippeliana
TTTCTTTTCATTTATTTCGCTTAATTTATGAAATAAATAAATATTATCGGTAGGTTGAGGATTTGTTTAATTATAATGACAATTGTTTCCTTTTCTTTTTTATTATCCACTATTTTAGTTTTATTTTTTGTTATTTATGGTAACTATTTATTTATAATTTTTTAGATAAATGAATAGTATAAAAACAATCTTAGGTTAATTTCTTTTCCAAAATAAGCTTCCAGTATATTAATAAAATGATAAAAAGTAAATGTACCGCTTAAATCAAAATTTAATTTTTTTCTAAAAACAATAATTAAGTATAATAATATTAATCTTTAAGAAAAATTCACTAAATAAAAGAAAAAAATAATTAAAATTTAATACATAGAAAAATACAAGACTTACACTATAAAAGCATTAAGAAATCAAGGGAAGTAGTTGTAATATTAACAGTGGACATGTACGTAGCAGATTGCTCGACACAAGAAATGGCGAAAGCTTCAGCCAAGATATGCTTCTCTGTTATCCTCCTTATCTTAGCAATCGGTAATCTCTTTCTCCGTTCTCTCAACATATATGCTTGCAAATTTTTTTGGCAGATACTTCCAATTAAACAAGTAAAAATAAATATAATAAAAATAATATTTATAATTTATAACTTTAATTTATGTGAAAAGATTTTCTTGTCATAAAAAACATATCATTGGTTTCGTGCAGGTCTATTTGCAGATTCAGAGGCACGGAAAGTGCCAGGAAAACCGTGCTCTAATGACAATGACTGCAAGGGTAGGTGTCCTCCTTCTTGTGCTAGGTGCGAGTGCTTGGTTGTAGAATGCTCGTGTGGGAACGTCCAGCCTGAAGAATTGGCCAGGGCCAAAACCAACTTTGTACCCCAGAACCAGAACCAAAACCCTAAAAAGTAAAAGTTTCATGGAGTTGGCCTCTTTGTCTTGCAATTTTTTGATTGACATTTGAAAGTTTATTGTAAAGTCCTCCTTATCATTTGGATCTAAAAAGAATGGGCCAACCTATTGTGTAGTCTCAAATGCTTGTTGAATTATTGAGGAACGCTATCTATATTTTCTTGAAAAAAAGGATTGGATCTACCTAATTTCCAATCAAAGCAACCTTATCTTTTGTGGTTTGTAAATGCTAATAAAGGCCAAACATGGCTGTTAAGTCGAGATTGAGAATTAGAGTAGTTATGAGAATTATGTTCTGTAGTATAGGTAAAAGCAATAAATAAACTGCCATTAACAAGTCCATCAAACATGGATACTCGCGCCAATTAGGCCATCTCTTTGGAATTGACAATATAGATTGTCATTATGCAAATTTGTCCATTCGTTGTTCGAAAAAATGAAGTGATCAAAGTAATCTTCTTTGAGTGGTTTTATTGATAAAAATGGACCAACCTAACCTTACAAGGGCTCATCCAAAAAACTCTTATATATAAGAAAGAGATAAAAATAAAGTTATATAATATTATTGTTATTTCTATAGTGACCCACAAAAGTTTTTGAAAAATAATAATTTTTTTCTATGAAATATTTATTTTTAATTATTTAATTTGTGAGAATTTCCACTAAAAATCTCAATTATAAAAAGATTTATTGGAATCGTGATGTACATTTTGGCACTCAAAATTTAACTAAAACGTGTCATTTCTTCATTCATTTAAATAATATATTTTTATATCACAATATTTAAATAATTATTTGTTTGTTTAAAGATGTGAAAGGAATTGGAATGTTTTGAACATCAATGACTTAATGGCTTCATCTACCTTAATTACAATTTAAGGTTAAAGTATAAGAAATTAGTATTTGTGTGAATGAGTTTAGTTTTATATTTTATAATTTATAATATTTAATTAATTCATTTTTTCATATGCACTTTTATATTCTTAATTTTTAAAAAAAAAAAAAAAATTATGATCCTGTTTGTTGTAAATGCACTGATAATATTGACTTTTGAATTAAAGAAGAGGAGTCATCCCTAAAACTCAATTATGTAGAACTAGAGAGAGCTTTGTACAAAGAAGAGAGTTCATATCCTAGGTATAATTTTTTATTTATTTGATATTGAATACTAATTTTACTAGTTATAATGACTAAATTGATTAAATTTGAAATTTTTTAATTTTTTAATTAAATAATTAGTCAAGTTCTAAAAACATTGGCCTAAAGTTCATGCTGAAATTAACAGAGTAGAAAGGCAAGGCAATTAATGTATTATTGGCTACAAAAGGATTTCATCACAAAGAACAACCATATGAAAAAAGAAAGATTTTATGAACTTCAAAGTGCTGAATTTAAATAAATATAAAATATTTTATATTATATTAATTTTTTATTTGTAATATAAAATGTCATATATATATATATATATAAAATTCTGTGCTTACTTGAATCCGTCTATTTTTGTGTTCATAATGTAACTCTCATTGCGTGAACAATATGTCACAAAAAGAAAAAGATTCACTTGAGGTGTACCAAATTGACCAGCATTTTAGTCAACAACTTTGTAATTTATTGGCACTTCGGATCTTGGACTTGATTGAGTTTTTATATACCAAAAATTTGATCGACATTACAATTTAGTAGTAACACGTTTATCAATTTACGTCTAAGTATTAAAATTAGGGAGTTTTTGCTTCTTTCCTTATTGGCCTATCAACTCTTATTGGAATGATGTTCCATTAACCAATTGACGCATAACCTATATGATTTTATATCACTCAAATATCATGTTATAATTTTAATTACGATCACATTTTAATTCATGATAAAAGAATTACGATCACTTTATGTTTTGTTTTAGACAAATTTGTGTGACTTGTTGTTTACCTCGGCCCTTCTTTGTTGACAACCAGAGGTCTTTCAGTGGGCTAAAGCAAGGTCGAAAGAATTGGACTGGACTGACTGATTGAACTAACCGATAAGTTTATAATTTGGCTCGATTCTTTCTTACAATTAGTCAAAATAAGAATTGACGCAAAAGACGATGAACCGAACCAAACTTTTACATGTTTATTAGATGAGAGTTGTGGTGCCAATTGGATTACAAGAGATTTGGATGATAAGGTTTTATGCAATTACGTGATCTATTTGGTTAAGATAGAATGAACACATTATAAGTAAGAGTTTTTCAATTGAGAGAATAAGCGATTTAATTGGGCTTAGATTGTAGTAGTGGTCAAGGGTGAAGTGACTGCATTGTAAATTTTATGTTTAATAAGTTTTTTTATAGACTTAAAAGGTGCCCGTCATACGAGATAAATAAAGTTGTGCTTGCAAGACCTAACATGGGTTGTACCTTTATGTGATAATTTCAAATTCAAAATAGATGCAATTTTGACAGATAAAAGTGTAAAGGCTGGCATAGGAGGCATGTTACGAGAGGATGACGAGAAGGTTGTGTGTCTATTTTTCAAGGTAGTTACCAGTATCAATAGGGCAGAGTTACTTGCAATTTAGAAGTTAGTTCACCTTTGGACTCTATAGAATATGGCAGAGAGGGCTTCACCTACTATTGAGAGTAACCCCCAAACTGTAATTGCCTAGATCAACAATAGGAATAGAAGGTTATCGGTGTTCAACGACGTCACTGTTAGAACTAATGATTAAGTTTCTTTTGTCGTTTAACCTCCAATATGCAACCAGTTTGTTAATATCTTGGAAAAATAGGAAAAATGTCTTCACATAAAAAAATAGTGGTATGGCTATGAGGAATTAATCTATACTATACACTAGGGTTTGCATATAGGTAATTAATATATTTTTTTTTGTATTTTTTACTTAATTGAAATATGACTTCATGAATTTTATACATTCCTTATTATTAAATAACTTGATATTAAAAAAAAAAAGTGTAAGAAATCACCAATAATGACATTTTAGTATGCTACAAATTCTTAACTCAAAATTTTATTTAATCAATATGTTTCTAGTTTGATATATCATTGATTTTTTTCTAAATTGAGCATAACATCTCTATCCATTATTGCTAATATTTTAGCAAAGTTTCAAAATATAAAAAATATCATTGATATAAGTGCTAAAAAGTTACACTATAGTTTTTAAAACAATGGTTTTTAATCTAATTTATATTATAATTGAAATTAAGTTTGGTTGGTTTAATAACATAGTTCCTTATGTTGAGTAGGAAAAATCAAGATTTTGTTCTGAGAGTAACATGCATAGATTTTAATTTATTAATTTGCTTAAATAATATGAGAACCTTTTTTTTTTTAAGATAGAGTAATATAGAAATATAAATCTATATGTTGTTATATATCTATTTATATTTATGTCAATATTATTGAATATGAGAAAAAGTCCATAATTTAAAATAATTTTTTAAACAATAAACACATATGTGATGACTTTGTCTTAATTTATATATTTTTAAATAATTTTTTATAATTTATAATTTTAATATTAATTTAATAATAATATTTTATCCATAGCATCTTGGTTAACCAAGACACTAAAAAATGTCATACACAAAGGCTAGCAAAGACCAATAAGTCAAAACCTATAAAAGCCTCAAATCTAAAGATCGAAACTCAAAACTTCCTTAATGCATCTGAGCCCCCAATCAAAACTCAACAATAATTTGGAAGAAAACTGATCTACTGCAAACCTAAGATTGCTGCACCCCAAAATCTATGACCAAAGAAACTGCCCCAAAGAAAAAACCTTGACCCTCCTGTACTTGTAAATCCGATCCCACCAGCCAATAAAATCCACATTAAGATTTGTCACCAAGAAGGATTTACATAACTCCATTCAATCTAAGAGAATGACAGATATTAATAGGGGAGATGCGAAGATATTTTTAGAAGATTTTGCATTGAGGAAGCAAATTGATCCAAGTTTTTATTTGGACTACAGGTTAAAGAAGGATAATACTTTTGGTAGCCTTTATTTTTCAAATTCCAAGTCACAAGCTGGTTGTACTTGCAATGGAGACATCATTGCTTTTGTAACAATCTGCTTGTATTAGTTGTCGGAGTTAATCATCACCACCAAACTATAATGTTTGGGCGTGCCTTGCTTGAGGATGAAAAAGGCCCATTGTACTAATGGTTGTTAGATTAGCTGCTTTTCTGCATGTGTAATAAAATGCTATCGGGTATTGTGACAGATGGAGATAGAGCAGTGTGAGCTGCAATTGATAAGATGATGCCTAACAGTAAAAACCTAACTTTGTAGTTGGCATTTAGAGAGGAACACCTTGAGCGAAATTAGAAAAAAAAAAAGATGAACACAAAAGCAAATATAAAAATATATATATTTTTTATGACGAGAGAATCTTTTTACATAAATTAAAGTCATAAATTATAAATATTGTTTCAATTATTTTTATTTTTACTTGTTTAATTGACAGCACCTACAAAAAAAATTTGCAAGTGTATATGTTGATTGAACGAAGCAAGAGATTACTGATTGCAAAGATGAGGATAACAGAGAAGCATATCTTGGTTGAAACTTTCGCCATTTCTTGTGTCGGGCAATCTGCTACATACACGTCCACTGTTAATAGTACAACTACTTCCCATATTATTATAATTAGTTTTATTATTTTTTAATTTTTTAAAATTTAATTAGTACTTTTATTTTTTATCATTTTGTTACTATATTGCAATGGACAATGAAAGTGGACAATATCCTAGTCCATATGCAAAACTTCTTGAAAGTCGAAGCATATGTGCACAGTATACAATGTCTGGTAGACCACAACAGAATGTTGTAGCGGAAAGGCAGAATCGCACACTTATGGATATAGTTAGGAGCATGTTAAAGTATTATGGTTTGATGATCTTTAAGGATTGTGCACACTTATTTGTTATTGATTCATCAAGTCATAACATGGGCCAAGTAGGAGATTGTTAAATTAATTAACATGAGTGGCCCTTGTTATTTAAAGTATGACCCAAAATAAAAGGCCTAATATGATGGTTGGTTAGGCATAACGGTAATTTGGGTCATCGGGTTTAAAATCTCTCCACTCTCTCTATTAAAGATGACGGTTATAAGGAACAGGTGTAATGGTTATAGGATTCTTTTTCCTATTTAAGATAACCGTAGGAGTATTTTCCTATTTAAAGTAATGGTTACAGAATAGGAGGATCTTCCTATTAAGGTAACGGTTAAAGGAAAAGGAATAATATATATCATAACCAACTTTTCCTCCTCTACACCATCAGAGAGAAAATGAAAAGAACAGAAAGGGAAGAGTAGGAGAAAAGAGAAAAGTGTTCAAGGGGCAAATCGGAAGAGGATTTTCATCTTCGCTACAGGACATCAGCATAATGGACAACAGTAAGTTGATTTCATTACGTTTTGTATACTAGTATTCGTATAAAGAAAAGATCCTGCATTATAGAAATAAGAATTTTATAAAGAGAAATTTTAGAAAAGTCTAACAGAATTTGCATTGAGGAGGCAAACTGATCCAAGTTTTTATTTCGACTACAGGTTAAAGGCAAGGCAAGGCAAGGCTTTGATGAACTTTAAAGTGCTGAAAAGGCTTTGATGAACTTCAAAGTGCTGAATTTAAATAAATATAAAATATTTTATATTATATTAATTTTTTATTTATAATATAAAATGTCATATATATATTTGTATAAAATTTTGTGCTTACTTGAATCCATCTATTTTTGTGTTTATAATGTAACTCTCATTGCGTGAACAATATGCCACAAAAAGAAAAAGATTCACCTGAGGTGTACCAAATTGACTAGCGTTTTAGTCAACAACTTTGTAATTTATTGGCACTTTGGATCTTGGAGTTGATTCATTTTTTATATACCAAAAATTTTATCGACATTCCAACTTAGCAGTAACATGTTTATCAATTTACGTCTAAGTATTAAAATTCGGGGGTTTTTGGTTCTTTCCTTGTTGGCTTGTCAACTCTTATTGGAATGATGTTCCATTAACCAGTTGACACATAACCTACATGATTGTATATCACTCAAATATCATGTTATAATTTTAATTACGATCACATTTTAATTCATGATAAAAGAATTATATTGAAATTCAAGATTTTTTTTTTCTAGTTGTGTTATTGGTTTATTCTATTCCCTTTTACTTCTTATTGTCTTTTGTCTAATTTTTTTTCTTGTTTTTTTCTATTATCAAATACTTTATTTAATTATATTTTTAATAAATATTTCATATAAAAATAAAATGTAGTTAGAGAAAATTTGAGGAAACGTAAAGCATAAAGAAAATGTTGAGAGAGATAAAAGGGAAAGTTTGAAGAGACATGAGAAAAATTAAAACATAATATAGAATGAAAAAAATGTAAAGAGAATGTAGAGAGAGGAGAAAGTGTATTAAAAAGAATATACTACGTTTATGCTATAATGAATTAATAAGTACTTATATTGTAACTAATTTCTTATTTTTAAAAAAATCTTAAGTGATATATTGTTTCTTTCAGTTATAAAAAAAGAAAATTGAAATGGAATTAAATTATTATTTTTTATTCTTAACAAAAAAGGAAGAGATATTTGCCTTTTTTTTTTTTTGGAGAAACAAAAGAGAAAATTACAAAGAAGATGTTTTTCCTTTTTTTCATTTATTTTTCTTAATTTATGAAATAAAGAAATATTACCATGTGGTACCCTTAAAATCTCTTTAATTACAATATCAATTTTTTACATTTATTTTTAATTATTGACTATTTGAATTTTATTTTTTATTATTTATTGTCACTATCCATTTATTACTTTTTGTTGTTTATTATCACTATCTATATATTTGTTCTTATCAATGATTTTTTTTCTAGCAAGAATTTTATCAAGAAAGAGAAGAAAAATGTGAGAGAGAAATGATGAAGAAAAATAGTAGATAGAGAAATAATATAAAGTGAGGTAAAGAAAGAAACAAGGGGAGAAATTATTGATAGAAAAAGAGTAAGAGCGTAATGAAAATGTTGAGAGAGACGAAAGAGTAAGTTTGAAGAGATATGAGAAATATTGAAACATAATATAGAATGAAAAAAAACGTAAAGAGAATGTAGAGAGAGGAGACAGTATTTTTAAATTAATTAACTTGAGTGGCTCATGTTATTTAAAGTATGACCCAAAATAAAAGGCCTAATATAATAGTTGGTTAGGCATAACAATAATTTGGGTCATCAGGTTTAAAATCCCTCTACTCTCCCTATTAAGGATAACCATTACAGGAAGAGAAGTATCTTCCTATTTAAAATAATCGTTATAGAAGAGGAGAATTTTCCTGTAATGGTAACAGTTATAGGAAAAGAATAATGTGTGTGTGTATATATATATATATATATATTATTACGAACTTTTCTTGTGCTCAATCATCAGAGAGAAAACGTAAAGAAAAGAAAGGGAAAAATAAGAGAAAAGGAAAAGCATTCACGAACGAAACGAAAAAGAGGATTCTCATCTTTGTTACAGGACATCAGTATAATAGATAACGGTATGTTGATTTTATTACAGTTTTATTACTAGTATTCGCATAAAAAATATCCTGTATTATAGAAATCGAATTTCATAAAGAGAAATTCTAGGAAAGTCCAACAATTGGTATCAAAGCGGGTTAGTGAATACTGCAATTGTTTTACATTTATTTGTTTGCGTCGAACTGTTTTCTTTTATGTTTTGCGCCGAAAGGAAAACGACTGTGCAATTGGTTTTCTCTATTTTATTATTTGCTGTGTTTAACAGAACACGGCCGGTGTTGAAAGGGGATACGCCGACCATGGAAATCTATACCACTAAAATAGCCGGCGTCAAAAGGAAAAAGGAAAGCCGGCCATGGAAACTGGACAGCCACCGGACCTGAGCAATCTGGGTATGGTGGATAGGCCTCACCATGGAGGCTGTGCTTCTAGGTACAATTGTCAACCCGAACGGATCTAGGTATGGAAGTGAGGCTGAGGTTTTGGGAACGACCGAAGACATGGATCGGGATTGGTCTGGATCTAGTGTCGTCGTTTCACAACTCCAGATCTGGTCGTGGTTCCAGGTATGGCAAGGATCTGAATTGGATTTGGTGGATGTGGCAGAACCCGCATTGCTGTATTATGCGATGTGGGCTTACCGGTGAAGAGTGGTGCCACCGCGATGGGGTCTCGCCGATGTGGGTGTGCGCCAATCGCACCTGCATTGCTGGACTGTGCGACGTGGGCTTGCCGGTGAAGGGTGGTGCCACCACGATGAGGTCTTAGTGGTGTGGGTGTGCGCCAGTGGCACCCACATCATAAGACTGTGTGACGTGGACTTGCCAATGAAGGGTGGTGCCATCTTGATGCGGTCTCACTGGTGTGGGTGTAGGCCAGTCACACCCACGTCGTTGGATTGTGTGACACGGGCTTGCCGATAAAGGGTGGTGCTGCCATCGCGATGCGGGGCTTGCCAGTGAGTGGTGGCGCTGCCATCGTGGGTCACTCAGCCAGAGGTAGCACGTGGGCAATGCCCGTAGTATGGTGGTGCTACCATCATGGGTCGCTCGGCCAGAGGCATGCTGTAGGTGTCGACTGTAGCACGGTGGTGCTACCATCGTGGGTCCCTTGGCTGAAAGCAGCATATGGTGTGCCGCCTGCAGTATGGTGGTGTAACGAGTCTTCGACCGATGGTGAAGAAATTTTTCGAATGGATGCCACCATGTGAAAGGGACCGATTACTGGAACAGTATGTCGATGCTAATGGTGTTAACTCCCACATAAAGGATAATTTAAATCTTTGTAATTGAAGATTTTTTAAAGTTTATTGAGTTCATATCAACATGAATCAAATATTGAAAGCTTGTTAGTTACCAAAGTGGCCTAGCTTGAAAGGATTTGAATAGTTGATTGTGAATTTCAAATTATTCATTTTTTGGATGCTAATAAAATGTTTAAAATGAACAATTGTGGTTATTAATTATGAAGCTAGGAGATCATCCAAAGGTGGATCATTGCTTGTAATTAATGACACTAAAGGGATTGATTGAGATACTAGTAAACGTGATTGTATATCCAAAGATAACATTCATGTTAACTTTAGTATGATTGATTGATCTATTAAAGTATATTTAAATTAACATTATTATTGATTAAAGGTATGTATTTAAGAATCACCTAAAGGTGAACTTAAATACATGATTAAAGTTTGTAGTATATGTATCTGAATCTATTCGAGTTTATTCAAAGCATTAACATGTAAATTTGGATTATGTTTGTAGCTTTCAATAATGTATTTGCTTTAGGCAATTCGATAATCAAATTCAATGGGTTGAACTATGCAGAATGGTCTGAGCATATTTAGTTTCATTTAGGTGTTTTGGGCTTGGATTTAGCAGCCATTTTGAATGAAAGCCTACAGCCATTACTGGGACCAGTACAAAATTTGATAAGTCTCGTCATGAGGCTTGGGTACAGTCTAATAGGCTGAATTTGAATTTTATGCGAATGACGATAGCTAAAAACGTCAAGCCATCGATGCTTAATACAGAAAATGCTAGGGAATTTATGATGAGAATTAAAGAATACTCTCAATCAGATATAGTTGATAAATCCATCGTAGGGACCCTAATGAGTGAGCTGACAACCAAGAAATTTGATTGGTCACAACCTATTTATGATCATGTGACTAGTATGGCTAATCTAGTAGCAAGGTTGAAAATAATGGGCATGGATGTGAGTGAATCCTTTTTGGTTCAATTCATCATAAACTCACTACCTCCTGAATTTGTCCAGTTCCAAGTGAATTATAACACTATTAAAGAGAAATGGAACTTTCAGGAAATTAAGGCCATGTTAGTTTAGGAGGAAGGGAGATTAAAGAAGATGAAGGATCAGCCCATTCATCTCATCATTTGTAATGATGCTAGTGGTAGCAAGTCTAAACCATATAAGAAAAGTAAGAAGAAGGACAAAGCCTCTATAAAAGTCACTAGAGGTCAGATCCAAAAGGATAAAAAATGCTTCTTTTGCAAAAGGATGGGTCATTTTAAGAAAGATTGTCCAAAAAGAATGGCTTGGTTCGAAAAGAAAGGTACATACTGTATATCAGTATGTTTTGAATCAAAAATAATTGAAGTGCCCAATAATACTTGGTGGTTAGACTCTTGAGCTACTATTTATGTGTCACATATTATGCGGGGATTCTTTCAATCTAGCCCATAACAGGAACTGAGAAGTTCCTTTATGTGGGAAACCGAATGAAGGCACAAATAGAAGGAATTAGGATGTACAGATTGATCTTGGACACTAAGTGTCACTTGGATTTAGAAAAATGTCTCTATGTTCCTGAATGTGCTAGAAATTTAGTTTCTATTGTAATGTTGGATGAAGTGGGATTTAACCTTAAGATTGGAAACGGTGCATTGTATAAACATTCGTACTATTATGGATCTGGTACTTTGATTGATGATTTGTACCGTTTTAATCTTGATGCTATGTATGCTGATTCCATATTTCTTGTTGAGCATAGTATAGGTAACAAACGTAATGTGCATGATGAAAGTTTTGCTTTCTTATGGCATCAAAGATTGGGTCATATATCCAAAGAAAGGATATTGAGGTTGGTGAAAGGTTATGTCCTGCCTCAATTGGATTTTATTGATTGGGATGTATGTGTTGACTGTATAAAAGGGAAACAAATAAGACATACATCAAAGAACTCAACCATGAGAAGCAATGAGCCTTTAGAATTGATACACACTAATATTTGTGGCCCCTTTAATGTCCCAACATGGGATGGTGAGAAATATTTCATCACCATTATAGATGATTACTCATGGTATTGTTACTTATATCTACTGCATGAAATGTCTCAGTTAGTAAACATCCTAGAGGTGTTTATTAATGAAGTGGAAAAGCAGTTAGATAGAAAAGTAAAAGTGATTAAGTCAAACAAGGGTGGTGAATATTATGGAAAATTCAATGAAAGTGGACAATGTCCTAGTCCATTTGCAAAACTTCTTGAAAGTCGAGGCATATGTGCACAGTACACAATGTACACCACAATAAAATTGTGTAGCGGAAAGGTGGAATCACACACTTATGGAAATGGTTAGGAGCATGTTAAGTTATAGTACTGTACCTTTATCCTTATGGGTGCATGCATTAAGGACTACTGCATATCTGCTAAATAGGGTTCCTAGTAAGGCTGTCCCTAAGACTCCTTACGAGTTATGGATAGGAAGGAAACCTAGTTCAATACTATGAAGGAAGAGATGAAATTGATGGATGTAAACCAAGTTTAGGAACTAGTAGAGTTACCTGAAGGATCAAAATGAGTTGGCTATAAGTGGGTCTTCAAGACCAAGCGAAATTCAAAAGGTAACATCGAAAGATATAAGGCCGGACTTGTTGCTAAAGGTTTTACTCAAAGAGATGGTATTGATTATAAGGAGACTTTCTCTCCAGTCTCTAAGAAAGACTCATTAAGAATTATTATGGCTTTGGTGGCTCATAATAATCTAGAGCTTCACCAAATGGATGTAAAGACTGCCTTTCCGAATGGTGACTTGGAAGAGGAAGTGTATATGGACCAACCTGAAGGTTTCACCACCACTAGGCAAGAAAATTTGGTGTGTAAATTAAACAAATCGATATATAAACTGAAACAAGGCTCCCGACAATGGTATATTAAGCTCAATAATACCATTATGTCATACGGTTTTGTATAGAACACCATTGATTGGTGTATCTATATAAAGGTTAGTAGGATCAAGTTCATTATATTAGTCCTATATGTCGATGACATTCTTTTGGCTGCTAATGACATAGGTTTGTTACATGATGTAAAGAAATTTCTCTCTGAAACTTTTGAAATGAAAGATATGAATGAGGCATCTTATGTGATAGGAATAGAGATATTCTGTGATAGATCACAAAGATTATTAGGATTGTCTCAGAAAGGCTATATCGATAAAGTATTAGAGAGATTTAGAATGGAAAATTGCTCAACAAGAATAGTTCCAATTCAGAAAGGGGACAAGTTCAATGAATTACAATGTCCAAAGAATGATTTGGAACGGAAAGTGATCGAATCAATTCCCTATGTATCACTAGTTGGAAGCCTGATGTATGCTTAAACATGTACTCGGCTAGATATTAGTTTCGCTATTGGAATGTTAGGCCGATATCAAAGTAACCCAAAAATAGATCATTGGAAAGTCAGAAAGAAAGTACTTGAAATAATAGGCTATTCGGATTCAGATTATGATGGATGTGTAGACTTGAGGAAATCTACATTTGGTTACATGTTTCTGCTGGATGGAAAAGCAGTTTCATGGAAAAGTGGGAAGCAATATATCATTGCTACTTCCATTATGGAGGCTGAATTTGTAGCATGCTTTGAGGCTACTGTTCATGCATTGTGATTACAAAATTTTATCTTAAGGCTTGGTTTGGTCGACAGTATAAAAAAGTCGTTAAGAATTTATTGTGATAATTCCACAGCTATTTTCTTCTTTAAGAATAATAGGTATTCTAAAGGTGTGAAACATATGGATTTAAAATACCTATATGTTAAAGAAGAAGTGCAAAACCATAGAGTGTCCATTGAGCATATTAGCACAGAGTTGATGATAGCGGACCCGTTAACTAAAGGTTTGCCACTGAAAACATTTACTGGACACGTTGATTGGATGGGCATTATGGATAGGTCCTCATTCTCTTGAAAGCCAATATTTTAGGATGCTCATATCATTGTGACACTCGTGAATTCAATTAAAGTTATGGTTTTGCTTGTGCCTTGTTATCTCCATTAAGTTGTATACAATTATAGTTTGTGAGATAACTAATAGCATATATGGAAATGACAATTTAAAGTTTCAATGTTCCTCAGTAAGGTTATTATGAATTATGATGATTATGTGATACATGGAAGGAATCATGTCGCTAAAAGATGTGTGACCGCCATGATCCAATCATTTTAATTCAATCAAGTATTATTATTTGATGATCTTTAAGGATTAAGCACATTTATTTGTTATTGATTCATCAAGTCATAACATGGGCCAAGTGGGAGATTGTTAAATTAATTAACATGAGTGGCCCATGTTATTTAAAGTATGACCCAAAATAAAAGGCTTAATATAATGGTCGATTAGGTATAACGGTAATTTGGGTCATCGGGTTTAAAATCTCTCCACTCTCCCTATTAAGGATAACCATTACAGGAAGAGAAGTATCTTCCTATTGAAGATAACTGTTACAGAAGAGGAGGATTTTCATGTAAAGGTAACGGATACAGGAAAGGAATAATGTATGTGTGTGTATATATATATACACTATTATGGATTTTTCCTGTACTCAACCATCAAAGAGAAAACGTAAAGAAAAGAAAGGGAAGAGTAGGAGAAAAGGGAAAAGCATTCAAGAATGAAACGAAAAGGAGGATTCTCATCTCCGCTACGGGACATCAGCATAATGGATAACGGTATGTTGATTTTATTACAGTTTTATTGCTAATATTTGCGTAAAAAAAGATTCTGCATTATACAAATAGAATTTCATAAAGAGAAATTCTAGAAAAGTCCAACAAGTATATTAAAAAGAATATACTACCTTTGTGTTATAATAAATTAATAAGTACTTATATTGTAACTAATTTCTTATTTAAAAAAAAACTTAAATGATATATTTTTTATTTCAATTATAAAAAAAGAAAATTGAAATGGAATTAAATTATTATTTTTTATTCTTAAGGAAAAAGGAAGAGATATTTGCTTTTTTGTTTTTTGGAGAAACAAAAGAGAAAATTACGAAGAAGATGTTTTTCCTTTTTTCATTTATTTTTCTTAATTTATGAAATAAAGAAACATTACCATATGGTAGCCTTAAAATCTCTTTAATTACAATATCAATTTTTTACATTTATTTTTAATTATTGACTATTTTAATTTTTTATTATTTATTGTCACTATACATTTATTATTTTTCGTTGTTTATTATCACTATCTATATATTTGTTCTTACCAATGATTTTTTTTCTAGTAAGAATTTTATCAAGAAAGGGAAGAAAAGGTTGAGAAAGAAATGATGAAGAAAAATAGAAGATAGAGAAATAATATAAAGTGAGATAAAGAAAGAAACAAGGGGAAAAAGTATTGATAGAAAAAGAGTAGAGATAAATTTTGTCAACATAATAGACTATACAATCACAAAAAAATAAAAATAAAAAGTCATAATTTAAATGTACTTCAACCTAAAGTAGTTACCTTGACTTTCCCAAGATTGCCTAGCTATCAAAGATGATGGAATGACTACCCATTGCAGCCACCACCAACCAAGATAATGACACCAAAGAAAACAGATTACAATTTGTGCAAATATGCTCGCTTTTGTGTGTGTGGACATAATAACTCAATAGGATAGGATATCCAATTTTTATATTATAATTAAAAAAAGGAAAAAAAATAAAAACTTAGTTCTTGTGGGGTTGTTTGCTCCATAATTCTTGTAATGAGGGAATTTATATTTGATCTGTTTTTAAAGTGCCATAATATCCGGAAACCATGAATTAAAAAACTTTCATGGAGGCAAAAATAAGAACTAACAACAGTCATCAAAACCAAACAATTTAGAATTTTGAGTGCCAGCATGGCCTAATTGTCGGCACTCGGCACATACGTATAAGGTGGGCATGGCGAGTTTTGAGTTAATTGAATTTTCAGCTCATTTGTTTGTATTTTCTTACTTAATTAAGTTTTTTTTGTCAAAATTTATTTTGAGGGCAAAATATTCTTTGATAAATTTTGATATGCTAACCAAGTCTTCGAGGTTATAGTGTCACAATCTGTTACAGTTTCATATAATGAAAAAATCATAGTAGATATAATTAAGTTATTTATAATTACAACAAAATATGGTTTAAATGGATCATAGCCTTGTTTTAGACAAATTTGTGTGACTTCTTGTTTGCCTAGACCCTTCTTTGTTGACAACCAGAGGTCTTTCAGTGGGCTAAAGCAAGGTCGAAAGAATTGGACTAGACTAACTGATTGAACTAACCGATCAATTTATAATTTGGCTCAATTCTTTCTTACAATTAGTCAGAATAAGAATTGAGCAAAAGCCGATGAACCGAACCTAACTTTTACAAGTTTATTGGATGAGAGTTGTGGTGCAAATTTGATTACAGGAGATTTGGATGATAAGGTTTTATGCAATTACGTGATCTATTTGGTTAAGACAGATTGAACACATTTTTATAGGTAAGAGTTTTTCAATTGAGAGAATAAGTGATTTAATTGGATTTAGATTGTGGTAGTGGTCAAGAGTGAAGTGACTACATTGTAATTTTATGTTTAATAAGTTTTTTTTACAAACTTCAAAGGTGCCTATCATATGAGATAAGTAAAGTTGTGCTTGCAAGACCTAACATGGGTTATACCTCTACATGATAATTTCAAATTCAACACAAATGCAATTATGATAGACAAGTGTGGGAAGGCTGGCATAGGAGGCTTGTTACGAGAGGATGACGAGAAGGTTGTGTGTTTATTTTTCAAGGTAGTTGAGACTACCAGTAACAATAGGGCAGAGTTACTTACAATTTAGAAGTTAGTTCACCTTTGGACTCTATAGAATATGGCAAAGAAGCCTTCGCTTACTATTGAGAGCAATCCCCAAGCTGTAATTGCCTAGATCAACAATAGGAATAGAAGATTATCGGTGTTTGATGACATCACCATTAGAACTAATTATTGAGTTTCTTTTGTCTTTTAACCTCCAATATGCAACCAGTTTGTTAATGTCTTGGAAAAACAGGGAAAATCTCTTCATATAAAAAATAATGGTATGGCTATGAGGAATTAATCTATACTATACACTAAGGTTTGCATGTAGGTCATTAGTATATTTTATTTTTTTTGTATTTTTTACTTAATTGGAATATGACTTCATGAATTGTATACATTCCTTATTATTAAATAACTTGAAGTTAAAAAACAAAAAGTGCAAGAGATCACCAAAAATGACATTTTAGTATGCTGCAAATTCTTAACTCAAAATTTTATTTAATCAATATGTTTCTAGTTTGATATATCATTGATTTTTTATATAATTAAGAATAACATCTTTATCCATTATTGCTAATACTTTAGCAAAGTTTCAGAATTAAAAAAAATATATCATTGATATAAGTGCTAAAAAGTTATATTCTAGTTTTTAGAATAATGTCTTTTAATCTAATTTATATTATAATTGAAATTAAGTCTGGTCGGTTTAATAACATAGTTCCTTATATTGAGTAGGAAAAATCAAGATTTTGTTATAGGAGTAACATGCATAGATTTTAATTTATTAATTTGCTTAAATAATATGAGACCCTTTTTTTTAAGATAGAGTAATATAGAAATATAAATTTATATGTTGTTATATATCTATTTATATTTATGTCAACATTAATGAATATGAGAAAAAGTCCATAATTCTAAATAATTTTTTAAACAATAAGCACATATGTGACTTTGTCTTAATTTATAATGTTTTTAATAATTTACAATTTTAATATTAATTTAATAATAAATTTTATCCATAGCATCTTTGTTAACCAAGACACTCAAAAAAGTCATACACAAAGGGAAAATTGTCACATATGCAACCAGTTTGTTGATGTCTTGAAAAAATAGAGAAAATCTCTTCATATAAAAATAGTGGTATGGTTATAAGGAATTAATCTATACTATACACTAGGGTTTGCATGTAAGTGGTTAATGTATTTTATTTTTTTGTATTTTTTACTTAACTGGAATATCATCATATTTATGACTTCATGAATTGTATGCATTCCTTATTATTAAATAACTTGATGTTAAAAAAAAAGTGTAAGAGATCACTAGTAAGGACATTTTAGTATGTTGTAAATTCTTAATTCAAAATTTTATTTAATCAACATGTTTCTAGTTTGATATATCATTGATTTTTATTTTTTAATTAAGAATAACATCTCTATCCATTATTGCTAATACTTTAGCCAAGTTTCAAGATTAAAAAAATATTATTAATATAAGTGCTAAAAAATTATACTATAGTTTTTAGAACAATGGTTCTTGATTTAATTTATATTATAATTGAGATTTAGTTTGGTTAATTTAAGAACATAGTTCCTTATATTGATTAGGAAAAATCAAGATTTTATTATGGGAGTAACAAGCACAGACTTTAATTTATTAATTTGCTTAAATAATATGAGAACTTTTTTTTAGGATAAAGTAATACAAAAATATAAATCTATACATTGTTATATATCTATTTATATTTATATTAATATTATTGAATATGACAAAAAAATCCATAATTCTAAATAATTTTTTAGACAATAAACACATATGTAACGTCTTTTGTCTTAATTTATAATTTTTTTAATAAATTTTTATAATTTATAATATTAATATTAATTTAATAATAATATTTGATCCATAGCATCTTGGTTAACTAGGACACTCAAAAAGTCATACACAAAGGCTTGCAAAAGGCAAAACCCATGAAAGCCTTAGATCTAAAGATCGAAACTCAACACTTCCTTAGTGCATCTGAGACCCCAATAAAAACTCAACAATAATTTGGAAGAAAACTTATCTACTGCAGACCTAAGATTGCTGCACCCCAAAATCTATGACCAATAAAGCTGCTCCAAAGAAAAAACCTTGATCCTCTTATACTTGTAAATGTGATCCCACTAGCCAATAAAATCCACATTAAGATTCGTCACCAAGAAGGATTTACATAACTCCATTCAATCTAAAAGAATGAAAAATATTAATAGGGGAGATGCAAAGATAGTTTTAGAAGATTTTGCATTGAGGAGGCATACTAATCCAAGTTTTTATTTCGACTACTGGTTAAAGGAGGATAATATTTTTGGTAGCCTTTATTTTTTAGATTTCAAGTCACAAGCTAGTTGTACTTGCTTTGGAGACATCATTGCTTTTGTAACAATTTGCTTGTACTAGTTATTGGAGTTAATCATCACCACCAAACTATAATGTTTGGGCGTGATGTGAACCAGATAGTCGAGGAGTACCTAACGCAGTGAGAAAGCGTAATGATGTGGACTAGATAGCCAAGGAGTACATGGACAAGCGAGAAAAGTATATGAAGCTACGATGGGCTTCTTTGTATTTTTAGTTAAATTTTATGAAACAGGTTTTTTTTTTGTAATTTTAGTTAAATTTTATGAACTATATATATTTTAAGGTTTCTTAGTGAGAGGTAGAATGTCTTATACTTTAACCTAATTAAAAGAACTTTTCTCTAAAGCAGCTTGTGCCTTTTATTCTTTGGAATTCAATTGTTGTCATCAATTTCCTTTTGTTAATTACGCTTTCTCACTGCATTAGGTTGGTATCAGAACTAGGCAATTTCCTGCAAAGATGGTAATCAATCAAGGTGTTGATGGCGGTCATGTTCTTAACGATGTTCAGGATGCGGGAGCCCAAGGGGCTAATCAATAGGTTCTTAGGGCAGAGTTCAATACTTTAGATCAAAGAATCCAATGCATAGAACAACGTTTTGAAAATTTGATTGAGCACTTTGACTCGATGAATATTAGCGGTAATAGGCCTAGGGCAAGAAATGGGTATGTTAATCCAATTAATAGACCCAAAGCTATTAATAGGATTGCGCATATATCATACGATGAATCTATTGAGGAGGATGAGTTTATGTATGGAGCAAGACAAAGAGATGAGGTGGTGATGTAGGGTATTAAGGGAACTATTATGGGTATGATTAAGGAGATGAGGGTGATTACCGTTTGAAGGTCAATATTCCGTATTTTAATGGTAGTCTCAACATTGAGGAGTTCCTAGATTGGTTAGTAGACGTTAATAGGTTCTTTGACTATATAGAGATACAAGAAGATCGTCGGTTATATTAGTGGCCTGTAGATTGAAGGGTGGAGCCTCTGCCTGGTGGGAGAGGCTACAGACCAGGAGACAGAGAGAAGGGAGACATCTGGTGAGAATGTGGTTTCGTATGAAACAACTACTATAACGCGATTTTATACCTCCAAATGATGAGCAGATACTATTCCAACAGTATCAACAATGTCGTCAAGAGCCAAGATTTGTTCATGAGTACACTGTAGAGTTTATAAGGTTGGCGAAACGGAATGACTTGAGAGAGAGTGAGGGTCAATAGGTTGCATAATATATAGATGGGTTGAAATCAAGGACAAGATAGGAGTTGTAGTCCTGAGGAATTTAAATAAGGCAAAAAATATGGCTTTTCAAGCCAAGTTAATGTTGTAGGAGCAAAGTACTAGATATGCAAGTGGAAGAAGAGAGTTTGTGAGTGATGCTGCTAGTGGCATTAAGGTGGGTGTTGAGAAGAATAAAAATGGGTTGAGTAAATTTGGTGAAGATGATGCCAAGAGGGGTGAAAGGGCTGAAAGGAAGAGGCCTATGGAGTCTAAGGGAGTCCAGAAGCAAAATAACCAGTATGTTAGACCAATTTTGGGTAAGTGTTATCGTTGTAATCAGCCTAATCATAGATCTAATGAGTGTCCTAGTAGGAGGAGTGTTAATATTATAGATAGGGATGATGAAGAAAAGGTGTGTTGTAAGCCTAATGGAGAGGATGAATATGATGAGGAGGAGAATGGTGAAGTGGAGCCAGCTTATGTGATTAGGTAGATGATGTTAGTACCTAAACAAGAGACAAATACCCTACGACACTAGTTGTTTCGTACTAGGCATATAATTGGGGGTAAAGGTGTTTGACTTGATTGTAGACAGCAAGAAAACATCCATAACCATACACTATTGGGTGGATTAAGGTGTCCGAGAAGATTGAGGTGAAGGAGAGGTGCAAGGTGCCATTTTTTATAAGGAAGTATAAAGATGAAATCTTCTGTGATATTATTGACATGGATGCATGTCATCTACTATTCGGGAGACCTTGACAGTTCAATGTGAATGCCCAACATGTAGGTAAAGAAAATGTTTATAAGTTAGAGAAGGAGGGTGTGAAGTATACTTTGTTACCTTTGAAGTTAGAGGGTACAGGGACTCTCTTTCTTGACTATTGCCCAATTTGAGAAGAAGATGGTTGAGGATTTGAAAGAGTCAAAGGTGACTCATGCACTTATTGTCAATAATATGATAGTTGGGGATAAAGATGTGAGTGAAGAGGTCCCTGAAGCAGTTAAGGGATTGTTGGAGGTTAGTATAGCAGCTAAGAACATAGCAGAGCAGTGCTAAGCTATCATTGAAGAGGTAAAAAGGAAAATTACGAGGGCGAATGGGAAATACAAGCGACTACTGATAAACATAGGAAGGAGAAATTGTTTGAGGTTGGTGATCAGGTGATGGTGTACCTGAGGAAGGAACGCTTTCCTATGGGCAAGTATAGCAAATTACAGTCAAAGAAGTATTGTCCTTATGAAGTTATGTGTAAAATCAACAATAATGCTTATATTGTCAAGTTTCCTGATGATATAAACATTTCCAAGACATTCAATATAGCTGATTTATCACTTTTTCCATCCATATGATATGCCTTTATATCCTAAAGAGAACTCGGGGTCGAGTTCTTCTCTGGTGGGAGAGAATGATGTGGACCAGATAGCCGAGAGGAGTATATGGACAAGTGAGAAAATGATAAGAAGCTGTGATGGGCTTCTTCGTAATTTTAATTAAATTTTATGAAATGGTTTTTTTCATAATTTTAGTTAAATTTTATGAACTATATATATTTTAAGGTTTCTTAGTGAGAGGCAGAACATCGTATACTTTAACCTAATTAAGAGAACTTTTTTCTAAGGCAGCTTGTTCCTTTTGTTCTTTAGAATTCAATCGTTGTCATTGATTTCTTATTGTTAATTATGCTTTCTCGCTGCATTAGGGCATGCCTTGTGTTAGGATGAAAAAGGCCCATTATACCAATGGTTGTTAGATTAGCTACTTTTATTAGCTGCTTTTATGCATGTGTAATAAAATGCTGTCGGATATTGTGACAAATGGAGATAGAGCAGTGTGAGCTGTAATTGAGAAGACGATGCCTAACAATAAAAACCTAACTTTGTAGTTGGCATTTGGAGAGGAACGCCTTGCGCGAAGTTCAAATACTAGAATTTGTGTTTGAGAAATTTGATGAAAGTGCAGTTGAAGTTAAAGGGACAGAAATTCTTGATAAATATGATACCCATAATAATGTATGCATTCAAGAGCAATATAAAGATCAACAACTGTGGGTTGCGTGTTATTTGAAGGGCCATTTCTTTGCCGGTCTTCCACCATTATTGCATGGGAAATTATGCACTTGATGATTTCCAAAACAAAAAGTTATATCTTTTTGAGTTTGTTAAACGCCATGAACAGGGATTATTGACTAATTTTCAAAAAAAACCTTAATTTTTTTGTGTAAAATATTTATTTTTAGTTATTTGATTTGTGAGAATTTTTTACAAAAAAATCACAATTATAAAAAGATGTTTGTGACTTTTATAAGGAACATTTCAAAATGAATTTCTTTTTTATTTAATAGTCTAAATGAGTGAAGATAAAAATTAATTTTGAGTGGGAACTAAGATGAAAATTGATATATTCTCTTTCCTCAATTTTAGATTTGTTCAAAAAAGGAAAAAAAAAATAGAGTGGAGGCAAGTGCCCCCACTACCCAAAGAATACATGCCCTGGTTTAAATCACAGGAGTGCGAATTTTTCAAACTAAACATTTGTAAATTAAAGTTGTAATGGGAGCTAGGCAAGGATAAAAGTTTTGAGTGCTTAAATCCAGCGTATTGGAGAAGCTGTAATTCCTTGAAGTTTGCAACTTTCTAAAAAAAATGTTACTATTACGATATTATTGCACTTGATACATTAGCAAATGTTTATGAGTTACTATAGCCAAAATCTTTTATGAATTTAGTATTCAAAATTTCACTATAGATTGTCCGTAACACATAGAAAATTTGTGAACTATGCAAGAGATCATCACTAAAGCATTTTAGTAAGCTATAGATTGTTGACTCACACTTTTCTTTAATGAGTATATTTCTAGTTTTATTTAATCACTATATTCATTATGGCTAACCCTTATAGCCAAGTTTAAAGCAACAAAGCGGGTTGGGGGTCAAAGCAACAAATAAACTGCCATTAACAAGTCCATCAAACATGGATACTCATGCCAATTAGGCCACCATCTCTTTGGAATTGACAATACAGATTGTCATTATGCAAAATTTCTCCATTCGATTGTTTGGAAAAATGATGGTATCAAAGTAATCGTCTTCGATTGGTTTTATTGTTGAAAATGGACCAACTTAACCTTGCAAGGGCTAATCCAAAAAATCTTATATATAAAAAAGAGATAAAAATAAAGTTATATAATATTATTGTTATTTCTATAGTTACCCACAAAAGTTTTTAAAATATTTTAATTTTTTTTGTGAAATAATTATTTTTAATTATTTAATTTGTGAGAATTTCCACTAAAAAATTTCAAATATAAAAAGATTTATTGGGATCATGAAATAAATTTTGGCACTCAAAATTCAACTAAAACGTGTCATTTCTTCATTCATTTAAATAATATATTTTATATGACAATATTTAAATAATTATTTGTTTTTTTAAAGATGTGAAAGGAATTGGAATGTTTTGAACATCAATTACTAAATGGTTTCATCTACCTTAATTGCAATTTAAAGTTAAAGTATAAGTAATTAGTATTTGTGTGAATGCGTTTAGTTTTATATTTTATAATTTATAATATTTAATTAATTCATTTTTTCATATGAACTTTTATATTTTCAATTAAAAAAAAAAGAATTTATGATTCTATTTGTTATAAATGCACTAATAATATTGACTTTTGAATTAAAGAAGAGGAGTCATCCCTAAAATTTAATAATGTAGAACTAGAGAGAGCTCTTGTACAAAGAAGAGAGTCCTATATCCTTGGTATAATTTTTTATTTATTTAAAATTAAATACCAATTTTACCAATTATAATGACTAAATTGATTAATTTTAAAATTTTAAAATTTTTTAATTCAATAATTAGTCTAGTTCTCAAAAACATTAATCTAAAGTGCATACTAATATTAACAGAATAGAAAGGCAAGGTGTTTAATGTATTATTGGCTACATAAGGATTTCATCACGAAGAACAATCATATGAACAAAGAAAGATTTTGATGAACTTCAAAGTGTTGAATTTAAATAAATATAAAATATTATATATTATATTAATTTTTTATTTGTAATATAAAATTTCATATATATATAATTTTGTGCTTACTTGAGTTCATCTGTTTTTGTGTTCATAATGTAACTCTCATTATGTGAACAATATGTCACAGAAAGAAAAAGATTCGCCTAAGGTGTACCAAATTAACCAGCATTTTAGTCAACAACTTTGTAATTTATTGGCACTTCGGATCTTGGACTTGATTCGTTTCATATATACCAAAAATTTGAGCGGCATTCCACTTTAATAGTAACACATTTATCAATTTACATTTAAGTATTAAAATTAGGGGGTTTTCGATTCTTTCCTGTTGCCCTATCAACTCTTATTGGAATAATGTTCCATTAACCAGTTTACACATAACCTACATAACCTACATGATTATATATCACTTAAATATCACATTATAATTATAATTTTAATTATGATCATATTTTAATTAATGATAAAAGAATTATGTTGAAATTCAAGATTTTTTTTTCTAACTATGTTGTTGGTTTCTTTTATTCCATTTTATGTCTTATTGTCTTTTGTCTAATTGTTTTTTTCTTTTATCAAATTCTTTATTCAATTATATTTTAAATAATAATTTATATAAAAATAAAATGTAATTAGGGAATATTTGAAGAAAAGTAAAGTGAGAGAAAATGTTGAGAGAGATAAAAGAGAAAGTTTAAAGAGATATGAGAAAAATTGAAACATAGTACAAAATGAAAAAAAATGTAAAGAAAATATAGAAATAGGAGACAGTATATTGAAAAAAAATACTACGATGATGTTATAATAGATTAATAAGTACTTATATTGTAAGTAATTTATTATTTTTTAAAAGAACGTAAATGATATAATTTTTCTTTTAGTTATAAGAAAAAAGAAAAATTGAAATAGAACTAAATTATCATTTTTTTATTCTTAAAAAAAAGAAGAAGAGATATTTGCCCTTTTTTCTTGGGAGAAAAAAAAAGAGAAAATTACAAAGAAGATTTTTTTTTCCTTTATTTCTCTTAATTTATGAAATAAAGAAATATTACCCTGTAGTAGCCTTAAAATCCCTTTAATTACAATTTCAATTTTTTACATTTATTTTTAATTGTTCAATATTTTAATTTTATTTTTTTTATTTTTTATTGTCATTATCCATTTATTATTTTTCATTGTTTATTATTCCTATTCTTACCAATGATTTTTTTCCTAACAAGAATTTTATCAAGAAAGAGAAGAAAAGGTGGGGAGAGAAATGATAAAGAAAAATAATAGATAGAGTGGGGTAAAGAAAGAGAGATGGAGAGAAAGTGTTGATAGAAAAAGATTAAAGCTAAAAAAAGAAAAGTAAAGACAAAAAAATAGAAAGAGAAATTAGAAAAAGAAAATGTAAAGAGAGTTAATGAATTAATAAGGTGGAAGAAAAGATATTAAAGATTTCTAAAAGGTTAAATAAATAATAAAAAAATATTTTTAAAAGATTTTTGAACTCATTTGTTTGTTTGTATTTTTTTACTAAATTAAGATTTTTTTGGGTCAAAACTAATTTTGAGGTCAAAATATTATTTGACAAAACTAACCAAGTCTTTGAGGTTATAGTGTCACAATCTCTTACAGTTTTATAAAATGAAATAATCATAATAAATATAATTAGGTAGTTATAATTACAATAAAATATGGTCTACATGGGTCCTAGCCTTATTTTAGACAAATTTGTGTGACTTGTTATTTCCCCTGACCCTTCTTTGTTGACAACCAGAGGCCTTTCAGTAGGCTAAAGCAAGGTCGAAAGAATTGCACTTGACTAACCGATTGAATTGACCGATCAGTTTATAATTGGGCTTGATTCTTTCTTATAATTAGTTAAAATAAGAATTGATGTAAAAGCCAATGTACCGAACCTAGCTTTTACAAGTTTACTGGTATGGTTTAAAAAAATTCTTGACCCCAACCCAACATCCCAAATCTCTTAAATCCTAAATCCCAGCATCCCAAATCTGCCAAATCCCAAATCCCCACTATACCCTCAAATCAAATACTCCTACTCCTCCTTTAGCTTGGTAAGATATGAAGCAAACCTGAAATTGCCAAATCCCAAAATCCTCATACAACTCTTCGTCATAAGTAACCAACATCTTAGCCTTAATTCCACTGCCAACCAATTTTGTAGTCTTAAATGCTTGTTAAATTATTGAAGAACATTATCTATATTTTTTTTATAAAATAAGGAGTACATCTACCTAATTGCCAATCAAAGCAACCTTATCTTTTGGGGTTTGTAAATGCTAATAAAGGCCAAACATGTTAAGTTGAGATTGAGCAATAGAGTAGTTATGAGAATTATTTTCTGCAGTATAGGTAAGACCAATAACTGTGTACTAGTATTAACCAGTCCATCAATCATGGATACTCGCGTCAATTAGGCCATCTCTTTGAATAGACAATATAGATTCTCATTATGCAAATTTCTCCATTCCTTGTTTGGAAAATGAAGGGATCTAAGTAATCGTCTTCCATTGGTTTTATTGTTGAAAATGGACCAACTTAACCTTACAAGTGCTAATCCAAAAAATCTTATACATGAGAAAGAGATAAAAATAAAGTTATGGAATATTAGAATATTATTATTATTTCTATAATTATACACAAAAGTTAAAAAAAACCTTAATTTTTTGTACAAAATATTTATTTTTAATTATTTGATTTGTAAGAATTTTTACTAAAAAAATCTCAATTATAAAAAGATTTGTATGATTTTTAAAAGGGTATTTCAAAAAGAATTTCCTTTTTATTTAATTGTCTGAATGAGTAAGAATAATAAAGATGAAAATTGATATATTCTCTTTCCTAAATTTTAGATTTGTTCAAAAAAGGAAAAACAAAAATTAAAGTGGAGGCAAGTGCCCCATTACCCAAAGAACACATGCCCCTATTTAAATCACGGGAATGCAAATTTTTCAAACTAAACATTTGTACATTAAAGTTGTAATGGGAGCCAGGCAAGGTTAAAAATTTTGGGTGCTCAAATCCAGCATATTGGAGAAGCTGTAATTCCTTAAAATTTGCAGCTTTCTAAAAAACATGTTATAGGAGTAATATGCATGGACTTTAATTTATTAATTTACTTAAATAATACGAAAACAATTTTTTAAGATTGAGTAATATGGAAGCTATAAATATATGTGTTAATATGTATCTATTTATATGTATATTAATATTATCAAATATGAAAAAAAATTTTAATTAAAAAATATATGAGTAACAACTTTATCCTAATTTTAGAATTTGTAGTTTATAATTTTTATGCTTTATTCATAGAATCCTAATTAATCGAAGATACTAAAAAAGTTATTTTTAAAGAGATGAAAATTAATGTATACTTATATTATAAGTAATTTTTTAAAATGAACTTAAATTATATTTTTTATTCTTTTCAAATAAGAAAAAATAGAACAAGTATTTGCTTTTGTTTCATTTTGGGGAAATAAAAGAGAAAATTATGAGGAAGATTTTTTTCCTTTTCATTTATTTCACTTAATTTATGAAATAAATAAATATTATCGCATGGTAGTTTAAGGATTTGTTTAATTATAATGACAATTTTTTCCTTTTGTTTTTTATTATCCACTATTTTAGTTTTATTTTGTGTTATTTATGGTAACTATTTATTTATCATTTTTTAGATAAATGAATAGTATAAAAAATCTTAAGTTAATTTATTTTCCAAAATAAGCTTCCAGTATATTAATAAAATGATAAAAATAAAATTAACACTTAAATCAAATTTTAATTTTTTTTTCTAAAAAACACATAATTAAGTATAATAATATTAATCTTTAAGAAAAATTCACTAAATAAAAGAAAAAAAATAATTAAAATTTAATACATAGAAAAATACAAGACTTACACTATAAAAGCATTAAGAAATCGTGGGAAGTAGTTGTAATATTAAAAGTGGACGTGTACGTAGCAGATTGCTCGACACAAGAAATGGTGAAAGCTTCAGCCAAGATATGCTTCTATGTTATCCTCCTCATCTTTGCAATCGGTAATCTCTTTCTCCGTTCTCTTAACATATATACTTGCGAATTTTTTTGGCAGGTACTTTCAATTAAACAAGTAAAAATAAAAATAATTAAAACAATATTTATAATTTATAACTTTAATTTATGTGAAAAGATTTTCTCATCGTAAAAAACATATCATTGGTTTCATACAGGTCTATTTGCAGATTTAGAGGCACGGAAAGTGCCAGGAAGACCGTGCTCTAACGATAATGACTGCAAGGGTAGGTGTCCTCCTTCTTGCGCTAGGTGTGAGTGCTTGGTTGTAGAATGCTCGTGTGGGAATGTCCGGCCTGAAGAGTTGGCCAAGGCCAAAACCAACTTTGTACCCCAGAACCAATACCAAAACCCTAACAACTAAAAGTTTCATGGAGTTGGCCTTTTTGTCCTGGAGTTTATTGCCAAGTCTCATTATCATTTGAATCTAATAAAAATGGGCTAACCTATTATGTAGTCTCAAATGCTTGTTAAATTATTGAAGAATGTTATCTATATTTTCTAGAAAATAAGGACTACATCTGCCTAATTGCTAATCAAAGCAAAATCTTTTGGGGTCGCCAAACATGGCTGTTAAGTCGAGATTGAGCATTAGAGTAGTTATGAGAATTATGTTTTGCAGTATAGGTAAAAGCAACAAATAAACTGCCATTAAAAAGTCCATCAAACATGGATGCTCGCGCCAATGTGGCCACCATCTCTTTGGAATTGACAATACAGATTATTATTATGCAAATTTCCCCATTCGATTGTTTGGAAAAATGAAGGGATCAAAGTAATTGTCTTTGATTCGTGTTGAAAATGGACCAACTTAACCTTGCAAGGGCTTATCCAAAAAATCTTACATATAAGAAAGAAATAAAAATAAAGTTATATAATATTATTGTTATTTCTATTGTTACACACACAAGTTTTAAAAAAAATTAATTTTTTTCTGTGAAATATTTATTTTTAATTATTTAATTTGTAAGAATTTTCACTAAAAAATCTCAATTATAAAAAATATTTATTGGGATCATGAAGTACATTTTGGCACTCAAAATTCAACTAAAACATGTCATTTCTTCATTCATTTAAATAATATATTTTTATATCATAATATTTAAATAATTATTTGTTTTTTAAAAATGTGAAAGGAATTGGAATGTTTTGAACATCAATGACTTAATGGTTTCATCTACCTTAATTACAATTTAAGGTTAAAGTATAAGTAATTAATATTTGTGTGAATGTGTTTAGTTTTTATTTTATAATTTACAATATTTAATTAATTCATTTTTTCATATGCACTTTTATATTCTCAATTTAAAAAAAAATATTTATGATCTTATTTGTTATAAATGCACTAATAATATTGGCTTTTAAATTAAAGAAGAGGAGTCATTCCTTATGTAGAACTAGAGAGAGCTTTGTACAAAGAAGAGAGTCCATATCCTAGGTATAATTTGTTATTTATTTGATACTGAATACTAATTTTACTAGTTATAACAACTAAATTGATTAAGTTTTAAATTTTGAAATTTTTTAATTCAATAATTAATCCAGTTCTAAAAACATTAGTCTAAAGTCCATGCTGATATAGCAGAATAGAAAGGCAAGGTTTTTAATGTATTATTGGCTACATAAGGATTTTGTTACAAAGAACAACCATTTGAACAAAGAAAGATTTTGATGAATTTCAAAGTGCTGAATTTAAATAAATATAAAATATTTTATATTATATTAATATTTTATTTGTAATATAAATAAATATATATATATAATTTTGTACTTACTTGAGTCCGACTACTTTTGTGTTTATAATGTAACTCTCATTATGTGAACAACATGTCACAAAAAGAAAAAGATTCGTCTGAGGTGTACCAAATTTACCAACATTTCAGTTAACAACTTTGTAATTTATTGGCTCTTTAGATCTTGGACTTGATTCATTTCATATATACCAAAAATTTGATCGACATTCCAATTTAGTTGTAACATGTTTATCAATTTACGTCTAAGTATTAAAATTAGGACGTTTTGGTTCTTTACTTGTTGGCTTGTCAACTCTATTGGAATGATGTTCCATTAACCAGTTGACGCATATCCTACATGATTATATATTACTCAAATATCACGTTATAATTTTAATTACAATCACATTTTAATTCATGATAAAAGAATTATGTTGAAATTCAAGATTTATTTTTTCTAGCTATGTTATTGGTTTCTTTGTTATTTTTATCTACTATTTTATTTTTTTTGTTATTTATGGTAACTATTTATTTATATTTTTTTGCTATTAATTATCACTATCTAGCTAATAATTGTTTCCTAATCAGAATTTTACCAAGAGAGAAGAAAGAAAAGGTTAGAGAGAGAAATAGTATAAAGTGGGATAAAGAAAGAAAAATAGAAAGGTATAGATAAAAAACAAAGTAGAGATAAAATCGAAGTAAGAAAAATATAAAGAGAAAAAATGGACAAAGAAATTAGAGAAAGAAAATATAATGAATTAAAAAGGTGAAAAAAAAAAAGATATTCAGCATTTCTAAAAATTTTTAGATAAATGAATAATATACAAAAAAAATCTCATTCTAAAATTTTATTAAGTTATTATCTTTTTCAAAATAAGCTTTTAGTAACAAAATGATAAAAAATAAAAGTACTGCTTAAATTAAAATTTTATTTTTTCTAAAAACAATAATAAAACTAATTACAATAATATCAATCTTTCATTTATAAATTAAGAAAAAATTAATAAATAAACTTAGGATTCTTTTTTTTTTAATTTTGATTTATTTTAAGAATATTTTCTTATTTTGTTTAAAATATTTTTCCAATTAAATAAGTAGTTTTAGTTATAAATATCATTTAAGCCTATGGGGTGATATATGACAAATAATACAAATTCTATGAACCATTTTATTCTCTTTTGAGAGTAATTCTAGTGGATTCCAAAAATTTTTATTAAAAATTCAATCGAGTGTTGACCATTTTGTTACTTATTTCTCCCACTTTTGTCCCACGTTAAGTGGTATCATAGCAGGTTTGGCCTATATTGATGTTGTCTTACAAGGTTCAAGGCAATCTCTTCAACAACAAAGATTGGGAAGGGAAAACTCTATCTAAAGTAATTTTGCAAGATCATGAATACAACAGATCTTATACTGGAGATATCGCTCACAGTTAGCATGTTTGTATTCAGGTTCCTAATTTCAAAAAATTTCTTTGTTTGAAGGAAATTTTTTCATTAAAGATTTTGTCAGTTGGTTAGCAAAAATTGAAGCCTATTTTGAATACAATGATATTTATGAGGAGGAGAAAATGACTCTTGCATATTCTAAACTTCGAGATGGTGTAGTTGAATGGTAGAATTATATTCAATAGTTTCAATTAAGGTGTGGTAAGTCTGAAATTTTATCATGGGTAGATATGAGAAATTTATTAGTAGAAGAATTTGATGGTGATAATATGTTTGACGAGATTTTAGAAAGAGCTAAAAGGAAATTTAATTCTTGTTTTTTACCAATTGATAAATTGCATGATAATATATCTACTCACAACAATATATCTATATAATAAGAATAAGTGGTTTAAATAAAAGAAGAAATATTAGTTGATAATCATGTACTGATTGAGGCAGACAATTCCTTTTGTATTAATGGAGAACTTAGTAAGGAGGTAGATAATTCCTTTTCTATTATTTGAGAACTTAGCATAGATCAAGTATTGTTTTTGAATTCTATTAACTCAGAAGTTGAATCCATAACTCACAGGTCCGAGGAACTTGATAATTCTTTACCATTTGTATTTGTTGAGTTTCATAGAGTAGATGATTAAGTACCTAATGGTTCAACATCATTATTTGTTAATGTCATTCTTTTCATAATTATTCACAAAAGAAGTAGTTGGTTTTGATTTATATTGAAGACATCAATTTATTCGAAGTATTTGTTCTTGTGGCATGGAAGACGTCAATTCCTCATTATTAACTCGACTTTCTTTCAAGTAGAGTGGTTTGACGTAGGATGTACTATAAAGGATATTTTCTTATCAGCTTATAAATTATATTGTATTTACTATTTTGTAATTTATTTAATTTATTTACTTGTTTAGGTCAATTAGGAATATTAGTTAAATTATTTAGGAAAGATACGTTAACTACTTAGGATATTTTTTATATTGATTTATTTTAAGAATATTTTCTTATTTAGTTTAAAATATTATACCAATTAAATAAATAGTTTTAGTTATAAATATCATGTAAGTTTATGGGGAGATATATGACAAATGATATAAATTCAATGAATCATTATATTCTCTTTTAAGAGTTATTCTAGTGGATTTCAAAAATTCTTATTAAAGGTTTAATCAAGTGTTAGCCTTTTTGTTATTTATTTCTCCCACTTCCATCCCACGTTACTCAAGGCTGTCTATTTTTATGTGTTCATAATTTAACTCTCATTGTGGGAATAATAAGTCACAAAAAGAAAAAGATTCGCCTAAGGTGTACCAAATTGACTAGCATTTTAGTCAACAACTTTGTAATTTATTGGCAGTTCAGATCTTAGACTTGATTCATTTCATATATACCAAAAATTTGATTGGCATTCCAATATAGCATTAATATGTTTATCAATTTATGTCTAAGTATTAAAATTAAGGGGTTTTTGGTTCTTTATTTGTTGGCCTATCAACTCTTATTGTGTTGTTCCCATAGCCTTGTATAGGTTGTAATTATTGTCAATTAGGTTTAAGTGTGCAAGAAAGTAAAGCCAAATGGAAGGGCAAGAAGGTAAAAGCCACATGAAGGGGCAAGAACGTAAAAGCTACATGGAAAGTCAAGATAGTAAATTCTCCCTATTAGGGTTTTATGGAGGAGTATATAAAGGCCAACATAAGAGAGCATAGAAAAGTCGTTGTCAGAAATAGGAGTGGTCAGTAATTGAGCAAAAACGGAAAAACCTAAAGCAAAACCATTCAGCAAACAAAAAGATGGAGTAATCGGCCGACCAAAAAGAAGAGACGTCCAAGTAAGAAGACAACTGGCCAAACACAAAGAAGAGATGTCCAAGCAAGGAGACAATTGGCCAAACACAAAGAAGAAACTGTCCAAGCAAGGAGACAACTGGCCAAACAAGGTGAGCATCCATACAACCTTACATGGCAAAGCACAACCAATAACAAAGGGGTGGATGGCTAGGCAAGGAGGAGAACGGCCAAGGTAAGTTGAATGACAATAAGGAGAAGACACGGCTGGAAAACAACCAAAGGTAAATGGAAAACCTAGTGTGACCAGCCAAAAGAGTATACATGGCAGAAAACAGGTGCTGGTTGGCCAAAGAGACAAAGCAAAGCAAGAGGAGTTGGCCAAAACCTAGAGCAACCGTCCAAAGCCAAAGAGGAAAATAGTCCAAGGAGAGGAAAACCTAGTGTGTGACTAGCCAAAGAGAGAAAAACAAAGGAGGAAGGGCTGGACAGCAAGTGCTGGATAGTCTCAGTAAGGGAGAGTCCCTACCACCATGGATGTATGTCACATTGACGGAACCACGTAAATCTCATGTGTCCTTAATTTGCTTTATATTCTGTGTTTTGAATTGTGTTGTGAACATAGCTAAAGTATTAGCCAACCCATAATCTAACGAAGACCTAATCAAGAATATCAGAATTGTCTATTAGACAAGGTGTCTAAAAGGTGACTTTGGGGACTATTGTGATTAGTAGGTAGCAATAGATCTACCTTAGTCGAGTCTGAGAAAGAGTTTGCTTTTAAGAAGAGGTTAAAGTTGTTCACTTACCTGCGAATTGCGAATTGTGGTGATACTAATTTATCCCCCCTCTCAGTATCACAAACTAGTAAATCCTAGGGAAAAGTCGAGAACTTCAATTGGTATCAGAGCAGAGGTTCACCAGTTTAAAACTTAACAACTTGGTGTACTAGTTTGAAGGGATCTAAAAGTTTGACTTGTTCAACATACTGAGAAATGGAAGCCAGTACTAGCACTAGCACCACTTATAGCAAAAAGGTTCCGATCTTTAATGGAACCAACTACCATATGTGGAGACCGAGAATGCAAGTGGTATTTGCAACCATGGGCATAAACATGGTGAAAGCTATACAAGAGGAATTTGTGGCCCCAGAAGAAGGTAAAGATCTAACCCTAGAGGAATTAAGGTAGTTTGAGATAAATGAGAAGGCCTCAGACGTCATCATTTTAGTATTGATAGATGTTGAGTATGCTAAAGTTATGGATTACAAATTTGCCAAGGAAATATGGGACAAATTGCAGAAAATCTATGAAGGTAATGGTAGAATGAAGAAGGTTAAGCTTCAAGTGTTCAAGGAGAGATATGAATTTCTCAGAATGCAAAAGAATGAGACAGTTTAAGAGTTCTTCACCAGGGTTATTGATGTTGTAAATGACCTAAGATGTCATGGGAAGAACAAGAAAGACTCATCGATTGTGAAGAAAATTCTGAGAATTCTACCTGAGAGGTTTGCCTTAAAGGTAGCAGCCATAGAGGAGAGTAAAGATCTCAATTCTATGTCTATGCATGATCTTCAGTGCAATCTCATTGCATATGAGATAAGGATAAAGTCAGTTGAAAGCTCTATAACAATGAAGGTATCAAAGGAGGTAGCTTTCAAAGCTATGAAACTCTTAAAGATAAAAGAAGAGGAAGAATCATCCACTGAGGTTGATGATGAGGAGGAGGAAGAAAATAAAGGTGAAGTGTTGGCATACTTCACAAGGAAGTTCAAAAAGGAGTCTAAGAAAGGAAAAGGACAGTTGTCCTTGAGATGTTATCGGTGTGGGTAGACTAGACACTTTGCTTCTGAGTGCAAAGTGAAACTTGATGATAAAGATGAGGATGGTGATGAGCTGAATTCAAAATGGAAAAGACCATCATTCAAATCAAAGAAGTCCTTCAAGAAGACTGCTAACCCACAGAAGAAGAAGAGATGCTCATTCAAGAGTTATCTGAGTCAGATAAAAGAAGCTGATGAGGAGGAAGATAAAGAATCATCAGATGAGCATGCCTTTATGGCATCAACTCAAGGTGGTAGTTCAACCTCTAAAGAGGAAGAGGAGGTTGATGAAGAAGAACTGAATTTTGAAGCTGAGTTGGAAGCAGTTTTAAAGGAGATAATTAGAAGGGGTAGAACCATAAGAAGGTTAGAGGCTCACACAAAACAAGTTAAAGCAAATTCAAAGGAAGTAGAAAGTCAAAAGGATGAAATAAGGGCTGAACATATTGACTTGAAGAGAAGATTTGATGAATAGATCAAAATATATGAAGATCTTACTATAGAACTTGGCTCAAGGACTTCAACAATTGTAAAAATAAAGATAGAGTTGCTGAGACTTCAACAACAACTCAAAAAAGAGTGAGGAGAACTTGAAGAAGTCTGAAATGGTAGGAGAAACAAGCTCTACAAGAGAAATGAAGAATGAGACTTTGCCACAGAAGTTAAAAGAGAAGGCTGTAACTCAAGAGAAGATAACTGAAGAAGAGAAGATAGTTATCAAACCAAAGCCAAGGCCAAAAATGATGTATGTGGTTAAAGAGCAGCAGCCCATAGCTGCTACATCTCAAAAAGAAAAGAAAGCCAGCTAACCAAGGGCAATGGCTGAACAAAAGAAGAAGAAAAAGGTGACTGAAATAAAAGTCACACAAGCAAAGAAACTAGCAACCTTGCCTATATAGTAAGTAATGAACAAAAGAAAACAAGCTGTGATTAAACCTACGAAGAGGCAGTTTCAAGGTTACTGTCTTTATTGTGGAGTTTAGGGTCATAAGGCGAGTAACTGCTGGTGAAGAAGGCCAATATATGTCTCCAACTTGAGAAAATATGATGTTGCATACAGGGGGAGACAATACAAAATTTAGAAAAGAACACCTGTTGTGAGTTCTTGCACATACTGTAAAAGGCAAGGACACTTTAACAAGGAGTATTGGTAGAAACCCAAATCAATGGTTTTAAAGAACAAGTTTGCTATATTAGCAGGCTTGGAATAGTGTGACAAGTGCAGGCAGGATGGCCAAGATTCCAAGAGATGCATGATACTTCTCCCTGAACAAGAGAAGGCACTCAATGGCATAATGAAAATAAACGGTGCAATCAAAGCTAAGAAAAAGGAGAAAGCTATCTTTCAGCCAGTTCAAAAGAAGGAATATAGAGTAAAAAGGGAGGTAGCTAATATAGCTAAAATTGCACTAAAGGCTGACTACAAGGATAAGCAGTGGATCCTTGATAGTGGATGCACTTCACATATGACAGGAGACAAGAGTAAATTATCAAAGCTAAACAAGTCAAGAGAAGGCAAGTTAAGTTTGACAATGATAATTCACTCAACATCAATGGCTAGGGGTCAGTAAACATTGGAAGAGGAAAGTTAAAAGATGTTCTGCATGTTGAAGGACTCAAATATAATCTAGCATTTGTTAGCAAACTATGCAATAAAAATCATAAGATAATATTAACAAAAAAAGGTTGCCAAGTAAAGAGCAAAGAAGGCAATACTGTTGTAACCAGGAAGAGAACAGATGGAAGTTTGTATATAATTGATGAAGAAAGAGATCCTCTTGCAACTAAGACTGTATAAAAAAGAAAGCCAAAGAAAATGTGGACCAATGCTCATCAAGAAAATCAAATCATAGGTGACCATCAATAGGAGTTACAACAAGAAGAAGAATTGTAGGAGCTAGTGCTTTACTCTCACAAGTTGAACCTAAATCTGTTGAAGAGGCTACACAAGATCTAACTAAATCATTGTCCACAGAGCTAATTGAAAAGCATAGAATGAGTCTATCTGTGTGAATGTCTCCTCAAGACTGAAGTTCAAGTGAATCCTCCATCTCTACTTCGTGAGTTTTTCAGATTTGTAATTGGTTGGAAAAGGGGGAGAGAAGCAATAGTGCAGGGGGAGCTGTTAAGAAAAGGGGAGTACATATTTAGGGGGGAGTTGAAACTGCTGCATATTGGCTTTTGTTATGAGTGTTGCCAATAATTACAAAGGGGGAGATTGTTGTTCCCACTGCCTTGTATAGGTTGTAATTGTTGTCAACTAGGTTTAAGTGTGTATGAAAGTAAAGCCAAATGGAAGGGAAAAAATGTAAAAGCCATATGAAGGGGCAAGAACATAAAAGCTACATGGAAGGGCAAGACAGTAAATTCACCCTATTAGGGTTTTATGGAGGAGTATATAAAGGGCAACATAAGAGTGCACAGAAAAGTCGTTGGAAATAGGAGTGGAAGGCAATTAAGCAAACACAGAAAAACCTAAAGCAAAACCATTTGGCAAACAAGAAGAGGGAGCAATCGATCAACCAAAGAGAAAAGATGTCCAAGTGAGGAAACAACCGGCCAAACACAAAAAATAGATGTTCAAGCAAGGAGACAACCGGCCAAACGCAAAGGAGAAACTGTCCAAGCAATGAGACAACTGACCAAATAAGGTGAATTTCCATACAACCCTACACAGCAAAGCATAACCAACAGCAAAGTGGTGGACGGCCAGATGATGAAGAGAACGGCCAAGGCAAGGTGAACGGCAATAAGGAGAAGATATGGCTGGACAGTAACCAAAGGTGAATGGAAAACCTAGTGTGACCGGCCAAAAGAGTATACATGGCAGAAAACAAGTGCTGGTCGGCCAAAGTGACAAAGCAAAGCAAGATGAGTTGACCAAAACCTAAAACAATTGTCCAAAGCCAAAGAGGAAAACCATCCAAAGGGAGGAAAACCTAGTGTGAGACGTGGAATGACAAACCAAAAATGTGAGGCGAGCCGTGAGACAAGGAGATGGGTGAGACCGTGAGACGGTGAAAGCAGGAGCTGTGTGAGACAACTTAGAGAAGGAATTAGGCGAAGCATTGGAAAGAACTCAACGTATGTCAAGATTTCTTCAAGAGAGGTTAGAGAGCATTGCGGTAAACTTCTAAGCGGCAGTGAAGCAGCCTTTCAATTCAACAGAGGCAAGACAAGTAAGAAGAAAGATAGACACAGTAAGTGACACTCTTTGTATTGTACTTGCTTAGTAATTGCAATAGTAAAAGAAGTAAAGGATTAAGACATTCATTGTAACTAGAATTCTTAAGTATAGTAGAGTAGATATTCTCGATAAGAGAGAATCCCTACCAACATGGATATATGTCACATTGACATAACCGCATAAATCTCATGTGTTCTTAATTTGCTTTACATTCTGTGTTTTGAATTGAGTTGTGAATGCAACTAAAGTATTAGCCAACCCATAACTTAACGAAGACCTAAACAAGAACATCTGAATTGTATATTAGGTAAGGTGTCTGAAAGGTGACTTTAGGGACTATTGTGATTAGTAGGTAGCAATAGATCTACCTTAGTCGAGTTTAAGAAAGAGCTCACTTTTAAGAAGAGGTTGAAGTTGTTCTTATTTATTAATTGCAAATTATGGTGATACTGATTCACCTCCCCTCTCAGTATCACAAACTAGTAGATCTTAGGGAGAAGTCAGGAACTTCATATTGGAATGATGTTTTATTAACCAATTGACATATAAGCTACATGATTATAAATCACTCAAACATAATGTTATCATTTTAATTACAATTACATTTAATTTTATGATAAAAGAATTATGTTGAAATTCAAGAATTTTTTTAGCTATGTTGTTGGTTTCTTCTATTTCTTTTTACTTCTTATTGTCTTTTGTCTAACTTGTTTTTTCTTTTTTTTTCTATTATCAAATACTTTATTCAATTATATTTTTAATAAATATTTAAATAAAAATAAAATGTAGTTTGAGAAAATTTGAAGAGAAGTAAAGCATAGAGAAGATGTTGAGAGAGATAAGAGAGAAAGTTTAAAAAGATATGAGAAAAATTGAAACATAGTACAAAATGAAAAAAAAATGTAAAGAAAATGTAGAGATACGAGACATTATATTGAAAAAAATATACTAGCTTCATGTTCTAATGGATTATGGGATTTAGTACAATGCTTATGTTGCCTTCAATAATAATGATATCTACCACCAATCCAGCAAATCAATTTTACATAGAAAATAGATAACAAATTTTGATAGTTAGAAAATAATGATTTGTTTTCTCAAATTCAGTTTATCCAAAATAAAAGCATACTAAGATTCAAGTTGAGTCACCTAATTCAAGATTTTTGAGCTTTTATAATCAATTTAAGGAAATTTAAATCTCAAATATAATTCATAGTATATTAGGCCTATTATTATGAGTCATTTCTAACTTGATTCATGATCCACCCACAAAATTGTTTATATAGTATTACTATTTTTTTAGTTCATTTTGGGTTATGGATAATGCTTCAGACCAAAGTTTGAATAACAAAATGGGTAGTTATCTTTTAAATTATTATTTTACAAATAAAATGAATATTTATCTCTTATCATTTAGTAAGGTAGTTAGAAAAACTTTCTCAAGGCTTCTTGAATATACCAATGTTAGACCCTGAGAAGGAAAATTTTAATTATGTTTTATTTTAAAAAATAAAAAATAGTTAAATTATAAGTTTCCTTTTATGAAAACAACTTATGAGTGCTTTAATATCTTACTTTTCCTTTTTAAGAAAATAAAATTGAGAATTTGGAATTTTTTTTGTTTTTAAGGAAAAATAAGTGAATTTAATATTTTTCTTTTTCTTTTTTAGAAGTAAATTTTCCCTTTTTAAAAGAATAGATAAATAAATTTAGGATCATATTTAAAAAAATTAAGGGTAAAAGCATAAAGAAAATTAATTTTTATTATACTATCAAAAAAAATAATTACAATAGAACCAAATAACTTTAATCTTATAAATATAATATTTTAAAAATTAATAACAAATACTCAATCTAGATGAAAAGAAGAATATATGTGAAAATTTTAAATTTAAATAGTAGAAAATTTTAAATTATATAATTAAAAATGATTTATATTGTGATTTGTACCTTTGAATATATTATGGTTGTAACACATTTAATTAAAGAATGAAATTAAAAATAAAGTTTTAAAAAAGTGAAAACATTTATGTGATAAATTAAATTTAAAAGTGCACCATCATAAGATAAAGATATTAATTTAAGTTAAAATTGAATCAACAAATTAATCAAAAAAATTTTCCTTTTATTGCCTATTCTATAATAATAGGAAAAAGTACGCTATAATTTTTAGTTTAAAGGTAACAAAAAACTTATGTTGCAGTGTTTTTTTCTTTTTTTTATCATGTCGTTGTTATCTTACAATAATAGAGTGATTGATTAAGAGGAATTTAATTAGACTTTTAGTTAATTTTTCATAAGAAGAATTTTTTAATAATTCTTTTATTACCTTAGTTTACTAAAAGCAAATTAAAATATATATATATATATATATATATTCTTAAAGAGATGAAAATTAATATGTATTTATATTGTAAGTAACTTTTTATTTTTTAAAAGAATTTAAATGGTATATTTTTTCTTTCAATTATAATAAAAAAGAAAATTGAAATGGAATTAAATTATCATTTTTTATTCTTTTAAAAAATGACAAAATAGGAAAAGAACTGAATTTTGAGCATTTACATTTTTATTCTTTTTGGAGAAACAAAAGAGAAAAATATGTACCAAAGAACAACCATATGAATAAAGAAAGATTTTGATGAACTTAAATAAATATAAAATATTTAAATAAATATAAACTATAAAAGATTTTATATTATATTAATTTTTTATTTGTAATATAAAATGTCATATATATATATATAATTTTGTGCTTACTTGAGTCTGTCTATTTTTGTGTTCATAAAGTAACTCTCATTATGTGAACAATATGTCACAAAAAGAAAGATTCTGAGGTGTACCAAATTGACCAGCATTTTAGTCAACAACTTTGTAATATATTGGTATTTCGGATCTTGGACTTGATTCGTTTCTCATATACCAAAAATTTGATTGACATTCTAATTTAGTAGTAACACGTTTATCAATTTACGTCTAAGTATTAAAATCAGGGGTTTTTGGTTCTTTACTTGTTGTCCTGTCAACTCTTATTAGAATGATGTTCCATTAACCAGTTGACACATAACCTACATGATTATATACCACTCAAATATCACATTATTAATTATGATCACATTTTAATTCATAATAAAAGAATTATATTGAAATTCAAGATTTTTTTTCTAGTTATGTTATTTGTTTCTTTTATTCCATTTTACTCTTTGTTGTTATTTGTCTAACTTTTTTTTTTTTCGTTTTTTATATTATTTTATTCAAATATATTTTAAATAAATATTTTACATAAAAATAAAATGTAATTGGAAAAAATTTGAAGAGAAGTAAAATGTAGAGAAAATGTTAAGAGAGATAAGAGAGAGTTTGAAGAGATATAAGAAAAATTGAAACATAATACATAATGAAAAAAAATGCAAAAAAAATATAAAAAAAGAGATAGTATATTGAAAAAAAAAATACTATATTCATGTGATAATGAATTAATAAGTACATATTTTGTAAGTAACTTTTTATTTATTAAAAGAACTTAAATGGTTTATTTTTTCTTTCCGTTATAAAAAAGAGATATTTGTCTTTTTTTAGAAACAAAAGAGAAAATTACAATGATTTTTTTCCTTTTTTATTTATTTCTCTTAATCCCAAATTCCCCTACTCCTCCTTCAGCTTGGTAAGATATGAAGCACACCCGAAATTGCCAAATCCCAAAATCCTCCTACAACTCTTCGTCACAAGTAACCAACATCTTAGGCTTGATTCCACTATCGATTCTTTTCAACTTCTATATAGATATTCATTGAATGAAAGTTGGCCTCACTGCCAACCAATTTTGTAGTCTTAAATGCTTGTTAAATTATTGAAGAACATTATCTATATTTTCTATAAAATAAGGAGTACATCTACCTAATTGCCAATCAAAGCAACCTTAAGTCGAGATTGAGCAATAGAGTAGTTATGAGAATTATTTTCTGCAGTATACGTAAGACCAATAAATGTGTACTGGTATTAAAAAGTCCATCAATCATGGATACTCACGTCAATTAGGTCATCTCTTTGGAATAGACAATATAGATTCTCATTATGCAAATTTCTCCATTCCTCGTTTGGAAAATGAAGGGATCTAAGTAATCGTCTTCGATTGGTTTTGTGACCAAAGAAGCTGCCCAAAGGAAAAAACAAGACCCTCCTGTTCATTTAATTGCCATTCCACTAGCCAATAAAATCTACATTACGATTCGTTTAGTAACTTGGGACTCACAAATTTTGACTGTCATAACCATCCTTATTGCTTGAAAGAGGAGAAAGTAAGTGGCTCACCATCACAACACATCGCTTATCATCGTAGCCAGGCAACAACAGCCTCACCCCCGGCGCTTCCCACGTTGGCCAACCCATCTGCTGAGTGTTGGTTTCAAAAATATTCGAAAAGTTGGAAGAAGAGATGCTAAGTATCTCTATAGAGTTTTAGATAAACGAACAATAAGGGAAAAAAAATCTCATTTTGAGATTTTCCTTTTTTTTTTCCTATAAAAGGCTGCCAACTTTTTAACAAAACAACAAAAGATAAAAACAGCAGCCAAACCATTTTTTTTTCAAAAAAATAACATAACTAACTACTATGTAATCAGTTCTTCATTTAAAGATAGCCAAATAAGAAAATGGAGAATAATTGAGATTTAATATACAGATAGATATGAGATGAACTCAATAAATGCATTAAGAAACCAAGACAAGTAATTGCATTATTAATATTGGACATGTAAATGGCAGATTGTCCAACACAAGAAATGGCGAAGGCTTCATGCAAGTTATGCCTCTTTGTTATCCTTCTCATCTTTGCAATCAATATATCTCTTATGCCACTCTCTCAACATATATACTTGTGCTTTTTTTCTGCTACTTGAACAGCCAGGTGCTTTCATTTAAACAAGTAGAAATCACAACAGTTAAAACAATGATTATAATTTATAACTTTAATTTATCTAAAATGATTTTTTTGTTGTGAAAAATATAATTTTTTTAACATGTGCATTTAAACAAGTAGAAATCACAACAGTTAAAACAATGATTATAATTTATAATTTTAATTTATCTGAAATAATTTTCTTGTTGTGAAAAATATAATTTTTTAACATGTGCATTTGTGTTCTTTTTTCTCCTTTTTTTGTGGTTTCTTAAAGAAGTTTAAATCATTGGTTTCATGTAGGTTTCATTGCAGATTCAGAGGCATGAAAAGTACCGTCGAGGTGCTTAAACGACAATGATTGCAAGGGTTTTTGTCTTTCTTCTTGCGCTACTTGCAAGTGCGAGAGTGCAGATTGCACGTGTGGAAATGTCCAACCTGAAGAGTTGGCCGGGGCCGAAGCCAACTTTGTGCCCAGAATCCGTAATAACTAAAAGTTTCATGGAGTTGGCCTCTTTGTCTTGGATTTGTTTGATTGACATTTGAATGTTTATTGTCAAGTCCTGATTATCCTTTTGGATGTAATATGAATGGGCCAACCAAATTTGCAATCTCAAATGCTTGTTAAATTATTAAACTTTATTTACCACAATGTAAGGAGTAAATCTCCTTAGTGGAAAGTAACTTTATCTATGGGATTTCTGAATGCTAATAAAGGCCGAAAATGGCTACTAAAAGGTAAGACCAATAAATGTACTGGTATTCACAAGTCCATCAAACATGGACACTCACGTCAATTAGGCCATCTCTTTGGAATTGACAATATAGATTATCATCATGCATCATGCAAATTTCTCCAGTCCTTGCTTGGAGAAATGAAGGGATCAAAGTAATCATCTTGGATTGGTTTTATCATTGCAAATGGACCAACTTAACCTTGCAAAGGCGGATCCAAAAAATCTTATCAGTGTGGGAAATATATAACAAAAAGATAAAAAATAAAGTTATAGGATATTATTGTTATTTTTATAGTCACATGCAAAAATTTTTAAAAAACTTAATTTTATATTGTGAAATATTTATTTAAATTATTTGATTTGGGAGAAGGTCCACTAATAAATCACTATTAAAAAAAGATATGTGAGATTTTTATAGGGAGCATTTAAGAAAATATTTTCTTTTTTATTTAATAGTCTAAATGAGTGAGTGCAAAAATTAATTTTGAGTGAGAGTAAAAATGAAAATTTATGTAATCTCTTTCCTACATTTTAGATTTGTTAAAAAATGAATAATACATTATCGTGGAGGCAATTTCCCCCACTACCCAAAGAATACAAACATTTAGTGCGAATTTTTCAAACTAAACACTAGGCAAGGTTAAAAGTTTTGGGTACTCAAATCCAGCGTGTTGGAGAATCTGTAATTCCTTGAAATTTGCAGCTTTATGAAAAAAAATGATACTATTAAATTATTTTACTTGTTCCATTAGCATAAGTTTTTTAGTTAATTTAGCCAAACTCTTTTACTAATTTAGTTTTCAAAATTTTATTATAGATTGTCCGTAACACATAGAAAATTTTTGAACTATGCTTAAGTGTAAGAGAAGAAAGGTTATGCTTAATAATTTGTCCACAAGTGATGCATAGTAGGTTAAATCCCTTGAAGTATGGTGTGGAATATGTCGATTGTGATCATCAAAGTGAACATCAAGATACCAGCAGATGTCCCCAATTTGGAAGAACATATATTCATTGTAGCAACAAAAGGATAGGGATATTGTAGCGCTTAAGGTTAATTGCAACTTTCTAGTTGAAGATAACAAGAAAGTGGATTTTTGAAATCAACTTTAATTTGGTGATAGTCTTTTGACAATTTAGTTTCCAAGGCTTTTTGCATTATCAATAAAGAAGAAGGGCCCAATTAATAGCTTTAGTGATTAAGAGCATAATTGCTAGGTATGAAAAATTCAGTAGCATTAGGATCTATTTGAGTGGTAAAAGAATCTAGTTATCTAATTTATGAACCTTATATCAATCTATCAACCAATACATGGAGAGAATGATAGATTTATATGATGGGGAGAAGGATGGGTGGCTTTCAGTACGGTATTTGTGTGACTTTCTAAATAACTATCATGGTCCAAATGGGGGAGGGGTAAGCAATAATTGGCTAGGTTTAGCTTTACCTAAGGTAGAAGTGTTTCAGTGACAGATGTTGCTCGATCACCTTCCTATTCAAGAGAGCTTACACTTGGTAAAAGAGCCTAGTCAAGATGTCATATGCTTATTGTGCTTTGTGGAGATCGAGTTAAAAACCCACTTGTTCCTTTAATAGTCAAGATATCATATGTTTAATGGGTTGTTTGATTCATGTGTTTAAGGTGGTGAGGCATTTCAAGGGTTGTTCCAAGTTGGTTAAGGAGGTATGAGAGTTGTGGTGCTAATTGGTTTGCACTTGTACATCATAAGAGATTGGGATGATAGGGTTTTATGCAATTGCGTGATCTATTTGGTTAAGATAGAATGAACACATTTTTATGGGTAAAAGTTTTTCAGTTGAGAGAACAAGCGATCTAATCCGACTTAGATTGTGGTAGTGGTCAAGGGTGAAGTGACTACATTATTATTTTATGTTTAATGAGTATTTTATGAACTTAAAAGGTGTCTGTCATACTAGAAAAGTAAAGTTTTACTTGCAAGACCTAACATGGGTTGTACCTCTACATGATACTTTCAAATTCAACACGGATGCAATTATGCTAGATGAGAGTGGGAAGGTTGGCATAGGAGGCTCATTACAAGAGGATGATGAGAAGGTTGTTTGTCTATTTTTCAAGGTAGTTAAGACTACTAGTATTAATAGGGCAAAGTTACTTGCAATTTGGAAGTTACTTCACCTTTGGAGTGTATAGAATATGGCAAAGAGGACTTCACTTACAATTAAGAGCAATCCTAAAACTTTAATTGCCTAAATCAACATAGGAATAGAAGATTATTAGTGTTCGATGACATCACAATTAGAACTAATGATTGGGTTTCTTTTGTCTTTTAACCCTCAATATGCAACCAGTTTGTTAATGTCTTGGAAAAATAGGGAAAATCTCTTCATATAAAAATAGTGGTATGGTTATGAGGAATTAATCTATACCATACACTACGGTTTACATGTAGGTGGTTAATGTATTTTTATTTTTTTGTATTTTTTACTTAATTGGAATATCATCATATTTATGACTTCATGAATTGTATACATTCTAAATAACTTGATGTTAAAGTGAAATTAAATTATAATTTTTTTATTCTTTCAAAATAGGAAAAAATAGAAAGAGAAATTTTCTTTTGTTTCATTTTAGGGAAATAAAAGAGAAAATTATGAGGAAGATTTTTTTCCCTTTTCATTTATTTTACTTAATTTATGAAATAAATAAATATGACCACATGGTAGCCTTAGGATCCCTTTATTTAGAATGTTAATATTTTCCTTTTAATTTTTATTGTCCACTATTTTAGTTTTATTTTTTTTTGTTATTTATGGTAACTATTTATTTATAATTTTTTGCTATTTATTATCACCATTTAGAGTGAAAAAGAAAAGGTTGAGAGAGAAAAATGTAAAGAAATAGTATATAGTGGGATAAAGAAAGAAAAAATAGAAAGAAGATGTAGATAAAAAAAAAAGTAGAGACAAAACCAAATTAAGAAAAATATAGAGAGAAAAAATAGAAAGAGAAATTAGAGAAAGAAAATATAATGAATTAAAAAGGTGAAAGAAAAGATATTCAACATTTCTAAAAACTTTTAGATAATTGAATAATATAGAAAAAAATCTCATTATAAAATTTTGTTAAGTTATTATATTTTTTAAAATAAGCTCATAATATAGTAACAAAATGATAAAAACTAAAAGTACCAGTTAAATTAAAAATATTTTAAAAAATAACAAAAATAATTACAATAATATCAATCTTTCATTTATGAATTAAGAAAAAATTACTAAATAAAAGGAAGAGAATAATTGAAATTTAATACAAAAAAATACAAGACTTACTCTATAAAAACACTAAAAAACCAAGGGATGTAGTTGTACTACTAACAGTGGACGTGTACTTAGCAGATTGCTCGACACAAGAAATGGCAAAAGCTTTAGCCAAGATATGCTTCTCTGTTATCCTCCTCATCTTTGCAATCAGTAAACTCTTTCTCTTTTCTCTCAACATATAGGCTTGCAAATTTTTTTGGCAAGTGTCTTCAATTAAATAAGTAAAAATAAAAATAATTAAAATAATATTTATAATTTATGACTTTAATTTATGTAAAAAGATTTTCTCCTTGTAAAAAACATATATTTTTTTTATATGTGGGTTTGTGTTCTTTTATTTTTTCTCTATTTTTTTGTGGAATCTTAAAGGAGTTTAAATCATTGGTTTCATGCAGGTTTATTGGCAAATTCAGAGGCACGCAAAGTGCCGGGAAGACCGTGCTCTACCGACAATGACTGCAAGGGTATTTGTCCTCCTTCTTGCGCTAGGTGCGAGTGCTTGGTAGTAGAATGCTCGTGTGGGAACGTTCGGCCTGAAGAGTTGGCCAGGGCCGAAACCAACTTTGGATCTAAAAGTTTATTGTCAAGTCCTTATTATCATTTGGATCTAAAAAGAATGGGCCAACCTATTGTGTAGTCTCAAATGCTTGTTGAATTATTGAGGAACATTATCTATATTTTCTAGAAAATTAGAAAATAAGGACTGCATCTACCTAATTGCCAATCAAAGCAACCTTATCTTTTGGGGTTTGTAAATGCTACTAAAGGCCAAACATGGCTGTTAAGTCAAGATTGAGCATTAGAGTAGTTATGAGAATTATGTTCTGTAGTATAGGTAAAAGCAACAAAGAAACTGCAATTAACAAGTCCATCAAACATGGATACTCGCCCCATTAGGCCATCTCTTTGGAAAAATGTTTTTATTGTTGAAAATGGACCAACTTAACCTTGCAAGGGCTGATCCAAAAAATTTTACATATAAGAAAGAGATAAAAATAAAGTTATATAATATTATTGTTATTTCTATAGTGACCCACAAAAGTTTTTTAAAAATATTAATTTTTCTGTGAAATATTTATTTTTAATTATTTAATTTGTGATAATTTCCACTAAAAAATCTCAATTATAAAAAGATTTATTGGGATCATGATGTACATTTTGACACTCAAAATTCAGCTAAAACATGTCATTTCTTTATTCATTTAAATAATATATTTTTATATCACAATATTTAAATAATTATTTGTTTGTTTAAAGATGTGAAAGGAATTGGAATGTTTTGGACATCAATGACTTAATGGTTTCATCTACCTTAATTACAATTTAAGGTTAAAGTATAAGAAATTAGTATTTGTGTGAATGTGTTTAGTTTTAAATATTATAATTTATAATATTTAATTAATTCATTTTTTCATATGCACTTTTATATTCTCAATTAAAAAAAAAAGAATTTATGATCCTGTTTGTTATAAATGCACTAAGAATATTGACTTTTGAATTAAAGAAAAGGAGTCATCCCTAAAACTTAATTATGTAGAACTAAAGAGAGCTCTGTACAAAAAAAAAAAAGAGTCCATATCCTAGGTATAAGTTTTTTTATTTATTTGATATTGAATACTAATCTTACTAGTTATAACGACTAAATTGATTAAATTTTAAATTTCTAAATTTTTTAATTCAATAATTAGTCCAGTTCTAAAACCATTGGTCTAAAGTCCATGCTGATATTAATAGAGTAGAAAGGCAAGGCAATTATTGTATTATTATCTACAAAGGATTTCATCACAAAGAACAACCATATGAAAAAAAGAAAAACTTTAATGAACTTCAAAGTGCTGAATTTAAATAAATATAAAATATTTTATATTATATTAATTTTTTATTTGTAATATAAAATGTCATATATATAAAATTTTGTGCTTACTTGAATCCGTCTATTTTTGTGTTCATAATGTAACTCTCATTGCGTGAACAATATGTCACAAAAAGAAAAAGATTCCCCTGAGTTGTACCAAATTGACCAATGTTTTAGTCAACAACTTTGTAATTTATTGGTACTTGGGATCTTGGACTTGATTCGTTTTTTATATACCAAAAATTTGATCAACGTTCCAATTTAGCAGTAACATGTTTATCAATTTACGTCTAAGTATTAAAATTAGGAGGTTTTTGGTTCTTTCCTTGTTGGCCTATCAACCCTTATTGGAATGATGTTCCATTAACTAACCAATTGACGCATAACCTACATGATTATATATCACTCAAATATCATGTTATAATTTTAATTACGATCACATTTTAATTCATGATAAAAGAATTATGTTGAAATTCAAGATTTTTTTTTTCTAGTTGTGTTTTTGGTTTCTTCTATTCCCTTTTACTTCTTATTGTCTTTTGTCTAACTTTTTTTTTCTTGTTTTTCTTTATTATCAAATACTCTATTTATTTATATTTTTAATAAATATTTTATATAAAAATAAAATGTAGTTGGAGAAAATTTGAGGAAAAGTAAAGTGTAAAGAAAATGTTGAGAGAGATAAAAGAGAAAGCTTGAAGAGACATGAGAAAAATTGAAACATAATATAGAATGAAAAAAAATGTAAAAAAAATGTAGAGAGAGGAGACAGTATATTAAAAAGAATATACTACCTTCATGTTATTTTTTTAATAAGTACTTATATTGTAACTAATTTCTTATTTTTTTAAAAAAACATAAGTGATATATTTTTTTCTTTCAGTTATAAAGAAAGAAAATTGAAATGGTGTTAAATTAATATTTTATATCCTTAAGAAAAAAGGAAGAGATATTTGCCTTTCTTTTTTTTTGGAGAAACAAAAGAGAAAATTACAAAGAAGATGTCTTTCTTTTTTTTTCATTTATTTTTCTTAATTTATGAAATAAAGAAATATTACCATGTGGTAGCCTTAAAATCTCTTTAATTACAATATCAATTTTTTACATTTATTTTTAATTATTCACTTTTTTATTTTTATTTTTATTATTTATTGTCACTATCCATTTATTATTTTTCGTTGTTTATTATCACTACCTATATATTTGTTCTTACCAACAATTTTTTTTTCTAGTAAGAATTTTATCAAGTAAGAGAAGAAAGGGTTGAGAGAGAAATGATAAAGAAAAATAGCAGATAGAGAAATAATATAAAGTGAGGTAAAGAAAGAGATAAGGGGAAAAGTATTGATAGAAAAAGAGTAGAGATAAATTTTGTCAACATAATAGACTATACAATCACAAAAAAAAAAGTTATAATTTAAATGAAATTCAACCTAAAGTAGTTGCCTTGACTTTCCCAAGATTGCCTAGCTATCAAAGATGATGGAATGACTACCAATTGCAGCCACCGCCAACCAAGATAATGACACCAAAGAACACAGACTGCAGTTTGTGCAACTATGCTCTCTTTTGTGTGTGTGGACATAATTACTCAATAGGATAGGATATCCAATTTTTATATTATGATTAAAAAAGGAGAAAAAAAAACCTTAGTTCCTATGGGGTTGTTTGTTCCATAAATCTTGTAACGATGGAATTTATATTTGATCTATTTTTAAAGTGCCATAATATCCAAAAACCATGAATTAAAAAACTTTCATGGAGGCAAAAATAAGAACTAACAACTGTCATCAAAACCAAATAATTTAGAATTTTGAGTGCCAACATGGCCTAATTATCGGCACTAACAACGTAAAATTTTTTTTGCATGAAATATTTATTTTTAATTATTTGATTTGTAAGAATTCCTCATAAAAAATCATAATTATAAAAAAAAAGTATTTGGATCATGAAGGAAATTTTGGTAAACAAACTACTCGAAATTCAACTAAAATCCTTCAACTTGATAAGTTGTATCATTTTTTTATTCATTTAAATAATACATTTCTATATCTCAATATTTAAATAGTTATTTGTTTTTTATAGATGGGAAAGGAATGAAAATGTTTTGAATCAATGACTTAATTGTTTCATCTACCTTAATTACAATTTAAGGTAAAAGTATAAGTAATTAGTATTTGTGTTTAGTTTTATATTTTATAATTTACAATATTTAATTAATTCATTTTTTCATATGCACTTTTATGGACTCAATTTCAAAAAAGAGAACTTATGATCCTGTTTGTCATAAATGAACTAATAATACTAACTTTTGAATTAAAGAAGAGGAGTCGTCTCCAAAACTTAATTATGTAGAATTAGAGAGAGCTCTCTATAAGGAGGAGAGTCCATATCCCAGGTCTAATGTTGTTATTCAAGAAACAAACATAAGGGATGAATTTGTTGATTCAAATATGATATATGTAGATTCATTTGATATTATTCGTCGTTTTGGTGCTACAAATATTGGAAATAAGAATATTCTTATAGTTTAGATCTATGCATTTTCATACTATTAATTATTACGTAAAAGTATTAAATAAATGAAGTAATTGGTGGACATGTGTGGTTAGGTTTCATTTGTATACTTGCAAAATCTGCCACATCTTAACCATGCCCTTTGCATGGGCTCACCGTGCACTTGTATTGTCTGAGGAAGCTTATTTGTCTTATAGTTTAGGTGCTTTATCCATTTTTGGTTGGGATTAAGAATGTTTTTATAGTTGAGATGGCAAGTGATGATGATGAACTTAAGCATAATTATGTTATTATTCTTAAATTTTAAGTGTATAAATTTTTAAAAATATTATTTTATGAATCATTTTATTCTCTTTTGAGAGTTATTCTTGCAAATTCCAAAAATTCTTATTAAAGATTTAATTGAGTGTTGGCCTTTTTGTTACTTATTTCTCCCACTTCTATCCTATGTTAGGTGGTATCAGAGCAAGTTTGGCCTATGTTGATGTTGTCTTATAGGGTTCAAGGCAATCTCTTTAACAACAAAGATCATGAATACAACAAATCTTGTATTAGAGATATCACTCACAGTCAGTAGTATATTTGCATTCAAGTTCTTAATTTCAAAAATATTTCTTTCTTTGATGAAAATTTTTTTATTAAAGATTTTGTCAGTTGGTTAGTAGAAATTGAAGTCTATTTTGAATATAATGATATTTGTAAGGAGGAGAAAATGACTTGCATATTCTAAACTTTAAGATGGTACAGCTGAATGGTGGAATTATATTCAATATTTTCAATTAAGGCTAGATATGAGAAATTTATTAGTAGAAAAATTTTATGGTAATAATATGTTTGACGAGATTTTAGAAAGTGCTGAAAAGAAATTTAATTCTTATTTTCTACCAACTGATAAATTGCATGATAATATGTCTACTCATAATGATATATCTATACATTAAAAGTCGATGGTTTAAATAGAAGAAGAAATATTAGTTGATAATCATGTGAAAAAGAAATATTAGTGGATAATCATGTGCTAATTGAGGTAGACAATTCCCTTTGTATTAGTAAAGAACTCAGCAAGGAGGCATATAATTTTTTTTTTTATTATTGGAGAACTTAACAAGGATCGAGTATTGTCTCTGAACCCTATTAACTCAAAAGTTGAATCCATAACTCACAGGTTCGAGGATCTTGATAATTCTTTACCATTCGCATTTGTTGATTTTCTTAGAGCAGATGACCAAGTACTTAATGTTTTAGCATCATTATTTTTTTAATGTCATTCTTCCCATAATTATTTACAAAAGAAGCTATTGGTTTTGGTTTATATTAAAGACATTAATTTATTCGAAATATTTGTTCCTAGGGCACAGAAGATGTCAATTCCTCATTATCAACTCGAGTTTCTTTCAAGTGCAAGTGGAAGGGTTTGATGCAAGACGTATTATAAAGGATATTTTCTTGTTGTTCTATTAGGAATTTTAATTAAATTATTTAGGAAAGATACGTTAACTACTTTGGATTCTTTTTTTTTATTTTGATTTATTTTAAGAATTTTTTTATTTAGTTTAAAATATTTTTGTAATTAAATAAATAGTTTTAGTTATAAATATCATTTAAGCCTACGAGGAGATATATGACAAATAGTACAAATTCTATGAATCATTTTATTCTCTCTTAAGAGTCATTCTAGTATATTCAATCAAGTGTTGGCCTTTTTGTTACTTATTTCTCTTGCTTCTGTGTTGTGTTACTTGAGGCTCTTGCTTCTGTGTTGTGTTACTTGAGGCTTTTTATATTTATGTTCATAATGTAACTCTTATTGTGTGTCATAAAAAGAAAAATATTTGCCTACCAAATTGACTAGCATTTTAGTTAATTTTGCAATTTATTGGCACTTCATATCTTAGACTTGATTCGTTTCATATATACCAAAAATTTGATCGACATTCTAATATAGCATTAACATGTTTATCAATTTACATTTAAGTATTAAAATTAAAGGGGTTTGGTTCTTTATTTGTTGGCTGATCAACTCTTATTGGAATGATGTTTGATTAACCAATTGACATATAAGCTACATGATTATATATCACTCAAATATCACATTATAATTTAAATTGCAATCACATTTTAATTTATGATAAAAGAATTATGTTGAAATTCAAGATTTTGTTTTTAGCTATGTTGTTGGTTTCTTTTATTCCTTTTTACTTCTTATTGTCTTTTGTTTAACTTGTTTTTTTTTCCTTTTTTTTCTATTATCAAATACTTTATTCAATTATATTTTTAATAAATATTTATATAAAAATAAAATATAGTTAGAGAAATTTAAAAAGATTGAAGTGTAGAGAAAATGTTGAGAGAGATAAGAGAGAAAGTTTAAAGAGATGCGAGAAAAATTGAAAAATAGTACCAAATGAAAAAAAATGTAAAGAAAATGTAGAGAGAGGAGACATTATATTGAAAAAATTATACTACCTTCATGTTTTAATGGATTATGAGATTTAGTAGAATGCTTGTAATGCCTTTAATAATAATGACATCTACCACCAATCTAGAAATATTTTCAAAAAACTACCAAATCAATTTTACATAAAAAAATAGACAACAAATTATGATAGTTAGACAATAATGATTTGTTTTCTCAAATTTAGTTTATCCAAAATAAAAGCATATTAAGATTCAAGTTGAGTCACCTAATTCAAGATTTTTGAGCTTTTATAGTCAATTTGAGAAAATTTGAATCTCAAATATAATTGATACCATATTAGGCATATTATTATGAGTCAATTCTAATTTGATTCATGATCCACTCACAAAATTATTTATACAGTATTACTATTTTGCAGATCATTGTGGGCTATGGATAATGCTTTAGACCAAAGTTTGAAAAACAAAATAGGTAATTATCTTTTAAATTATTATTTTACAAATAAATATAGATTAATGGTTTAATAAGTAATTATATTGTAACTAATTTCTTATTTTTTGAAAAAAATTTAATTATATATATTTTTTCTTTCAGTTATAAAAAAATAGAATTAAATTATTATTTTTTATTCTCAATAAAAAGGAAGAGATATTTGCCTTTTTTTTCTTTTTGGAGAAACAAAAGAAAAAATTATGAAGAAGATGTTTTTCCTTTCTTTCATTTATTTTTCTCAATTTATGAAATAAAGAAATATTACCATGTGGTAGCCTTAAAATCTCTTTAATTACAATATCAATTTTTTAAATTTATTTTTAATTATTAACCATTTTAATTTTATTTTTTATTATTTATTGTCACTATCCATTTATTATTTTTCATTGTTTATTATCACTATCTACTTATTTGTTCTTACAAACGTTTTTTTTTCTAACAAGAATTTTATCAAGAAAGAAAAGAAAAGGTAGAGTGAGAAATGATAAAGAAAAATAGTAGATAGAGAAATAATATAAAGTGAGGTAAAGAAAGAAATATGAGGAGAAAGTATTGATTAAAAAAAAAGAGTAGAGATAAATTTTGCCAACATAATAGACTATACAATCACAAAAAAAAAGTCATAATTTAAATGTACTTCAACCTAAAGTAGTAGTTGCCTTGACTTTCCCAAGATTGCCAAGCTATCAAAGATGATGGAATTACTACCCATTGCAGCCACCGCCAACCAAGATAATGGCACCAAAGAACATAGACTGCAATTTGTGCAACTATGCTCTCTTTTGTGTGTGTGGACATAATAACTCAATAGGATAGGATATCCAATTTTTATATTATGATTAAAAAAGGAAAAAAAAAACTTAGTTCATGTGGGGTTGTTTGTTTTATAATTCTTGTAACGATGGAATTTATATTTGATCTGTTTTTAAAGTGCCATAATATCAGGAAGCCACGAATTAAAAAACTTTAATGGAGGCAAAAATAAGAAATAACAATTGTCATCAAAACCAAATAATTTAGAATTTTGAGTGCCAACATGGCCTAATTGTCGGCACTCGGCACATGCGTATAAGGTGGGCTCCACATGGTGAGTTTTGAGTTAATCGAATTTTCAGCTCATTTGTTTGTATTTTCTTACTTAATTAAGATTTTTTTGTCAAAATTTATTTGGAGGACAAAATATTCTTTGATAAATTTTGATATGCTAACCAAGTCTTTAGGTTATAGTGTCACAATCTGTTACAATTTCATATAACGAAATAATTATAGTAAATATAATTAAGTTATTTATAATTACAACAAAATATGGTCTAAATGGGTCATAGCCTTGTTTTAGACAAATTGGTGTGACTTCTTGTTTGCCTCGGCCCTTCTTTGTTGACAAACAAAGGTCAACAAAGAATTGGATTGGATTGACCGATTGAACCAACCAATCAGTTTATAATTCGGCTTGATTCTTTCTTACAATTAGTCAGAATAAGAATTGACGCAAAAGTCGATGAACCGAACCTAACTTTTACAGGTTTACTGGATGAGAGTTATGGTGATTGGATCACGCTTGTGCATCATAGGAAATTTGGATGATAAGGTTTTATGCAATTACGTGATCTATTTGACTAAGACAGAATGAACATATTTTTATGGATAAGAGTTTTTCAATTGAGAGAATAAGCGATCTAATTCCATTTAGATTATGGTAGTGGTCAAGGGTTAAGTAACTATATTGCAATTTTATGTTTAATGAGTATTTTTATAAGGTGTTTGTCATAGGAGAAAAGTAAAGTTGTGCTTGTGAGACCTAATATGGGTTGTACCTCTACGTGATAATTTCAAATTCAACATAGATGCAATTATGACAGACAAGAGTGGGAAGGCTATTATAGGATGCTTGTTATGATAGGATGACGAGAAGGTCGTGTGTCTATTTTTCAAGGTAGTTGAGTTGAGACTACTAGTATTAATAGGGTAGAGTTACTTGCAATTTGAAAGCTAGTTCACCTTTGGAGTCTATAGAATATGGTAGAGAGGGCTTCACTTACTATTGAGAGCAACCTCCAAATAGTAATTGCCTAGATCAACAATAGGAATAGAAAATTATTAGTGCTTGACGACATCACCATTAGTACCAATGATTGAGTTTCTTTTGTCTTTTAACCTCCAATATGCAACCAGTTTGTTAATGTCTTGGAAAAATAGGGAAAATCTCTTCATATAAAAATAGTGCTATGGTTATGAGGAATTAATCTATACTATACACTAGGGTTTGCATGTAGGTGGTTAATGTATTTTTTTGTATTTTTTACTTAACTGGAATATCATCATATTTATGACTTCATAAATTGTATACATTCCTCATTATTAAATAACTTGATGTTAAAAAAAAAAAAGTGTAAGAGATCTCCAATAAGGACATTTTAGTAAGCTGCATATTCTTAACTCAAAATTTTATTTAATCAACATGTTTCTAGTTTGATATATCATTGATTTTTATTTTTCATTTAAGAATAACATCTCTATCCATTATTGCTAATACTTTAGCAAAGTTTCAAGATTAAAAAATATTATTAATATAAGTGCTAAAAAGTTATACCATAGTTTTTAGAACAATGGTTCTTGATCTAATTTATATTATAATTGAGATTAAGTCTGGTCGATTTAAGAACACAGTTCCTTATATTGATTAGGAAAAATCAAAATTTTATTATGGGAGTAACATGCATAGACTTTAATTTATTAAATTGCTTAAATAATAACAGAACTTTTTTTTAAATAGAGTAATATAGAAATATAAATCTATATGTTGTTATATATCTATTTATATTAATATTAATATTATTGAATATGAGAAAAAGTCCATAATTATAAATAATTTTTTAAACAATAAACACATATGTGATGACTTTATCTTAATTTATAATTTTTTTAATAAATTTTTATAATTTATAATTCTAATAATAATTCAATAATAATATTTTATCCACAGCATCTTGGTTAACCAAAACACTCAAAAAAGTCATACACAAAGGCTTGCAAAGACCAATATAAGTCAAAACCCATGAAAACCTCAGATCTAAAGATCGAAACTCAACACTTCCTTAGTCCATCTGAGCCCTCAATCAAAACTCAACAATAATTTGGAAGAAAACTGATCTACTGCAAACCTAAGATTGCTGCACCCCAAAATCTATGACCTAAGAAGCTGCCCTAAAGAAAAAACCTTGACCCTCCAATACTTGTAAATGAGATCCCACCAGCCAATAAAATCCACATTAAGATTCATCACCAAGAAGGATTTACATAACTCCTTTCAATCTAAGAGAATGACAGATATTAATAGGGGAGATGCGAAGATAGTTTTAGAAGATTTTGTATTGAGGAAGCAAACTGATCCAAGTTTTTATTTCGACAATAGGTTAAAGGAGGATAATACTTTTGGTAGCCTTTATTTTTTAGATTCCAAGTCATAAGTGTTAGATATCCTCTTACATGGAGGGAACCTTTGAAAAAAAAAAAAAAGAGAGTTGACTTAATAAGGTATAAATACCTCATTAAGATTAGGTTAAGGTTTTTTTTAGGTGAAAGAGAGGGAGAGGCTATTGGCCAAAACACAAAAAAAAAAAAAAAAAAAAAGAATGAGAGAAAAATGGGAGAGAGAATCCAATAGAGTACTGGCCATTTATTTTAAAATTTAACAGTGAATTCTTATTTGATTTGGGTAAAACTTTGCTATAGGATAGAGACTATCTTGTTCTTTATTCTAAATGGTGGAGATCTGATTTGGTGGACTCTAAGTGTAGATTCTAAATTACATTTCGTGGTTCATACTTTGAGAAACTATTCTACGTACAGTTTCGATCAACCTTATAATCAGACGATTATTTGTGGTCTGATCAAACTGTATTTTGGTTAGTTGATGGAGGACACCTAGATTTTGATTCTAAATGGTTGAGTTGTGATTTGGCTTTCTGCAAGGGTAGGATTGTATCTCAAATTGTGATCATTTGTTTCTAGTAATACTCTATTTTCTCTATTGCGGCAGTGTAGTGAACTGTGTAAATGAATTGTTGTACCAAATGATAAATCAATGAAAAAAACAACACCAGAATTTTATGTGGTTCGGTCTATGTGACCTACGTCCACGAAAAAGACAGAGGAAATACTCTTATTAGTAGAGAAAGTGTGTTACAGAATACAAAGAGTGTCGCTCACCTCTCAAATCTCTCTAAATTCTCATAACCCTATTATGCATATATATAGGGATATAAGAAGGGTAAAAGGGTAATTTGGAATACAAGGCATATTCCAACAAATCTCCACCTTGCATTGTATTCTCTAAACACACAACAAAATAAAATCCTTTTATCTCACCTCCAAATAGCTCCTTAGAGCCAATCAATTAAAATGAACACCAATCAAGTCTAAGCAATGCTTGGACTTGCTACGAAAATTGGTTTCATCAACATGTCAGTTGGATTGTCTGCAGTAGCAACCTTTTTCACTGAAATCAAACCTTGAGATATAACATCTCGCAAGAAATGGTATCTGACATCAATGTGTTTGGTCCTCTCATGATACACTTGATTTTTGGTCAAGTGTATAGCACTCTGACTGTCACAAAATACAGTGGTATTTTCCTGTAATAAACCCAAATCAGTGACCAAACCTTTCAACCAAATGGCTTCCTTGACTGCTTCTACTATTGCCATATACTCAGCTTCAGTGGTAGAAAGAGCAACTGTTGATTGCAATGTTGCCTTCCAACAAATGGCACTGCCTGAAAGAGTGAAAATATAACCAGTTGTTGATCTTCTTCTGTCAAGGTCACCTGCATAGTCAGAATCCACAAAACCACTAATCAGCCTACTGCCTTTGCTGAACATCCTACCTCTGTAGTACCTCTAAGATACCTAAGTATCCATTTAACTGCTTGCCAATGTACTTTCCCAGGATTAGCCATATATCTACTGATCACACTGACTGCCTGCGAAATATCTGGACGAGTGCAAACCATAGCATACATAACACTACCCACTGCACTAAAGTATGGAACACATGACATATATTCCTCCTCCTCTAGGTTATTGGGTGACAAAGAGGCTGAAAGTCTGAAGTGTGATGCCAAAGGAGTACTTACCGGTTTGCAACTCATCATCCCAAAACGATCAAGAACCTTCTCGATGTACCTTTTTTGTAAAAGGCGCAACTCTCCTGCTTGCCTGTCTCTGATGATCTCCATGCCCAAAATCCTCTTTGCAGCTCCCAAATCTTTCATCTGAAAATCTCTACCAAGTAGCTTCTTCAAACTATTGATCTCAGATATACTTGTAGAGGTAATAAGAATATCATCTACATATAGTAGCAAATAGACAAATGATCCATCACGCAGCTTCCTATGGTAGACACAACTGTCATACTCACTCCTTGAGTAACCATGACTTACCATAAAGTTGTCAAACTTCTTATACCATTGTCTAGGAGACTGCTTTAAACCACATAGAGATTTCTTCAACCTACAAACATGATCCTCCTTACTCTCAATTTCGAAATCCTTAGGTTGATCCATATAGATGACTTCCTCAAGATCGCCATGTAGAAAAGCAGTCTTCACATCAAGCTGCTCCAGTTCCATATCATACATAGCAACCATAGAGAGAAGCACACGAATGGAAGTGTGCTTAACAACTGGATAAAATACCTTATTGAAGTCAATCCCTTCTTTCTGGCTATAACCCTTTGCAACTAGACGTGCCTTGCACCTTGCATCCTCAACTCCTGGGATTTCCTTCTTCTTCTTGAAGATCCATTTGCAGCCAACAGTCTTCTTATCTTTGGGAAGTTTCACTAAGTCCCAAGTCTGATTCTTATACAGGGACTCAATTTCCTCAATCATAGCAATGCTCCACTGAGAAGATTCGGAACAAGTGACAACTTCTAAGTAGTTGTTAGGTTCATTGTACTCTACCTCTTCCGCTACTGCCAAACAATAAGCAAAATCTAAGTTTGAAAACCTGGCTGGTGGCTTGATAGTCCTTCTGGGTCTGTCTCTGGCGACACTGTATGGCTGTGCCTGTTGAGTATCTAGAGTATCCTCATCTATTTCTGAAGTATCAACCTGAATCTGTTGACCTGAATTAGAAGGAATATCGCTTTCAAACTCCACCTGCTGTGTGGAACTCCCACTATCTTCATCGTTTGGCCTTAAGACTTCTTCTTTTGGATGCAGCATAGCGGATTCATCAAATGTCACGTCTCTGCTGATAAGGAATTTTGGAGACTTAGGGTCTGGACACCACAACCTATAACCTTTCACACCAAAAGCATAGCCAAGAAAAATACATTTCTTAGCTCTTGGTTCAAGCTTTCCTTCATTAACATGAGTATAAGCAGGACAGCCAAATATCTTCAAATTAGAATAATCTGCAGGTTTGTCTGACCATACCTCTTCAGGTGTCTTACACTCAATGGAAGTACAAGGAGATCGATTTACCAACCAACAAGCTGTATTAACAGCTTCTGCCCAAAACTCCTTTCTTAAACCTACATTGGATAACAGACATCTAGCTTTCTCTATCAAAGTCCTGTTCATGCGTTCTGCAACTCCATTCTGCATTGGAGTTTTTGCAACTATGCGGTGTCGTACAATGCCTTCAATTTTGCAAAACTCATTGAATCGTTATTACAAAATTCAAGGCCATTATCTGTTCTCAGCCTCTTAATCTGCTTTCCAATCTGTTTTTCAAGTAAAGTTTTCCACTGCTTGAAGGTTTCAAACACTTGACTTTTATGTTTCAAGAAATAAACCCAAACTTTATGAGAAAAATCATCAATGAAAGTGAGCATATAAGCAACACCCATACCTTTAGAGAGAACCTGAGAAGGACCCCAAAGATCTGAATGGATATAGTCCAATGTTCCCTTTGTTTTATAGATGGCTGTACTAAAACTCAACCTCTTCTGCTTCCCAAAAACACAATGCTCACAAAATTCTAATTTTCCAGTGTACTGACCACATAAAAGACCTCTCTTACTCAAGGCAACCATACCTCTTTCACTCATGTGTCCCAGCCGCATGTGCCACAATTTTGTCATGTCTGAATCTGAAACTGAAGTAGAAACTGTAGTTGAGTCTGTGACTATTGAACCATGCAAGAAATACAATGTGCCAATTCTAGCAGCCTTTATCAATACAAGAGCACCTCTGGAAACCTTTACACCCAATCTTGTAGTCATTCTTCTCAAGAGTGCCCAAAGAAATAAGATTTTTCGTCAAATCTGGATTGTGTTTGACCTCAGACAAGGTCCTAATGACACCGTCGTGCATCTTGATCTGCACTGTACCAATCCCAGCAACCTTACAGACGTAATCATTTCCTAACAGAACACCACCATTCATTAACTTGTAAGTGGTAAACCATTCCCTGTTAGGAGTCATATGTTGCGAGACTCCAGTGTTCATGATCCAGGTATCCTGAAATCCACCTTGGCCTTGTGTAACACAAAGCAGATCATCACTCTCATTTGCTGCCATATGAGCTTCTCCTGGTGGATGGTTCTTCTGATTACTGTCGTTTCCTTTCTGCTTGTTTTTCAACTTGTAACAATCAAACTTAATGTGCCCTTTCTTTTTGCAATAATTGCAGGTCAAATTCTTATGTCTTGATTTTGATCTTGATTTACCTGAATTCCGACCTCTCTCCTTTGATCTTCCTCGATCAATAATCAAACTAACACTCTGATTTGATGTCTTAGAAAATGTCAAACTACTATCAATTTTCTCCTTGGCCTACAAATTAGTCTTGACATTTTCAAGGGAAATATCTTCTCTACTATAAATCATAGTATCTCTAAAGTGCTTGTATGAAGGAGGCAAAGAGCACAACAACAATAAAGCTTGATCCTCATCGTCAATATGAACGTCAATCTTACTCAAATCAGTAACAATTAAACTAAACTCTCCAATATGTGATTTCAAAGAAGTAGCTTCTGACATACGAAGAGTGTAAAGGCGTTGCTTTAATCGGAGTTTGTTGGTCAAAGATTTCGTCATGTACAGACTTTCCAATTTTAACCATGCACCAACTGTTGTTCTTTCATTGAGGATTTCTCTCAAAACTTCATTTCCCAAACTAAGTTGAATCGAGGATAGAGCTCTTTCATCCATGTCATCCCAATTTGCATCAAACATTGACTCTGGTTTCTTCTGCTTGCCATGTAGAGCCCTTTTTGTACCTTCTTGCATTAGAATTGCCATCATTTTAACTTGCCACAGTGCAAAATTAGTATTTCCATCGAACTTCTCAATTTCAGATTTCACCGTTGATGAAGATGAAGAAGCCATTGCAACAAAACACTCACTACGAAAATTAAAAATACAAATCTGCCTCCAAGCTATAGTGCCACCCGAAGCTATAGTGTCTACTCATGCTACAGTACCATCCCCGATGGTACAGTGTCTCCTCCGATCTATAGTGCAACTCGCCGATCTACAGTACCTCCGACCCGTTAGAACTCGATTTGTTCGTTTCTTCTGTCAGATCCACTCCGTTTTGGCGCCAAATCACTAGATCCGCTCTATTTCACCGATCCCAGCCACCAATCAACCCTTAACACGATAGTTAAGGGTTGAGAGTGTTAAGGGTTGAGAGAAACAAAAAAAAATTGCAGAGGAGGAGATGCTGTTGGGTGGGCAAAGGAGTGAGAGACAAAAAAAAAATTTTTTTTTCTTCGTTTTTGGTGGATCGTAGGCTGTTGAGGCTGGACAAATTTTTTTTTCTTTTTATGCAATTCGTCGGTAGGATGGGTGGCTGAGGAGAGAGAAAAACAAAAAAAAAATTTCAGCTAATCGCGTGGGGTGGGTGGCCGGAGGAGAGAGAAAAAAAACATTTTTTTTTCAACTAATCGTCGCGATGGGTGGCCGAAGGAGAGAGAAGAAAAAAAACTTTTTTTTTTTTCTTCAGATCATCGCGGTGGTGGGTGGCCGGAGGAGAGAGAAATTTTTTTTTTTTTATTGGCTCTGATACCAATTTGTTGTATCAAACGATAAATCAATGAAAAAAACAACACCAAAATTTTACGTAGTTCGGTCTATGTGACCTATGTCCAAAAAGTGTGGCTCAGCTCTCAAATCTGTCTAAATTCTCATAACCCTATTATGCCTATATATATAGGGATATAAGAAGGGTAAAAGGGTAATTTGGAATACAAGGCATATTCCAACATGAATGTTATTCTGTTGTTTGATTAAGATGAAATTTGGACAGCCAGTAAGGGATATCTGAAATTTCATCTTAAACGGATGGATTGTTGTTTAAGGTCTGGTTGTTGAGTTATTATTGACAAAAAGTGTCTTTCATTTTGATTTACTCATTTGGCCTCTCACTGTGGTTCAAATTGAGTTTGTTCAATTTGGTTGATGTAATTGAGGTTGTGTACTTCTGTTGTATTCACTTGTTCATTATAATAAAATTAATTTTTGGACCATTGTATCCAATGGTTTTTCCTCTTTACTTTGAAGGGATTTTCCACGTAAAAGATTGGTGTGTTTTTATATAATTATTTAAGTTGTCATATTTGTTATTTAATCAACTTTTCACAGATTCAAACAAGTGGGAGAAGTCTCTTAGGCAATTTGTATTTTGCTGCCCTTCTTCCATTAACAAGCTGGTTGTACTTGCTTTAGTGACATCATTGCTTTTGTAACATCTGCTTGTAATAGTTGTTGGAGTTAATCATCATCACCACCAAACTATAATGTTTGGGCATGCCTTGCGTGAGGATGAAAAAGGCCCATTATACCAATGGTTGTTAGATTAGCAGCTTTTATGCATGTGTAATAAAATGCTATTAGGTATTGTGACAGATGGAGATAGAGCAGTGTGAGCTGCTATTGAGAAGATGATGCCTTACAGTAAAAACCTAACTATGTAGTTGGCATTTAGAGAGGAACAACCTGTGTGAAGTTCGAATACTAGAATTTGTGTCTGATTTTATGCAGTGTATGCATGGCAAATTTGATGAAAGTGCGGTTGAAGTTAAACAAACAGAAATTCTTGATAAATATGATACCCATAATAATGTATGCATTCAAGAGCAATATAAAGATCAACAACTGTGGGCTACGTGTTATCTGAAGGGCCATTTCTTTGTCGGTCTTCCAACAATATTGCATTGGAAATTATGCACTTGTTTATGAATGATTTCCCAAACAAAAAGTTATATCCTCTTGAGTTTGTTAAACGGCATGAACAAACAGGGATTGTTGACTAATTTTCAAAAAAAACCTTAATTTTTTGTGTGAAATATTTATTTTTAATTATTTGATTAGTGAGAATTTTCACTAAAAAATCACAATTATAAAAAGATTTTTGTGATTTTTTATGTAGCATTTCAAAAAGAATTTCTTTTTTTATTTAATTGTCTAAATGAGTGAAGAAAAAATTAATTTTTAGTGGGAAGAAAGATGAAAATTGATATATTCTCTTTCCTCAATTTTAGATTTGTTCAAAAAAGGAAAAACAAAATTAGAGTGGAGGCAAGTGCCCTCCACTAACCAAAGAATACATGCCCCTGTTCAAATCATGGGAGTGCGAATTTTTGAACAAAACATTTGTAAATTAAAGTTGTAATGGGAGCTAGGCAAGGATAAAAGTTTTGCGTGCTCAAATCCAGCGTATTGGAGAAGCTATAATTCCTTGAAGTTTGTAGCTTTCTAAAAAAAATGTTACCATTACAATATTATTGCACTTGTTACATTAGCAAATGTTTATGAGTTACTCTAGCCATAATCTTTTATGAATTTAGTATTCAAAATTTTACTATAGATTGTCCATAACACAGAAAATTCTTGAACTACGCAAGAGATCATCACTAAGGCATTTTAGTAAGCTGTAGATTGTTAACCCACACTTTTCTCTAATGAGTATATTTCTAATTTTATTTAATCACTATATTCATTATGGCTGATCCTTATAGCCAAGTTTAAAGATTATAAAATATTATTGACAAGTGCTAAAATGACATACTCTGGTTTTTAGGACAATGGTACTTGATCTGATTTACATGAAAATTGAGATTAAATCTAGTCAGTTTAAGAACACAATAACTTACATTGATTAAGCACAATCAAAATTTTATTATACGAGTAACATGCATGGATTTTAATTTATTAATTTGCTTATGATAACCATTTTTTAAGATTGAGTAATACTAAAGCTATAAATTTATATGTTAATATGTATATATTAATATTAATTAAAAAATATATAGGTAACAACATTATTCTAATTTTAGAATTTTCTAGTTTATAATTTTATGCATTATTCATAGAATCCTAATTAACCAAAGATACTCCAAAAAAATATATTTTTAAAGAGATGAAAATTAATGTATGCTTATATTGTAAGTAACTTTTTTATTTTATTTTTTTAAAAGAACTTATATGGTATATTTTTTCTCTAATTTATGAGAAAAAAGAAAATTAAAGTGAAATTAAATTATCATTTTTTATTCTTTCTAAATAGGAAAAAATAGAAAGAGAAATTTCCTTTTGTTTCATTTTAGGGAAATAAAAGAGAAAATTATGAGGAAGATTTTTTTCCCTTTTCATTTATTTTACTTAATTTATGAAATAAATAAATATGACCACATGGTAGCCTTAGGATCCATTTAATTATAATGTCAATATTTTCCTTTTATTTTTTATTGTCCACTATTTTAGTTTTATTTTTTGTTATTTATGGTAACTATTTATTTATAATTTTTTGCTATTTACATCTAGCCAACAATTGTTTCCTAATAAGAATGTTATCAAGAGAGCAAAAAGAAAAGGTTGAGAGAGAAATGAGAGTGGAAAATAGCAGAAAGAGACATAGTATAGAGTGGGATAAAGAAAAAAAATAGAAAGAAGGTGTAGATAGAAAACAAAGTAGAGATAAAACCAAAATAAGAAAAATATAGAGAGAAAAAATGGGAAGAGAAATTAGAGAAAGAAAATATAATAAATTAAAAAGGAGAAAGAAAAATTTTAGATAAATGAATAATATAGAAAAAAATCTCTTTATAAAATTTTGTTAAGTTATTATCTTTTTCAAAATAAGTTTATTGTATAGTAACAAAATGATAAAAAATAAAAATACAACTTAAATTAAAAAATTAAAAAAATAATCAAACTAATTACAATAATATTAGTCTTTCACTTATGAATTAAGAAGAAATTACTAAATAAATGGAAGAAAATAATTGAAATTCAATACAAAAAAAAAATACAAGATTTACTCTATAAAAGCACTAACAAACCAAAGGAAGTAGTACTATTGATGGTGGAGTACGTAGCAGATTGCCCAATACAAGAAATGGCGAAAGTTTCAGCCAAGATATGTTTCTTTGTTGTCCTCCTCATCTTTGCAATTGGTAATCAATTTCTCCATTCTCTCAACATATATGCTTATCTTTGCAATCGGTAATCACTTTCTCCATTCTCTCAACATATATGCTTGCGCATTTTCTTTTTTCTGTTTTTTGGCAATTGACCAGCTAGTTGGGTTTCAACTAAACAAGTAGAAATCAAAACAATTGAAACAAACAATGATTATAATTTATAACTTCAATTTATCCAAAAAATATTATCTTCTCATAAAAAATGTACTTTTATAAATGTGTATTTGTGCTTTTTTTTGTGGTATCCTAAAGGAGTTTAAATCATTGGTTTCATGTAGGTTTCATTGTGGATTCAGAGGCACGAAAAGTACCGTCGAGGTGCTTAAATGACAATGACTGCAAGGGTTTTTGTCCTCCTTCTTGCGCTACTTGCAAGTGCGAGAGGGCAGATTGCACGTGTGGAAACGTCGAGCCTGAAGAGTTGGCCAGGGCCGAAGCCAACTTTGTGCTCCAGAATCCATAATAACTAAAAGTTACATGGAGTTGGCCTCTTTGTCTTGGATTTGTTTGATTGACATTTGAAAGTTTATAGTCAAGTCCTGATTATCCTTTTGGATGTAATGTGAATGGGCCAACCAAATTTGCAATCTCAAATGCTTGTTAAATTATTAAACTTTATTTACCACAAAGTAAGGAGTAAATCTCCCTAGTTGCCCATCAAACTAACTTTATCTCTGGGATTTGCAAATGCTAATAAAGGCCGAAAATGGCTACTAAAAGGTAAGACCAATAAATGTACTGGTATTCACAAGTCCATCAAACATGGACACTCACGTCAATTAGGCCATCTCTTTGGAATTGACAATATAGATTGTCATCATGCAAATTTCTCCAGTCCTTACTTGGAAAAATGAAGGGGTCAAAGTAATCATCTTGGATTGGTTTTATCGTTGAAAATATACCAACTTAACCTTGCAAAGGCGAATCCAAAAAATCTTATCAGTGTGGGAAATATATAACAAAAAGATAAAAAATAAAGTTATAGGATATTATTGTTATTTTTATAGTCACATGCAAAAAATTTTTAAAAACTTAATTTTTTTTATGTGCAATATTTATTTAAATTATTTGATTTTGAGAAGGTCCACTAATAAATCACAATTAAAAAACGATATGTGAGATTTTTTTAGGGAGCATTTAAGAATGTATTTTTTTTATTTAATAGTCTAAATGTGTGAGTGCAAAAATTAATTTTGGGTGAGAGTAAAAATGAAAATTTATATAATCTCTTTCCTAAATTTTAGATTTGTTAAAAAAAATAAATAATAAATTAGTGTGGAGGCAATTGCCCCCACTACCCAAAGAATACAAACATGTAGTGCAAATTTTTCAAACTAAACATTTGTACATTAATGTTGTAATAAGAGCCAGGCAACGTTAAAAGTTTGGGATACTCAAATCCAGTATGTTGGAGAAGCGGTAATTCTTTGAAATTTGCAGCTTTATGAAAAAATGCTACTATTAAATTATTGTACTTGTTACATTAACATAAGTTTTTTGGTTAATCTAGCCAAACACTTTCACTAATTTAGTTTTCAAAATTTTAATATGGATTGTCTGCAACATGTAGAAAATTTTTGAACTACGCTTAAGTGAAAGAGAAGAAAGGTTACGCTTAATAAATTGTCCACAAGTGATGCATAGTAGGTTAAGTTTCTTGAAGTATGGTGTGGAATATGTCGATTGTGATCATCATAGTGAACATCGAGATACTAGCAGATGTCCCAATTTGGAAGAACATATATTTGACGTAGCAAAAAAAGGATAGAGATATAGTAGCGCTCAAGGTTAATTGCAACTTTTTAGTTGAAGATGACAAGAAAGTGGAGTTTTGGAATCAACTTTAATTTGGTGATTGTCCTTTGACAATTTAGTTTCCAGGGCTTTTTGCATTATCAATAAAGAAGAAGGGCCTAATTAATAGCTTTAGTGATTAAGAGCATAATTGCTAGGTATGAAAAATTCAGTAGTATTAGGATCTATTTGAGTGGGAAAAGAATCTAGCTATCCAATTTATGAACCTTATATCAATCTATTAACCAATATATGGAGAGAATGACAAATTTACATAGTGTGGGTAGAAGGATGGGTGGTTTTCAGTGCGGTCTTTGTGTGACTTTCTAAATAACTATCGTGGTCCAAAAGGGGGAGGGATAACTAGTATTTGGCTAGGTTTAGCTTTACCTAAGGCAGAAGTGTTTGGGTGACAAATGTTACTCGATCACCTTCCTATTTGAGAGAGCTTACACTTGGTAAAAGGGACTAATCAAGATGTCATATGCTTATTGTGCTTTGTTGAGATCAAGTAAAAAAACCCACTTATTCCTTTATTGCCACCTCACATAGGTTGTTTGAATCATATGTTTGAGTTGGAGAGGCATTTCATGGATTATTCCAAGTCAGTTAAGGAGCTATGAGAGTTGTAGTGCGAATTGGATCATGTTCGTACATTATAGGAGATTTGGATGACAATTTTTTATGCAATTGTGTGATCTATTTGGTTATGACAGAATGAACACATTTTTATGGGTAAAAGTTTTTCAATTAAGAGAATAAGCACTGTCATTTTATGTTTATTGAGTTTTTTATGAACTTAAATGGTGTTTCTCATACAAGAAAAGTAAAGTTATTCTTATGAGACCTAACATGGATTGTACCTCTAGGTGATACTTTCAAATTCAACATAGATGCAATTATGATATACGAGAGTGGGAAGGCTGACATAGGAGGCTTATTACAAGACGATGATGAGAAGGTTTTGTGTTTATTTTTTAAGGTAGATGAGACAACCAGTATCAATAGGGCAAAGATATTTGCAATTTGGAAGCTAGTTCACCTTTCGAGTCTATAAAATATGGCAAAGAGGGTTTCACTTACTATTGAGAGCAACTCCTTAACTATAATTTCCTAAAGCAACAATAGGAATAGAAGATCTTAAAAATTTGTATAAGTGTTCGACAACATCATCATTAAAACTAATGATTGAGTTTCTTTTGTCTTTTAACTTCTAATATGCAACTAGTTTGTTAATGTCTTGGAAAAATAGGGAAAATCACTTCATATAAAAATAGTGTTATAGTTATAAGGAATTAATCTATACTATACACAAAGGCCTGCATATAGGAATTAATCTATATGTCGTTATATATCTATTTATATTTATATTAATATTATTGAATAGGAGAAAAAGTCCATAATTCTAAATAATTTTTTAAACAATAAACACATATATGGTGACTTTGTCTTAATTTATAATTTATAATTTTAATATTAATTTAATAATAATATTTTATCCATAGCATCTTGGTTAACCAAGACACTCAAAAAGTAAAGACCAATAAGTCAAAACCTATAAAAGCCTTAGATTTAAAGATTGAAACTCAACACTTCCTTAGTGCATCTAAGCCCTCAATCAAAACTCAATAATAATTTGGAAGAAAACTGATCTAGTACAAACCTAAGATTGCTGCACCCCGAAATCTATGACCAAAGAAGCTACCCAAAGAAAAAACCTTAACCCTCCTATACTTGTAAATGCGATCCCACCAGCCAATAAAATCCATATTAAGATTCATCACCAAGAAGGATTTACATAACTCCATTCAATCTAAAAGAATGACAAATATTAATAGGGGAAATGCCAAGATAATTTTAGAAGATTTTGCATTGAGGAAGCAAATTGATCCAAGTTTTTATTTCGACTATAGGTTAAAGGAGGATAATACTTTTGGTAGCCTTTATTTTTCAGATTCCAAGTCACAACTTTGTAATATATTGGCACTTCGGCTTTTGTACTTGATTCGTTTCATATATACCAAAAATTTGATCGATATTCCAATATAGTATTAACATGTTTATCAATTTATGTTTAAGTGTTAAAATTAGGGGGGGTTTTGGTTCTTTATTTGATGGCCTATCAACTCTTATTGGAATGATGTTTCATTAACCAGTTGACATATAAGCTACATGATTATATATCACTCAAATATTATGTTATCATTTTAATTACAATCACATTTAAATTTATGATAAAAGAATTATGTTGAAATTCAAGATTTTTTTTTAAGCTATGTTGTTGGTTTCTTTTATTCCTTTTTACTTCTTATTGTCTTTTGTCTAACTTGTTTTTTTTTCTATTATCAAATACTTTAATCAATTATATTTTTAATAAATATTTATTTAAAAATAAAATGTAGTTGGAGAAAATTTGAAGAGAAGTATAGCGTAGAGAAAATGTTGAGATAAATAAGAGAGAAAGTTTGAAGATATATGAAAAAATTGAAACATAGTATAGAATGAAAAAAATGTTAAAAAAATGCTGAGAGATGAGACATTATATTGAAAAAAATATATTGCCTTCATGTTCTAATGGACGATGGGATTTAGTACAATGCTTATAATGCCTTTAATAATAATGATATCTACTAACAATCCAACAATATTTTGAAAAAACTAGCAAATCAATTTTACATAGAAAATAGACAACAAATTTTGATAGCTAGAAAATAATGATTTGTTTTCTCAAATTTAGTTTATCCAATATAAAAGCATACCAAGATTCAAGTTGAGTCACCTAATTTAAAATTTTTAAGCTTTTATAGTCAATTTGAGGAAATTTGAATCTCTAATATAATTCATAGTATATTGGGCCTATTATTATGTGTCATTTCTAATTTGATTGATGATCCACCCACAAAATTGTTTATACATTATTACTATTTTGTAGTTCATTTTGGGCTATGGATAATGCTTCAGGCCAAAGTTTGAATAACAAAATGGGTAGTTATCTTTTAAATTATTATTTTACAAATAAATAATGAATATCTATCTCTTATCATTTAGGAAGGTACTTAGAAAAACCTTCTCAAGGCTTCCTGAATATACCAATGTTAGATCCTGAGAAGGAAAATTTTAATTATGTTTTATTTTAAAAATAAAAAATAGTTAAATTATAAGATTCCTGTTATGAAAACAACAAGAGAAATTTAAGAGTGCTTTAATATCTTACTTTTCCTATTTAAGAAAATAAAATTGAGAATTTGGAGTATTTTTTTCTTTTTAAGGAAAAATAAGTGAATTTAATATTTTTCTTGTTATTTTTTAGAAGTAAGTTTTCCCTTTTTAAAAGAATAGATAAATAAATTTAGGATAGTATTTTAAAAAAATTAAGGGTAAAAGCATAAAGAAAATTAAATTTTATTATAATATGAAAAAATAATTACAATATAACCAAATAACTTTAATCTTATAAATATAATATTGTAAAAGTTAATAACAAATACTTAATCTAGATGAAAAGAAGAATAAATGCAATAATTTTAAATTTAAATTATATAATTAAAAATGATTTATATTGTGATTTGTACCTTTTTATTATATTGTGGTTGTAACACATTTAATTAAAGAATGAAATTAAAATTAATGTTTTGAAAAAGTGAAAAATTTTATGTGATAAATTAAATATAAAAGTGCACCATCATAAAATAAAGATATTAATTTAAGTTAAAATTGAATCAACAAATTAATCAAAATGTTTTCCTTTTATTGCCTATTCTCTAATAATAGGAAAAAGTACACCATAATATATCAACAGGAGTTACAACAAGAAGAAGAATTGTGGGAGCTACTGCTTTTTTCTCACAAGTTGAACCTAAATCTGTTGAAGAGACAACAGAAGACAAAGTCTGGTCAATGCTATCAATAAGAAGCTGGATCAAATTTTAGATATTCTAACTAAACATCTATCCACAGAGTCATTTGAAAAGCACAAAATGAGTTTATCTGTGCAAATGTCTCCTCAAACTTGAAGTTCAGGTGAATCCTCCATCTCTACTTTGCTAGTTTTTTTTGTAATTGGTTGGCAAAGGGGGAGAGAAGCAATAGTGTAGAGGGAGCTGTTAAGAAAGGGGGAGTGCATATTTAAGGGGAATTGTAATTGCTGCATAATGGCTTTTGTTATGAGTGTTGACAACAATTACAAAGGCGGTGATTGTTGTTCCCACAGCCTTGTATAGGTTGTAATTGTTGTCAACTAGATTTAAGTGTGCAAGTAATTTGACATGGAGGGGCAAGAAAGTAAAGTCACATGGAGGAACAAGAGAGTAATTTGAAGCTATATGGCTAGAGTAATATGATGTTACATGGAGGGACAAGAAAGTAAAATCATAAATTTGCAAGAGAAAACAAAAGAAACCTTGCATGGTAAAAATAGACTAACCGTTGGAAAAAGGAGAAAAATTATAGACGACCACATCGGAGACCGTCGGTAGAAAAATAGCGAAAATCGTACATGGCCAAAGGGGATATATGGCAGAAACACAAGAACTCTAAAAAAGGAGGTGAATAGCCAAATTGAGCAAATGGCAAAATCCTATTCGGCCAACCAAGTGAGCCGATGGCAGAACAAGGGAAGGAAAGAAAAATCTGACACAGCCAAAAAGGAGAGTGGATGGCAAAGGAACAGTACACCACCAACACACTAATGGTCGATAAGGAGACAACATGACCAATGAATAGCGACCGACAGAAAGGAAAGAAAAACCCAACACGACAAAGGGGGGCTAGATGACAGAATGAAGAATGGATGATAAGGAGACAACACAACAAAAAGGTGGAAGGCAAAATGATTCAATGGCAAAATAGAGTGGACGGTGAGAGAGATTTGGCTGGATGGTGAGAGAGATCCGACTGGACAATGAGAGAGATATGGCTGGACGATGAGAGAGAAAATAAAGAGCCACCACCAAAATGAAGGTCCACCACCATAAGAGAGAGACCAACCACCAAGAGAGCAAACGTGAAAAACAAATCACCAGAAGAGTAGATTTGGTATTCGTGAGGCATGAGACTAGAATATGCATTAGTGTGAAACCAAAACGTGCATTAGCGTGAGACTAGAATGTGCAATGATATGACTAATCAAAAGCGTGGGGCAAGCTGTGAGATGGTGAAAGAAGGAGATGAGTGAAACAACTTAGAGAAGGAATTTGGTAAAGCATTTGAAAGAACTCAACGTATTTCTAGATTTCTTCAAGAGAGCTTAGAGAGTGTTGTGATGGACTTCTAAGTGGTAATGAAGCAGCCTATTCAATTCAACAAAGGCAAGACAAGATAGAAGAAGGGTAGACACAGTAAATGACACTCTTTGTATTGTGCTTACTTGGTATTTGCAATAGTGAAAGGAATGGAGGATTAAGACATCCAATATAACTATATTGTGAACATCAAAAGTATCACACTGGTATTCTCAAGTATAGTGGATTGTCTCGGTAGAAGAAGAGTTCTTACCACCGTAGACCTATGTTACATTAACGGAACCATGTAAATCTCTTGTGTCCTTACTTTGATTTACATTTTGTGTTTTAAATTGAGTTGTAAATGCAGCTAAAGTATCATCGAACCCATGACCTAAAAAAAACCTAATCAAGAACATCTAATCTGTCTAATAGACAAGGTGTCTGAAAAGTAACTTTGGGGACTATTATAATTAGTAGGTAACAATAAATCTACTTTAGTCGAATCTGAGAAAGAGTTCGCTTTGAGAAGAGTTTGAAGTTGTTAACATACTTGCATATTGACGAGTGCTAGAGTATTAAATAAGTAGAATACTTTAGCTTAAATTATTAGAGTGTGTTTTTAAGGGGTGTGATACTGATTCACCCCCCTTCTCAGTATCACAAACTAGTAGATCATAGGGTGAAGTTGGAAACTTTAATAGCAATAATGGTGGTGACCTTCCAATCTATTTGGTTTTTCCAATATTTGTGCATTTGATTATTTTTTGCTAATTTTTGGAAATGTTGGGTGGGAAAGATTTTCTAGGATTTTTTTTGCTAATTGTCAGTAATGTTAAACTACTTGAATTTACTTCTAGTTTTATGTTTTAGTTTAATTAAAATTTATTTTCAAATTTTGATAATTATTTTTTATAATTTTAATTTAAATAGATTGGACCTAAATCCATTTGTCCCAATAAGTTTAACGAAGTAAGCTTTAGAAAAAGTCCATTTTTCTTTACATACATTTCATCCTTTTTGCATTGTCAACATGTCACATCATTTATTCTAATATTTTAATCCATTGAACTTAATTTTATGGTAAATTTATTGTGAAAAAATTTTATGAAGCTTAAATTATTATTTTTTTGAAATTATGATATATTTGATAATTTGCACAAAAATAGTAAATTATTAATATTAACCTTTTAAAAATCATAATAATTAACATTATATATATATTAGTTAAGAAAGATACAAAATCTCACAAGTAACCTAGTTTACAATAGTTGTTATATTTTATTGTTAGCCCTTTAGATGTCTATAGATAACCTTGATTATAATATTAACATAATTTGATATTAATAATTACTTAAGAACAATTACAAAACTATAACTTACTCTTAATAATATTTAATTTCTTAAAACTCATAACTCATGAAAACTAAAAAACTCATGTAGCATAATGCCTTGATAAAATACATAAGTGATCTAAATTCATAATATTTGTAAAGAGATTTATTTGGATGTCAACCAAGGCCTTTGTATTAGCCTTGTCAATTAATTTTTAAGTAGATTGGTAGGTTATTATTATTACTAACAATTTCTAATAATTAATCATATAAAACATATAAAACCTTTTTTTTATATGCATATGAAAATTTAACTTTTAGACTTAAAAATACAATTCAACCAAAGTTTACGGTACATGAATGAACACATAAACATATAATAGGTAACAATAGATTTATAGTAACTAGGCAAATTAACTCTGCCTCGTTTTCTCATTCCCTCCCATTTTTGTTCAAGTATGAATAATTATCAATCTCTTTATGTGCAACCAATGAAGCAATCCTTTCTTCCTTACTTCAGAAATATAAATAAAAGGAAAATGTCTAATTTTAATGCTATAAAAGTAAATGGAAACTTACAATGTGTATCTCTTTGTTAGTTGTACAAGTAAAAAACATTTTTAACTCAATTAATTATTTCCAATTCTTAGAGTGGTTGCACTACGTCCTTTAATAGAGTAGAATTTTATCATCACTAAGTAAGATTAAACCATTTGAAAAATTGTCAGTACAAAGAGGAAAAACCTTAGAAGGTAATAAAAGGGTTTAGGTAACTTTAATTGGTTGTCTAAGAAAATTATTATGAGCATGGAACTAAAACCTTGGCCATTATATACAACCCTTTGATACAAACTAATGGGTGCACTATAAGTGTATATAACCCTTTCCTAAGATTAAAAAAAATCAATTTATTAACAAATCGAGAGGTGTAGTGGTTTTATGTTTAGGGTAAGGAGCAAAGCTTGTAATTACCTACTTGACATTAAAAGCATAATAGGGGAGAAGCTTTTACAGCATCTTAAATAGTAGTTAAGCCATCACAAGGCAATTCACCTACTTGTTGTAACTATGTTAGAAAATCAAAGAGCTCTTGACGGAGAACACAAAGGATTAACCGTTCCATTACATCATAAATAATGTTATTAAGTTTGATTTAATAAATTGTGAGAATTAACTACTTAATTAGTAAAATTAAAAGTGAATTAAAAGTTGATGATTTAATGTTGAATGAGATAAAAAGAAAGGAACAATGAAATAAGGATTATGGCATGTGACATTTTTTTTTTCTTTGGAAAGGAAAGTGATGTTAATATTAGCCAAAAATTCCGATATAATATATATATACAAAGGCCATGAACAAAAAGGTGGTAGTTTTAAGCACTTTAAGAGACCTAAAATAATAATAAAATAAATGATAGCCTAAAAAACTCTTTACTATAAAAGGAAGTCTCCTGCTTCCTAGAATGCCTTATCTAAACAAAGATCCTTCTTGTATAGCCATGACCTCTTAAAGTAACAACCCTCTCAAGTCATCCATAATTATGTTGGACTTTTTATACCCATGCAAGAAAATTAGTGTGCTTGTTCAATCCTTACTTTGCCATAGTATTCGCAAAAAAAAAAAAAAAATTGCATTCCTTTAGATAGAAGACAAATAAAACCTTGCCCTTGGCTTTATCCCTAATGTTATAGAACATTGACACAAGATTTTAAGGTCTTCCATCCCTATTATTTATCCACATTATTACTATTAGGAATCACTCTTAATGATTAATAAGGCCTAACTTGCATCCTTCCATTGGGTTCACAACCTCACAACTTTCTAGATTGCTAATAATTCCACTTTATTGATGCTTGATGCTATGACAACTTTAGAGAAGAGGCAAACCACATACTCTTCGCCCCCCTATAAGACCTTATACTAACCACCCCTTATAACTCAGTCATAGCTACATCAGTGTTGAATTTGAACATAACTTATTTAAGTGCCACCTTTGTAAGTTTAAGAACATGAAACCAACCAAGTTGCATAAGCCATATATTGTTGAGATTTAGTAAGAAGCCGTTGCATAAAAATGCAAATATTAGCCATTTGGTCTTTACCCATTACCACATCTTATGTGCATATCAAGTGACCATGACATTCCACTAAGAAAGGTTTACTTATAAAATAACTCTTATTTTGGGCTAGCCAAATGGACTAAGTGATGGTGTAGGACTGTATCAACCAGATCTCTTACAACTAACAACCAAGACCTAAATCATAATAAGGGTTCTAGGCTTGATCCAAGAAATCCAAGACCACCCATGTAATGCTTTACCATTTTAGCCATTGGCACTGATGAGGATCGCTTTAATTCTCACACTGAAAAGGGGGGGTGAATCAGTGCAAGATATTTGCTTTTTATAAATTGATATAAATTTAACCTCTTTGACTTGTTAGAGCTGATGATCCAATTTTTGTTTTTTTCCTTTATGTGAAAGTGATCGCATGAATATCAATCAATGCAAGTACCTAAGCACACATGACAATTTTTACGTGGTTCACTCACAATGTGTGAACTACGTGCACAGTGTGATAGGATCACTCCTAAATCACACAATCCATTCTTGTTATCAAGGGATACAATAATGTTATGGAAGGATCACTCCTTAACCACTTATGGAAGGACTATTCCTTAACCACTTACAACCAATCTTTCGATCAAGGAGTTGATCTCCTGGTCGTTCCATAAGTATCCCACTCTTTTTCAACAAGTTTATTAAAAGTTTATAGTAATAACTTTCTTAGAGAACGATTACTCAATGTATGTAGATTACTAAAGCAGAATATAGATCTTCCCCTTCTTTTGCTGTCGATGTTGTCTCACTAGTTGTTGGTGCTACTGCATGCACTGCTATTATTGTTTGCATGTGCTACTACAACTGTTTGTGTGCACTGCTGCTATTGTTTGTGTTGCTGTTGTTGTTTGCACGAGCCTAGGCTGTTATCGCTGATTTAGCTATTGGGCGTGTTGCACTTACTAGTTTGGCTATTGGGCGCGCTGCACTTATTGATTTGGCTTTTGGATGTGCTGCACTTACAAGTATAGCCTTTTGAATGTGCTGCTAGTGCTGGTATACCCTCCTGGATGTGTTGTTGGTGCAAGGACATGCTGCTAGTGCTAGTAGTCCCTCCTAGATGTGTTGCTGGTGCTGGTACTCCCTTCTATACGTGCTGTTGGTGCTAGTATACCCTCTTAGATGTGCTACTAGTGCTAGTAGTCCCTTTTAGATGTGCTGTTGGTGTAAGGATACCTCCTGGATGTGCTATTGGTGTAGGAAACTCCTACTGGTGTTATGCCTACTGGTTTACTGGTGTAGGGACCTCTTGGATGTGCTACTCTACCTCATGCTAGACATGTCGCCTTATTGGTTTACTGGTGCAGGTTGCTGCCTTACTGGTGAGGGCCGCCTACTAGTTTGTTGATCAAGTTTGACAGTTGGTTTGTTGGTGAGGGCCGGTTGCTTGTTTGTTGGTGAGGACCGACTACTATGTTAAGCCCACCTTTGATGGCTAATGTTAGATTTGTTGCCAACACCATCTCATATGGTTGTATGTGGTGATTTGATGTTATGAATGCTGTTAAGATACAGAGAGGACATTGGGCAAAACTGGTGATGACAGGTCAACCTTGAAGTTGATGAGTCTATGTTGACTGTGACCTTAAATTTTAGGGGTCAAGGCTGTCTATTGACCGTTGACCTTAAATTTTAGGAAGTCAATGTTGATCATTGACCCTAAATTTTAATAGTCAAATTTGGCTATTAGTTGTAAGGCAACCTTTAGGAATCAATAATGATTGTTGATGACAGTGTAACCCTAATTTCAAGGCTCTATAAATACCCCTATGCATCTTGCAAAGAGGTATGTATGCTACAAAAAATTGAGAGGGCTGGCTAAAGAAAGGTGAATGGCAAACCTAAAGCCAAAAAGAGAGGTGAATGACAAAGAAAATGCAGTATGGGAGATATCAAAGGAAAAAGTGTGAGGCAAAGGGGGCAACCATCAAGGGAGGTGCAACCGGCCAAAAAAATGTGCAATAGCCAACCTAAAGAGGGAGAGACGTGCAATAGCCATACTAAAGAAAGGTGCAGTAGCCGACCATTACAAGGCCAATTGCAATAACTAGCCATTATAAGGCCAATTGCAGCAACTAACCATCACAAAGCCAATTACAATAGCTAGCCATCACAAGGATAATTGTAGTAGGTCTAATAGCAAGGAAGATAAACTAGCAAGGTTAGTAGTCACCAGCAGGTCCTACAATAAGGGAGACAAATCAACAAGGTCAGCAGCCATCAGCAGAGTCGGCAGCAAGGGAGAAAAACTAGCAATTTCACAAAGAGAGGTGCAGATTATAGGAGTCCAACAGTAGGTATTACATAAACCAACAATAGGAAAATGTGGTGCAGTAATAGGGTTTGATAGCCAGGCAAGCATAAACCTGAACTTGTAGATTGCAAGATTAGCAGTAGATGTCCCTACACTAGTAGCAAACTAGAAGGCGTTCCTATAGTAGTAGCAAACCAGAAGGTGTTCTCGTACTAGTAGCTAACTAGAAGATGCTCTTGCATTAGTTGCAAACCAAAATGTGTTCTTGCACCAACAGCAAGACTAGCAGGCATTCCTTGTACTAGTAGCACATCCAGGAGGGTATACTAGCACCAGCAACATGTCTAGGAGGGTATACTAGCACCAGTAACACGTCCCTACACCAGCAGCATATCCAAGAGGGTTTACAAGCACCAGTAGCATGTTACTGCATTAACATCATGTCTAAAAGGGTATACTAGCACTAGCAGCATTTAGTAGCTTGTGCATATGTGCACAGCAGTAGCACGTGTAGACAAAAATAGCAGAATGTGCAGGTAGCAGTAGTAGCATGTATGAACAGCAGTAGCAATAGAACATGTTAACAATGATAACATTCTGTGCACATGTGGATAGTTATAGCAAAACGTGCAGGCAATGGTAGCAACATATGTGGACAATAGGAGCAGCACGAGGGGATAGCGATAGCAGCACGTACCGACAATAGCAACAGTGCATATAGGTAGCAATAACAGAACATGCAGGTAGTGATAACAACTTGTGTAGGGAGCAATAGCTGCATATTCAATAGCTTGTAGTAGTAAAGAAGAAAATGTGTCCTGATAGCACATCTGATAACTTGCAGCAGAAGAGAAGGAAACATGTTTGACAACAAGTTTGGTAGCTTGTAATAACAGAAGAGAAGATGTGCCTGATAGCAAGTCTAGTAGCTTGTAGTAATAGAGAAGGCAACCTGCCAAGGCAACAAGTAAGGAAACCTGCCAAGACTATAGGGGAGGTAGCACCAACAGCAAGGGAAAAGAACCTACTAAGGTTAAAGGAGGTACCATCGGTAATAGGAGGAGATAACCTACCAAAGCATTAGGGGAGGCAACACCGGCAATAGAGGAGAGATCTTGTCGAGGTAGCAGGTGTGGCAACATCGATAGTAGGAGCAGAGATAACATACAATGGAGATAACCTATAGAGAAAAGATAGGTAAAGCCTGAGCAAAGACTAGCAATGAGGAAGGAAAAATCTATATTCTGCACTAATAATCTATACATATTGAGTCATTATTCTTTAGGAAAGGTTTCATTATAAACTCTTGATAAACTTGTTGAAAAAGGGTGGGATACCCTTGGAGTGATTAAGAGATCAACTTAGTGATTAGGAGATCATTGTAAGTGGTTAAGGAGTGATCCTTCCACACGTGGTTCAGGAGTAATCCTTCCACAACCAAATTGTATCCCTTGATAACAAGAGTGGATTATGTGATTCATGAGTGATCTTATCATAATATAGATGTAGCTCATATATTATAGGTGAACCAAGTAAAAATTATAATGTGTGCTTGGGTGCTTGTATTTGATTGATATCCACATGATCGGTTTCATATAAAGGAGAAAGATAAAAAAATTGGATCATCGGCTCTAACAAGTCATAGAGGTTAAATCTGGATAGGTTTGTTAAAATGTATATCTTACACTGATTCAACCTTCCTCTCAATGTGAGACCTAAAAAGGTCCTCATTATGCTAGTTTGTTAGTAAAGGTTAGTTGCATCAACTTAGTGAGGCTAGCTGTTACAAGTGCCAGTGAGGGCCAGCTATTGCAAGTTATTGGTGTGGTGGTCGATTGCTTCATGTTGTTGGTATGGTCACTAGCTGCATTACTGCCTCTCTTTTCCTTTTGGCCGCTGCTGCAACTAGGTTTTTTTCTCTTAAAAATTTTGTAGTACACCCCTTTTTTGTAAGACGCATAAGGGTATTTATAAAGCCTTAAGTTAGGGTTATAAGATCATCAACAATCATTATTGATTCCCACAGGTTGCCCTACAATCAATGGCTAGATTCGAGTTCCAAAATTTAAGGTCATTGGTCAACATTGACTTCCTAAAATTTAGGATCAACGGTCAATATTAACCTTAAAATTTAAGGTCATGGTCAACATTGATTCATAAACTTCAGGATTGGCCTATCGTCATCGGCTTTACCTAATGACCTCACTATATCTCAACAACATTCATAAAATCAAATTAACTCATACAACCATGTGAGATGGTGTTGACAACAAATCCAATATGGGATTAATAGGCACCATATTGTTTATATTATAGTATCATAAAGAAAAAGGTGATTAATTGATTCCTACATCTCCTAACATATTATGGCATTCATGTTTAAACTCCCCCTCTTCATTAATTAATTTAAGCTACTTTTTCACTAACAATTAGACCTTGATTGATTGCCAAACAAATATCTCCTCCTTTCATAGAGCCAACCCATACCACACATGAGGTGTCATAGCATCAAGCATTTTGTTCCAACCATCATTACATCATAGAACAACTTTATAGTGAATACATCATTCTACTCTACTTACCAAATTAGTTTATCTACCTCTACATGTGAAAGTTGTTGGCTATCTAACATTCCCTTAAACTCCTTAAGTAAATCCTTCTTCCAACCAAACAATTACCACCACAATGCAATATTCCATTCCCACTTATCACTCAACCATTACTTGAAACTATTTACTAGGCCTTTTTTGCTTATGGCTAATACAAATAACTAGGGATATCATTGAGCCAAAGGTAAATCACCAATCTATACCTAATTCTAAAAATCCACTTTCTTGCCATCCCCAAATTAATGGTAAATGTGTGATCTTAAGGCATTAAGATGATTGGTCCCCTTTTATCATTTGTTACACACCCTTTGCCACACCAGAGTCATCTATGAATGCTTTACTAGCCACTTCAATGGCTATCCTTATGGTTCATTATATCACAGCTTAAGAACTCTTACCCAAAGTGCTCCTTTTTCATTGCCCACTCTTTATAACCACTTTGTTAGAAACCTTAAATTACTATCTTGCAACCTTTTAATGCTTAACTCATATTGGCTTTTCTTTTTGTAAATAAAGCCTTATCCTACCTAATGCATGTGTTTGCTACCTTCCTAATCAGCCTTAAAAATAGGAAGGATCATTGAATCTACCCAATCCTTTATTCAACCTACTTAGGCATTTTGAACATTATCACAAAGTAAATCAGGAGAGATTACAAACATGATTTCACAAGAATAAGCCTACTCACCTTAGATAAGAACAAAGCCTTTTATTTTGCTAACTTGTCTTCCATTTTGTAGATGACTAGGCTTTATATCCTTTTAGATTATGGACTAACCCAAGCAGTAGCCCAAGTTATGTCATTGGAAGTGAACCCACCTTGCATTTCTAGTATTTGGCTCATCGTTGAATCTTTACCTCATAGCCCTTAACATTATACATAATTTTCTTCATCAAATTGATTTTGAGCTGTATGCAACATTGTAAGCATCTATCCTTTTATAATTTTGATAGACACATCATTGATCATATTGAATATAATCATATCATCTACTAACTACAAATGTGTCAATCTGATGTCCTAACTAATAGAAATTCATTTTATGAGGCTTATTTCTACTATCTTCCTAAATAGATAATTTAGACCCTTTACTACAAAAAGAAAAAGGAATGAAGATAATAGGTCTCCCTAATATATGTCTTTGGCCATTTTGAATTGCTAAATGGGGTTACCATTACCCAAAATAGAAATTTAGGGAGTTGAAATGCATTCCTATATCCATTTCCTCTATTGTGCTCTAAAGCCCATGTGTGCCAAAGTATCTAATAAGAAGTTCCATTCAACTACGTCATATGTTTTTTTGAAATCAATTTTAAGCAAAAACATGCCTTCTTTATGCATTTTCGTCTCCCTTGTAGTCTTATTTATGATAAGTAAGCTATCTATAATATTGCTCCTCCCTAGAAATGAAAATTGTGATTCCCTTACCACTTTCCTAAGCACAAGTTAGGATTCATTAAGAAAGAACCTTAGTTAGTATTTTATTAATGGATCCAACCAAAAAGATTAGGTAGAATTAATTGAGAGACTTAACTTTTACACCTTTGGTAGAAGGAACATGAAAGTTAAAGTGATAGATCGACACAACTAACCATGCTCATAAAAATCCTACATGAACTCCATTACTAATTTCTTAACCACCTATTAATGTTGTTTTATATAATTCAGATTGAACCCATCTAGGTAGCACCTTATTACTATCATAGCCCTTAATTGCCTTCTATACCTCCTTTACTATAAATGGGCTCTCTAAGCCTTGTCATCAACGTTGTCTAACTTCTTAAAAAGGCTATTGGTCATTTTTAGACATGGTGATATTCACTTGGACAATTAAATCTAAGAATGGGATGCTAAACCTATTTAATCTCAATGGAATTTATAAGAATGATGACATATTACATGTTAGAATGCAAAAATAAAGTATACATATATATACAAAACTTTATGTACTTTAAAAAATAATATGACTTTTAAAAAATAAAAATTTGGTAAGCATAATCTTTTTTCAACAAATCTAATCCAATTTTAAACCTACACTAATGGGAATTATCAAATTCTATAATGTAAAAAGTTAATGTGTGAGAAGTTTTAACTTAAACAAAAACAAATAATAATATTAGCAACATTGAATGTCTTGTAATTAATTAAAATTTTCAAATACAATAAAAATAAAAAAATATTCTTGTCAATTTTTTTTTATATTCAAAACTAAAAATTAAAAAATCTCATTCCCTCTTTCTCTCCTCACTCTTTCATTTGCTATCTCTATACAAATCAACATATTTTAGGAGTCTTTCTATCTTAATCAATCACATCAACCACCTCACAAACTTCCTTCTCTTCCTCATCTTCAACAAAATTAGTAAAATCAAGTGGGTCTTTTATTGCTTAAGTTGACGACATTGTTATTAATGTTGACTACATCATCTCTGGCGACAACACCCTATTCCATTCTTCCTTACTTTGGATTATTTTATACTTCTTTGAGATCTTTTAAACAAAGATAAAGGATAAAGAACCAATCAAATTCAACTAGATCTAAAGCCTTAAATGTTGATTTAAATTTAAAGAAACCGATTGAAAAAGATTGGAAGAGGGATACACCAAAATCACCTTCTTATTAATATACCCATCTTAAATTGGACTTTTAAGGTAAAAATCCACCATGTAATTCACTAAATGTTTGTGGTGGACATACTCTTATATGAAATTTAAGAAGGGCTTACTCTTTAAAGTGGGTATAATTGACAATGTTTGTTAATTTGCCATATTTCACTAAAGATCTTGGCTACTATAAAGCAATGACAAAGCCAATGCTAAGGCTAAAGACTGTGCTAAAGTTGACGCATTTGAATGGCCTTATTGACAATGAGTTTCTTAAGGTCATTTTGATTGAAAATAAAAATTAATACTAATTCTTCGTGTTGTTGTGGATTGATTTTGACTTTCTTAATTGTTTAGACTTGCAAAATGATGATGTTGAAACTTTTAAATTTAAATTAAGTTGATTTTGCAATGCAAAGCAAAAGAAAGAGAAAAGAAAGAATGAGAGGAAAGTAAATTTTTAATTTTTTTTATTTAATTGTATTTTTAATATTAATGTCATTAATATTAATATTCATTTTTGTCCACATAAACTACTTTTATCCATCAGTTTGACACATTATATAATTTAATGGTTTCCATTAATGTAATTTAATAATTGGTTAAGTTTATTTTAAAAAATTATAAAATTACAAATTTATTACATTTTAAATTCTAGTTAGATTTGTTAAAACACATAAAGTTGTTGATTTATTTATATATTAACTAGAAAAATTTTAGAATTTGAATCAAAAGACACACACACACACACACACACACATATATATGAGTAGAATAGATTTTAAGTTATTTTGTTTCATTTTATTTAATGTTTAGGTCCTTTACTGCACTAGTTTTTACACTTTTTTAAGATTATATATCTCTTTTCGTATATCCAATATCTCTCTCACTCTATCCTCTAACAATATTAACACAAGTTTAGCCTAATCATTCATCTCTATCATGTGGTAAAGAATCCCATGTTTTACATTAATTTTTCTTTTCTACTTTGGGATTAATTTTGCATTTAGAATTGTTTCTATCATTTTTTTTATCTTAACAAACCTCATGACAATCCCTAAAAGAAACAAATCTTACCAAGTTGAAGATGTGATTGTGATGAATATAATAATAATTATAGAAGTTGTGAAAATTATTAGATATTGCCAAGAAGAAAGATGATTCAATTCCAAACAAGAATGTAAAACAAATAATTTGTAAAGTTGTGAATAGAGACCTATATTACATCAATACTTCCTTTTTGTTTTTTGGCTCCATTTGTCCTTATATTCTAGTATATTGTCTCCTTTAATTATTACTACAAAAATGAGCTTCTATGAATTAATGAAAGTTTAATAAGAGGTTTATTATCCAAAAAACATGACCTTCGTATAAAATAACAAATGTATCATGAACTTACAAAAGTAATAATTTAGGTTCCATAAGATTATTTAGTAAAACATATACTACGATGTTAACTTGAGTAGAGAAAAAAAAAACATTAAGGATGGCAATGTGGTATTTTGATAGGCTAAAGATGATGACATGTATTAAAAGCAAAATACCAAGTAAGATCCACCTAAAATTTGAGAAATTATTAGGCAAAATGAAACTTTGTGCCAACTTTACTTAATTTCCTTCAATTAAAATTACTCAAACCAAATTCAAAATGTTTAAATTAAGTGTTTAAACTAAAAAGCAAACTAACTAGTTAATTCCCAAAATGAAGTGTCTAAAACCCCACCATCCCCAAAAAGGCCGAAAGAACCCTAATTATTGGGGAAGCAATGAAAATGATGAATAGGAAAATTTTAAGAGTGAAATAGAAATTCTATATTAGAGAAAAAGGATATAAGAGAAACAAAAAGACATACCTTCAACATTAATATGTTGCTTATGCAAAGATTATGAAGATGAATGAAAGTAAAAGTAGAGACATTATAAGTGGGTCTTCATTCACTATAAGCGAGAAAATGAGTCACATTGAGTATAGCCATGAAGCAATAGCTCACATGTACATCTTATGGAGCTAAAATGATTATGGATGTTGATTTCTAGGATGCCACTACTAAAGCAAGATGATTAAAGGTTCTTTAGATTGTTTGATCTAAAAGTTTAAAAAATTTGCAAGTGGTTGATTAGGTCATTTTATAGCAAAAACAAAAAATCAAAGGCTAAAGTGGAAAGGGTTAATGATGGCAAAAATCTCCATAAAAATTAGGTTTAGTTACTAGAAAAGGAAATATATTTGAAGAAAAATGAAATCTAACCAATGGATAAGGACTTAGTAATGTGTTAAGCTAAAAAGAGTGAATGCGATGTTATTAAAAGACAAATGTTCATCTAAAAAGTAATATAAGGTATATAGTATGAGTAGTTATGCTATATTTCTTTTTGATTTTGATCTTTATTGGTCAGTGCTCACTAAGCAAAAGGGATGGAAAATTCATATTTCTAAAATAGTGTTAAAGTTTGGAATCATAATTAGATGTTTGGGCTTGACTATATGTGATTGGGATATTATTGGAATCATTGAATTTCAAAGTGTGTGAGAATTTGAGAGTTATTATGAGTTATTAGTACAATTGACTTGCATGCAAATGTATAAGACAAAATCTAATAATATTAAAATAAAGAAACATAATTGAATTCATTTTACACCTAAATGCCACAACGTGCACAAAATGTTGACAACACCAATGCATAGGTCCAAAATACTATACTTGCTATGTAAAATAACTTTTTTAAGCTCTAAGCACAAAAATGTGGCCACGTTTTAGGTCTAATATACAATGCCAAATTACTACATCAAGTTACAAAATGACCATCAAAGGATACCTTTAGCCTAAAGTCTATACTAGAACTCTCTCATCATCTTTGTCACTCTTCCATTCTCTCTCACTCACTCACTTTACCAAACTTGATTCAATATATCTATCCTGAGCCAAACCAAAAATAAACTCCAAAATCACCTCCATTGCAATACCCTTAGTAAATATCGTGGAAAAGGATACAAGTAAGGAGGAGTGTGTAAAAGAGGAAGCCTAGAGAAATTTCATGACCTAAAAAATGAGGAGTTGCTTGAGGCCCAAGATTCCATTTCCATTTCCATTTATGCTATGATGGGTTTTACTATACTTAACATAATTCATATGAAAGGGTAGGTATGTTGCAAAACCTTAATGATCCTCATTAACTTTAAAAGTACTTATAGCTTCTTGAATGCCTCATTAGTGAAGGTAATCCCATATTCCTTGGTCCTTATGCATTCCTTGATAGTTACAATGGGTGATGGGTATAAAGTAACTAGTTAAGAGAAGATCAATGAATTTGAATGAAAGATGAAGACAAGTCTTTAAGGCTAATATGAGGATTTTGAATTTAAGAGTAGATTGGTTGAGGCAATTTAGTCCTGTATTATTAGATTTTAGAAATTATAGGCTATCTTTTATAAAGGAGGGAAAGGTTATAGGGATTCTAAGTACTCCTTAAAGTCATGGTGTTACCCTTAAGGTGATGACTAACATGTAAATGCAATAGTTATTAAGGAAGAAGGCAAATCTCCCATAAGCTCATTTATGCACCATTTAAGCCATAAAAGAGTCAATACATAGCTTACCAACCAACTTGTCAAGGATAACCATCTACTAGAGCTATAAAAGGTCTTAAAAGAATTTGTAAATGCATTTGAGGAACCAAAAGATCTACCCACCCAAAGAGCACATAATTATGCCATATCTCTCAAGCCAGGTTCTTAACTAATGAATTTAAGGCTTTATAAGTACCTTATTACCAAAAGGCTAAAGTAAAGAAGTTGGTTCCTAAGATGTTAAAAGCCTTCACTATCCAAACTAGTACTAGCACCTTTGCTTCTTTGATGCTTCTAGTCAAAAGAAAGATGGAACTTTAAGGTTTTGTATGAATTATAAGCAACTTAATAACTTCACCATAAAAGACAAGTTTCTTATTCCCCTTATTGATGACTTGCTGAATGAGTTTCATGGTGTAAAGGTGTTTTCTAAATTGGATTTGAAGGTAGTATACCATCAAATTAGCATGAGGTAAGAAGAAATACCCAAAACTACCTTTAGGACTTCTTATGGGCATTATAAGCTCAAGGCCATGCCATTTGGATTGACAAATGCACTAGCTACTTTCCAGTCACTCATGAATCACATTTTCGCATCTTACCTCCAGAAATTTGTATTGTTTTTTTTAAATGACATTCTAATATAGTCCCCCTATAGAGAAACATATCAAGCACTCGATGTAAGTGTTATAAACCTTAAGGGTAAAAAGGTTATATGTTAAAAGGTCTAAATGCTCCTTAGCCAAATAGAAGAAGTCCGAGGCTTCAACAAAAGAGCCTATGGAGTCTCATGTTGCTGTCCTAAAAATGAGCATCATGGATGTGAGCTCCTTAGTGGGAAAACTGAGTGATCAAATCAACAATTTAATCCATGATAATGCTAAAATCACTAGGGCTACCAAGTCCATGATTGGAGAATTTAGCTACGTTTTTAAGGGAGAACTAAGCTCCCTTAGCCAAGAACTGTCTGACTTATGGAAGTTTGTTGAAGGAGAGATTCACGACCTCTGTAGAAAGATGAGTTCACTTCTTCAAAGTAGTCCACCTTCGACAAACACTGCTGGTACAAGTAGCATTGCCATTGTGCACGGTCTAAAAGTTCCCAAGCCTATCATATACAATGGCATTTGTAATGCTACCGCTGTAGAAAACTTTCTTTTTGACCTTGAACAATACTTTGGGGCCATGGGAGTTATTGAGGACATTACTAGGATAAGCAATACCCCAATCTTCTTCAGGGATACTGCTTAACTATGGTGGAGAAGAAAGCATTCCGAGTAGGAGAAAGACTTGTGTGTGATCAATACATAGGAGCAATTCAAGGTTGAATTATGCAAGCACTTCATCCCTCACAATACAAATAGCAAAGTTAAAGGGAAGCTACGTTGCCTTAAGCAAACAAGTAAGTTTTTTACTACATTAAAGAATTTACTACCCTCATGCTTAAAGTTAATAATTTGTCCAACAAGGACTTCTTTTTCCACTTTCAAGATAGCTTAAAGGATTAAGCAAGAGTAGAACTAGATAGGTGTAACATGTAAACTTTAGATGATGCCATTATTGTCGTCGAAACATTGATCAACTACTCTACCCATTCCAAGAGTAAAAAGACTAACTCTAACAAAAGTGGGGGAGAGAAAGGCGAACAGAAAAGATAAGCAAGCTACAAGGAGGAAGGATATCAAAAATTCTTAATTAGCAAGCCTAAGAACTCTTCGGGCAAGCATGATGTCGGCAGACCTTTGAAGCCTTGCTTTATTTGTGACGGATCACATTGTGTTAGGGATTGCCTTAATTGCAAGGCAATAAACAACATTGTGGCAAAACTTAACAAGGAAAGGTCTAAAAAGGAGCCTTAAGCCAATTTGGGAGCTACCTAACACTTAGGTACTCTCTCCAAGCTTTTTTCTCCAACTACCCTTAAGGAGAAAGGCTTATTATACGTTAACATGACCATTGAAAGCAAAGTTGTGTGTGCTATGCTAGATATGGGAGCCACACACAACTTCATGGATGTACAAAAGGCCAAACGTTTCAACCTTAAACTTACAAAGGGAGTTGGCTCTATTAAGGCAGTCAATTCTAAGGCAAAGCCAATTCATGAGATAGCAAGAGTAGCCATCAAATTGACGATTAGCACGGTAAGCTAAACTTTACCATTATTCCTATGGATAATTTAAAAATGGTTTTAGGTCTTGCTTTCTTCTACAAAGTCCTAGCTTTTCTCGTTCCTACATCAAATTCTATTATCATTCTTAACAATTATAAGATCCAAGTAATCCCTTTGAAAAGCATGGAGAAGTCCAAAACATTGATGATTTCTGCCTTGCAATTCAAGCCTTAAACAAAGTAACCATCAAGAACAAGTACTCAATTCCTTTGATAATTGACCTCTTTGATCAATTGAAGAAGGCGAGGTACTTCACAAAGTTGGACCTAAGGTCAGGGTACTATCAAGTTCATATAGTACCTAGTGATGAATTGAAGACTGCGTGCGTGACACATTATAAAGCTTTTGAGTTCCTAGTTATGCCATTGGGTCTCACCAACACCCTTACTACCTTTTGCGCGTTAATGAACAAGGTACTTCATCCCTTCGTTGATAAATTTATGGTGGTTTACTTGGATTACATAGTGATTTATAGTAATACTCTTGAGGAGCACATAGATCACCTTAAACAAGTCTTTCAAGTTCTCCACGAAAATGAGTTGTATGTCAAGAAGGAGAAGTACTCTTTTATGAAGCAAGTGGTGGATTTCCTTGGCCACAAGATTAAGGATGGCAAACTCATGATGGATCCAATAAAGGTCCATGCCATTTAAGAGTAGGAGCCTCTAATAAAGGTCCCCAAATTGCAATCATTTCTGGGACTAGTTAACTACTATTGATGGTTTATCAAGGGATATTTTTCCATAGTCACACCATTGATAGATCTACTAAAAAAGAACATCATATGGCATTGGTCAAAGAAATGCTAATCTTCCTTTGAAAGATTGAAACATTCAATCTCTAATGAACCCATCATGGCGTTGCCCAACTATCAGAAGGCTTTTGAAGTTCACACAAATGTATCTAACTTTGCCATTGGGGGAGTCTTGATGCAAGATAAGCATCTCATTGCTTATGAAAGCCGCAAACTAAATGATACAAAGAGGCGGTACACCATCCAAGACAAGGAGATGACTGCCATCATCCATTACTTAAGCACATGGAGGCATTACTTGCTTGGAAGTCAGTTTATGATCGTAACTGATAATGTCACCGCAAGCTACTTCCAATCATAGAAGAAGCTTAGCCCCAAGCAAGTTTGTTGGCAAGATTTCTTGGCCGAATTTGACTACCAGCTTTAATATAAGCTAGGTAAGGCTAATTTTATTATCGATGCATTAAGTTGAAAGGTGGAACTAGAAGCACTATCTGCCAAGACACCAAAGAGTGACTTTCTTAAATGAATCAAGGAAGGCATGTTGTAAGACAATTTGGCCAAAAATCAATTAAGGATGGCTAGTGAAGGGAAGACATGACTATTTTGGCTAAATGAAGGAAATCTTATGACGCTTGGCAATTGAGTCTTTGTGCCTAAGTGGGTAAACTTATAGAGAGATGTTTTCAAGGAGTGTCATGATTCCCTATAGGCTGGTCACCTAGGTATGGCACGAACCTTTGCCCTTGTTCAACAAAGTTATTACTGGCCACAAATATAGGACAATTTGAGGCTTATGTGCAGACTTATCTTGTTTATCAACACAAAGTGGAACAACAATGCCCAGTTGGTTTACTTGAGCCATTACCAATTGCCAAAAGACCTTAGGAAAGTGTTTCAATGGATTTCATCATGGCCTTACCTAAGTCTAATGGGTTTGGAAGCACTATGGTGATTATTGATCAATTCAGTAAGTACGCCACTTTTATTCTAGCCCCTACTAATTGAAAAGTCGATGAAATAGCTCACCTATTCTTTAAGAATGTGGTGAAGTTATAAGGAGTACCTAAAAGCATAATAAGCGATAGAAATCCCCACTTCACTGGCAAGTTCTAGTGTGAGTTGTTCAAGTTGTTGGGGACTGATCTGAACTTCTCATCCAGCTTCCATCCCCAAATGATGGCCAAACTGAGCACATCAATGATTTATTAGAACAATACTTAAGGCACTATGTTAGTGCCCATCAATGAGATTAGACAAAGCTGCTTGACGTTGCCCAATTCTTCTACAACCTTTAAAGGAGCAAAGTAGCAAGCAAAAGTCCCTTTGAAATTGTCTTAGGACAACAACCTCTAACCCTAACTGTTGTTGCCTCTTCTTACATGGGAAACAACCTTGTTCCTTACAAGTTCACAAAGGAATGGCATGAGGAGGCAGACATCACAAAAGCTTGCCTTGACAAAGCTACCAAATGGATGAAAAGGTGGGCTAATGCCAAGCGACGCTGAAAGGAATATATGAAGGGAGATTTAGTGATGGTAAAGTTACTACCCAACCAATTCATGTCCCTGTGCAAAGTGCATAAAGGCTTGGTGAGGAAATATGAAGGGCCATTTCCTATAGTTAAGCGAGTAGAGAAGGTTGCCTACTAAGTCCAACTTCCCCCAAGACTTAAAATTCTCAACGTCTTCCATGTAAGTCTTCTAAAGACCTTTCATGAAGACATAGAAGATCCAAGTGGTGGGGAATTGAAACGTGTACCAACTATTGTCATCAACGAAATCAACAAGGAAGTAGAATGCATCGTTGCCGATAGGGTGATAAGAGAAAGGAGAGTTCCTAACTACACTAAGTACTTAGTCAATTGGAAACATCTACCAGACCATGAGGTTAGTTGGGAACGAGAAGATTTACTTTGGCAATTTATTAACCATACTCAACATTACAAGGATGAAGGCGTGATGAGGATGTCATACCCTGTCCCAAAAGCATTGCCAAACTAGGCTTGTTGGATGCCTAGCTTGATTGTTGCCCAAAGACTTGGCCAGAACATTTTAGATGGATGCTTATGTGTCAAGTCTCTAGAATTCTCTCTTGTAAATATGTAAACTATTTTAGAATAGTCTTGATCTAGAGGATTCTATAGAAATCTAGAACAAGCAATTGTAGCCACACATTGAGGAGGTGGAACCACTATAGATACCCCACTTCTCTTATTTGTAAGACACACCATTGAATTGAAAGTTCTCACCTTTGCAAAGCTCTCTCTTGTGTCTTCAGTTTCCTAACCTCTTTTTAGCCTCTCTTAACTCTAAATCGATTCACTCAAACTCTTTAAGGCTTACTTAGTCCATCTTTTCTCACAAGGTGTCTAAGTGTCGCACGGGTTAGCATGATCCAAACTAACTCCATGACAATAAGTACCTAAGAACACACAAAATTTTTATGTGGTTCACCCACAATATGTAAGCTACATCCATAGTATGATAAGATCACTCTTAGATGATATGATCCATTCTTGCAGTTAAGGGATACAGATGATGTAGTGGAAGGATCTCTCCTTAACCATTATGGAAGGATCACTCCTTAACCGCTTACAATGATCTCCCGATCACCCCAAGAGTTTTCCCACCCTTTTTCAAGAAGTATAGAAAAAGATTATGAGAAAAACTCCCTTGAGAAAGATCTCTCTATGTGCACTGGTTATTGTGGTAGAAAACTGATCTTCTCCTTTCTTTTTGTTGTTCTCTCTTCACTGCCATTCTCTACTTTTTGCCATTCTACTTAAGTTTTCTGTCATTATCTCCTTCCTCACTACCAGTTTTTGCCTAAGCTCTGTTAGTCTCTGCTCAAGCTTTTTGTCATTCTCTCTTGCCTTTGTCAAGTTTCTCTCCTCTCTGCTGGTTCTCCCCATTACAAGTTCTCAACTTTCTGCTAGTTCTCTCCTCTTTACCCATTCTATCCTTTGCAAGTTCTCAACTCTATGCCTCTACCGGTCTATGCTATCTATATGCTATGCTCTTTGCCATTCCTCTTTTGTTCTATCACTCTCTCTTTGTGTTTTTGCAGCTCTCTCTTTTTGTTTTTGTAGCTCTTTTTTCCTATTTTTGCAACTATCTTTTTTATTTTCTACTATTGCCTCGTTCTTTCTTTTCGATCGCTACCTTTTTCATTCTTTTTTGCCATTGCTTATTGTTCTCTCTTTTGTCGTTACCTATTGTTCTCCTTTCTATTACTACCTGTTGTTCTCTCTTCTACTGCAGCCCCTTGTTCTCTCTTTTGCCACTACATATTGTTCTTTGTTGCTCACTCTTATGTTATCTACTGCTCTATCTTTATTTCTATTTTCACTCACCCTTCTCTTGATAACTATATAGGTGTTTATGTGCCTTGAGCTTAGGATTGCCCTATCATCAACAATCAGCATTGATTCCTTGAATTTAAGGTTACTCTATTATCAACAGTCAGCATTGATTCCTTAAATTTAGGGTCAATAGTCAACATTGACTCCTTAAATTTAGGATCAATAGTCAGCATTGACTCATACCCTATAAGTGACTTGTAGTGCCACTACTAAATGCAATGCTAAAGGTAACAACTAGTCATTTCTTTACAGCCAAAACACCACCAATAATTTGAATCAACTTATTGTTTAGTAGCTTAAGGGAGGGCTAGCAGTATCCTGATTTTGGCCTTGCTTTTTTTCCTTATTCTCATCACATTCCACTAATGCTGTCTTTCTTAACCCTTGAATAAATCAGCTATCAATGCTTTGTAAATGCAACAAACACTTCTTAATGGTATTTATAACATGAAATCAACAACGATAAATATATGAGATGTTGACAACAAATCCAATATTATCCATCAAAGATAGGCTCAACAATACCCTTAGAAGTTCCTTATGAAGGACCAACATTTATATGGGTTTTATTCTTAAATTACCTAAGTCCAAAAGGGGTCGAGATTGTATTCTTATTGTAATTGATAGGTTTTCAAAGATGTTGCATTTCATTGTTTACACCAAAATGAATGATGTCACACACATTGCAAGCTTATTTTTTATAGAGATTATTCGTCTACATGGAGTGTCAAAGAGTATATTGTTAGACCATGATGCAAAATTTTAAGCCACTTTCGGAAGGCATTGTGGGGTAAGTATGGAACAAAGTTGTTGTTTTCTACAGCTAGCCATCCATAAACAAATGGACAAAATGAGGTAGTAAATCAAACTTTTGGTACATTGTTGTGTGCTATTATTGGTAAGAAATCTAAAACTTAAGAAGAATGTTTGCCTTTTGTAGAGTTTTCTTATAATCATATTATTCATAGTACTACAAGTTATTCTCCTTTCAAGTTATTTATAGTTTTCATCCATTATCTCCTTTGAATTTAGTACCATTGCCTATACAGTACAGGGTTAATTTATATGGGAAAAAGAAGGCTGAAGTGGTTAGGCAACTTCATGAGAAAGATAGGCTTAACATTAAGAGAAAAATCAAACAGTATAAAATGCAAGCCAACAAGGGTCGTAGGCATATCACTTATAAACCTGGTGATTAGGTTTAAGTACACTTGTGGAAGGATAGATTTCCTATGCAAAGGAAATCAAAGTTGTAACCAAAGGGAGATGGTCCTTTTCAAATGGTGGTAAGAGTTGATGATAATACATATAAACTTGACTTGCTAGGTAAGTATAATGTGAGTGTAACATTTAATATTTCTGACCTTTCTCTTTTTCTCTTTGATGATATAGGTGCTGATTTGAGGACAAATCATTTTGGAGAGAGCAAGAATGATAGAAGCCATATTGCACTAGCTCAAATCAACAAGGGAGTTATGCTTTGCAAAACCTTGGACCACCAATGACAAGGGCAAGGTTAAAGAAAATAAAGAAAGCCCTTAACAACTTATTATGCAACATTTACTTACAAGAAGTTGTTAGGCATGAGTTAAAGATGATAAAGGCTTTACTGGGGCTTGCAAATAAGTCATCTGTGGAGGAATATGAAAACTATGGCCTTAGGAAGAAAGTTGGAGTTAGGAGTCCATGTTTGGGCATTTAAATCACTTATTTTCATGGGTTATATTGTTATTTATTAGGCTAGACAAATTTCATTAATAAGCCTATATTAGCAATTAGGGTTTTTAGGGGTTAGCATGTAAAAAGGGAAAAAAGGATGGTTGGAGGAGGCAGAACAGTTTTTATAAGTGTATGAGCTATTTTCTATGGTTCTTTAAGAACTAATTTTAAACTTTCATATTTGAGTGTGTTGGTTCAATAGACATATCTTTTTTAGTATTATCGTTGTTAGAAATGACATTTGAATCCTATAATTCTGGTTCTTGGTTGTTTATAATGATTATACCAGAACTCCAATTCTTTAACTTGTGTTAGAACAATCTTATGCCAACATTGGTGTTAGGTTTTGTTTACATATAATCATAGTTCATATCACATTGTTGAGTAGGCATAAGGGCTATGTTGATGCAAAAGGGTAGACCTATTGTCTACATTAGTAAAAAGCTCCATAATAGACATCTTGGCCTCTTCATTTATGAAAAAGAGCTAGTAGCTATTTGAATAGTTATAACTAAGTTACACTAATAGCATAAGGGTCAAAACTTTTTCATTAAAATAAACCAAAAAAGTTTATGGTATTTGTTACAACAACTTCACATATACATAAAATTGAGGGGAGTCATCAAATTATTAGGACTGGATTATATTATCCAATACAAAAAAAGAGTGGAAAATAAGGTGGCTAATACATTATCAAGGAAGAGGATGTTAGACTTAATGAGGGAAAAGATTAGGCTAGCTGCTTTGCATTAACAATTTGGTTTTTCCAGTGGTTATCTCAAGTTGTTAGTAGTTATGCTTTGGATCCCTTGGCTGCAAAATTGATTATAACCTTAACTCTTTTTATTGATGCAAAACCCTCCTTTAATTTCAAGAATGCAGCCTTATATGCCAAGGAAAGATATACATTAGGACCATAAGAAATTTAAGGCAACAGATGTTAACTTAGTTTCATAATTTAGCTTAAGGGGCCACTTACCACAAAATTAAACATTATTTTTACTAGCTAGGATTAAAATGTGACATAGAGAGGTACATTTAGCATTGTGTGGTGTGCCAAAAGTGTAAAGGAGAGAGTGTGCCTTATCCCAAATTACTATAACCACTAACCATCCCAAAATAGGCCTAGAAAGATATTAATATGTATTTTGTAGAGGGATTGCCTAAGTCAGAAGAAGAGGTTATATTTATGGTTGTAGATTGTTTTAGTTAATATAGCAATTTCATAGTCTTATCTTACCCCTTAACAACTATCATAGTTGTTAAGGCCTTTATAAAGTAGGTGAACAAACTAAATGGCATACCCCATTCCATTGTGTCTAATTAAAACAAGATCTTTCTCAATTTATTTTAGTAATAGCTATTTAAACTTCTTGGCAAGTAGTTACACATAAGCTTAACCTACCACTCTGATGGTTAAATAGAGAGGGTAAACAAATGTTTGCAAACTATTTATGTTACATGACTTTCTAGAGGCCATCACAATGATGTTATCAGTTGCATTTGGTTAAATGGTAGTATAATAGCTCCCACCATTTTGCTTTAGGCATATCCCTTTTTGAAGCACTTTATGGCTATGCACCTTTCATGTTAACTAAACTTCCTATGAAAACCTTAAAGTGGCTTTTGTTGAAACCTTTTCAGAAGAAAGGTAGCATATAAAAATTTTATTGAAGGAATAACTAGCTAAGGCACAACATAAGATGAAATAGTTGGCTAAAAAAAAAAGGACTAAGTGTTCCTTTTTAGTTGGGATTAGGTGTTCTTAAAATTGCAACCCTATAGGTAAACTTTAGTGGCAATCAAGAGAACCTTAAACTGACCACAAAGTATTATAGACCCTTTTAGGTTATTGAAAAGGTGAGGTCAGTGATTTATAGACTTTTTTTGCCACCAAAGTCTTCCATCTACCTAATGTTTCTTGTGTCTCTTTTGAAGTGTTTAGTAGGGCAACCTTAGTAATTCATGCCTCCACTTTACCTAACTAACCAAGAAAGTCAACGATTGGTAGAACCCAAAATAATGCTAGATTAAAGGTTAATCAAAAGGAAGAATCAAGCTATGACCCAAGCACTTATTTAATGGTTCAACCTTTTTTCCAATTAATGCCATATGGGAAGATTGGTCCTTCATTACTACTTAATTTCCACATTTTCAGCCTTAAGGACAAGGTTGGTTTTTATAGTAAATACTTTTTAATAACAATGCATGCTAGATAAGGAAATAGTCTTTTTAAGGAGGATTTAAATTTCTATTATATTGTTGTCATGAGGTTCGTTATTATGAATAAAAACATAATATGTAAAATTGTGCATTTAAGTTATATTTTGTTCTTGTCCTGTATTATTGTACCTACTAATAAGTATATAAAGTGGAGTGGACAAGGAAGAAAAAGGGGAGGAGAATAATACAATTTACTTTCTCTCTCATCTAAATTCTCTCTCTCTCTCATCCTTTATTCAATTCTCTATCTCTCCCAAATTCTCAACTCCAATGCTAGAAATGTTTTCCCCAAATTTGGTCCTAACATCTTATCGCAACCCTCTTCTCCTTTGATAATGGTGTGACCACCACCCAATGCTATTGTATTATCCACAAATGCCTAGCCAACTTAATGAATCAATAATTTTAGGATCTGTTAGAAATTCATTAGATTTTACAGGTGTTAGATAAATATATTCTTAGATTAAATTTCTATATATTTTACATGGGTGTTTGGCTTTTGTTTCTAATGGTTACTTGTGAACCTATAACTAACAGAAAAAAATTCCTATGTATTAGAGGTTATTTCACTCTAACATCTAATCTTATCTCCATTATTCTATTTGGTCTTGAAAACATAATGCATGTTGCTTTTTTTTTTTATGATGGAATATGTAACTAGAAAATCTCTAGTTGTAATACTCACTAATAAAAAAAATTATTTAATGGCTAGCATTGCAAAGATGATAACAATTTGCTACTTAATGTGATTCATATCTCCTAGCACCTATTGTCAAGCAACATAAAGCAATCTTACTATAGTTTAATTGTGACTAGCACAAATATAGTTAAAATAGAACTTAAAGTCATAGTAAGAGGTCTTATCTAAATGAATAGATAATTATGACAAGACTTATATTAGTATATCAAATTAATTTCTAATTTGTTTTCACATAGTTAATTAATTTCTTCCATATAAAGAATCACATCAATATGTCTTTAGCATGTGCAAAAATGCATGGAAATTAAGAATGCATATAATCACTCTGTTCAAATTAGAATAGAGTACCAATTTATGGACAATTATGTGCTTGGAAATGTTCACAATTTTTTCCAATCTATTATAAAAATTGAGAGGAACTGTCCCATATCTGATAAATTTAAAGAAAAATAAAAGCATCTAAGTTGCATTTTACATATAAAAGTCAAAGGATCATGATCTTGGTATTATTTGTTTAATTATGGCTACCCTTCTTCCTTTAACATGCACCTATTTAAGGATTATAGTGGTAAGTTGAATATGTTGCAAGTTTGAAATAATGACCACAAAGATTATTCATATGACCTCTTTTTAGACTTTACCTTGCTCTTTAAATGACCACCATGGTAAGTAAGTACTTTTAACACCTTTCCTTTTTTTAAATATGTATGTGGCTTTGTCATTAAATGCTTTATGGTTGCTTTGCTCACATTTTGTTCTTTTAAGATTTATGTAAGTTATCCAAATAAATATCTCTAGAAGTGGCATTATGCTTATTTTAAGTTATTTTTATAGAATCAATGTTATTATATCATATCTTTATGTTGGTATATTAAGACTATTGATACTTATGCCTTTGTGTGCATATTATTATAAGAGTCCTAATTAGTTTAATTGTTGTTTTAAGTAGGTATTTGAATTGGTATAATTAGCAGAAACTATACTTATGTAGTGGGATGATTGTTAATTGAGCTAAAAGGTAAGGCACTAATCTTGAAGGCTTTGTAAATATCCTTAACTTGCTTGAATGAATTTATTTTCATGTTGCCAAAGCAATATCAATTATCTTTGTGTTGGTATTTTATGCCACAACTATAAACACTTATGTTTTTATGCACTTATTAATATGAGACTCTTAACTAGTTTAACTATTGTTTTAAGTGGGCAATTTGAATTCGTATAATTAGCAAAAACTATACTTATGTAATGGGATGAATGTTAATGGAGCTAAAAGGCAAGGCATTAATCCTGAAGGCTTTATAAATATCCTTAACTTGCTTAAATGAATTTATTTTCATGTTGCAAAGCAAATCAATTATCTTTATATTAGTATATTATGCCACAACTATAAACACTCATGCTTTTACACACTTATTAATATGAGACTCTCAACTAGTTTGACTATTGTTTTAAGTGGGAATCTGAATTGGTATAATTAGCAAAAATTATGCTTATATAGTAAGTTGATTATTGATGAGGCTAAAGGGCAATGCATTAATCCTATAGTCTTTCCTAATATCCTTAACTTGCTTGAATTAATTCCTTTTCATGCTGGGAAGACAAATAACAAATCAATAGAATATGAAATCTATAACATAAGAAGAATAAATTTTTATTCAATTTTCAAGGTCACGCGATATGCTTAATAATAATGAAATCTAACCAATTATCTATATCTATAAATATCTTAATATTATTAAAACTATGAGAAAACTTTAATTATTTTCTTTTCATTATTTTATTATTTTTACGTATATTTTTTTAAAATATCTTTTTTATTTTCTTTAAAAAAAGAAAATTCTACCAAATTCTTCTTGACAAAAAAAAGGGAAAAATTACTTTTAATATCGCTTTTTCATTTTCTTAAAAAGAAACAAAAATTCTTTACAAATAACTACACTCTCAAATTTGGGAAAAATATTAAAAGTTTAAGTTATTTTTGTTTAGATCTTTATAAATATACATTGATGGTTAACATCATACTAATATTGTGACTTTTACCTATCACATAACAATTTTCATAGTTTTTTTTGTGTTAAATGTATCTGTCTCTTTAAATCTATAATATATATGGAATTAATATTAACATTAATAATTGCCATAATTATTGAAATAAGTGGTGTGAAAAAAAAAACAAGCGTAAGAACACATGATTTATGGTAACTTGCTGTGATAGTATTTGTATGATATTACTAATCAAATTTAATATAAAATGATAGCTATTATATTATTCTAGTGTCTCTTTATAACCCTGGCTCCTAAATTTCTTTCACATATATTTTCTCTTACTTTTAATTCTCTAAGGTGAAAGGGAAAAATCTCATCCTTTCCTTCAAAACCAAGCCAACCTAATAAAATTAAGTTTTTAGTTATAATTTCTCTTACCATCTTCACATCCTTATACAACAAAACCTCTTTAATATGTCTTTTACACAATTTGCATTAATGTGAATGATCTAATTTCTTTCTTTTTTGGCACTAATTTAATGTTTTCTTTTTTCTCTTTCATAATTTATTTCTTATAATGATTTGATTTTATAAATAATTGACATAAATTTAATAAAATTTTTTCTTCCTTAATAAACATAGGTAAGTGACATCAACTTTTTTAGTCTCTTCATTAAAAAGATCATAACCTATAATGTCATTTAGCAATATCTCGTTGCATATTAATGGAAAATGAGGAATTATAAAATTGCAAAGATACATATATAGGAGATTGATTGTTTTGAAAGTATTAGCCTCCAATGATTGTTTTAAGAATATCATTTTACAAATTTTGTCCTTAAGGCTAACTAAAAATAACTTGTCTTGATTAAATATCTTATTTTAATCAATTATTTTCTTTAGTCTAACTTTTTTTTTTTTTTGCATAATTTTACACATATGATAACCATATATTCTCTTTTAAAGTAGACTTATCAGCTCCGTCAATAAATCAAAAAATTCAGTTAATAATGTATTGACCTCATTTTCCTTGTACAAATGTATAATGAACCCTTATCTCACCTTTTGTAGGACTTCCTTCATCTAATAACTTGTAACTATAATAATTTTGTCATTGCATTTTCCCTATAACTTTATTGCATGTCCATTCAATAGAAATATTATTGCTACTTAGAAAAATTCAAAATAATATCTCCTAAGATTTATAATCAATCAATGCCAAGAATAATCTTATGATCTTCCAAAGGTAATAGAAAGAAATTAATGTAAATAATCTAACCTTGTAATAAGAGTTTTACCTTTATGCATTTTCATTGATATATCAAATTTTTCCTATCTATACCTTTATAGCAAACTTGCTATAATTCTTTATTGGAAGAGCAAGCTTTTTAGCAATCCTTTCATCCATAAAAGTATTGATACTTCTCAAGTTAACCAGTGCCACTACTAGTCACTTTTTAAGAAATTCATCAATTTTTATGGTTTGTAAATTCAAAAATCCTACTAAAGCATAACATGTAGGCTTATCCATAAATTCAATTAAATGTCAACACAATTGAGACACTTGATCATTATTTGCCTTATCAGTTCCCTCAATTGGTTCAATCATCAAAAGCTTCCATTGTTTTCATTAATGCTTTTTATGCCACTTCTTATCGCAACACCAACATAATCGCTTTGTCATCCATTTTTTCAAATGTTCCTAAGTCAAATGTCTAGTGTTATTAAGATGAATTAAAGAATAAAAATTAATGTTACCATCAATAAATTTGCAAACTTTTATAGTAATTAGGCAATAATATTTAACTTTACATCAAATGTCAAGAATAAATCCTTCGATGAATGTGCCAACCAATTGCCTTCCAAACTAATCTTTAACTTGATTGGTAAGTCATTTGAAATGATAATGATACTCTAGGATGGTTAATAAAGTTCTCGACTTCACACTAGGATCTACTAGTTTGTGATACTAAGAGGAAGGTGAATCAGTATCACCACAATTCGCAGATATGTGAACAAATTTAACCTCTTCTTAAAAGCGAATTCTTTCTCAAATTCAACTAAGGTAGATTTATTGCTACTTACTAATCATTATAGTCCCCAAAGTCACCTTTTAGACACCTTGCCTATTAGGTCTTCGTTAGGTTATGGCTTGGCTAATACTTTGCTGCATTCACACAACTTAATTCAAAACACAGAACGTAAAACAAAGTAAGGACAACATGAGATTTACGTGGTTCTGTTTATGTGACGTACATTCACCGTGGTAAGGACACTCCCTTTACTAAGACAATCCATTATACTTGAGAATACCAGTTACAATGGATGTCTTAATCCTCTGCTTCTTTTACTATTGCAAATACTAAGCAAGTACAATACAAAGAGTGTCACTTACTGTGTCTACCCTTCTTCTAACTTGTCTTGCCTCTGTTAAATTGAATGACTACTTCACTATTTCTTAGAAGTTCACCATAACACTCTCAAACCTCTCTTGAAGAAATCTAGAAATACATTGAGTTAATTCAATGCTTCGCTGAATTCCTTCTTTAGGTTGTCTCACACAGCTCCTACTTTCATCGTCTCATGGTCTTACCTGTCTTCGATTTCAAGATCTCACTGTCTCATAGCTCACCTCACATTTCTAGTTTGTCATTTCATGTCTCATGGCATGCCTTACATTTTTGGTTTGTGTTTCATGTCTCATGCACGTTTCTGGTTTTCATGCTTTACTAATTTCATGACTTACTTACATTTCTGGTTTGCACGCCTTACTGGTCACACCCCAATGCACGTTTTGGTTTGTTCTTCTTTAGCCATATGTCATTTTCTCACTCTTCATCGGTCACTCTATTTGGCCATTTCCCTCTTTGTCGTCCACCCTAATTTTGGTTGTATCAGGTTTTTCTCCCCTTCCCCTATTTGGCCATCAGGTTTCTCTCTCCTTCTGTCGATGGTGTGTTTTGTCGTGCTCATTTAGTTAGCCAAATAGGTCCTGCCATTCACACCCTCTTTAGTGTAGGTTGTTTGGTCGTGTCTCCTTTCCTTTGTCGACCCCCTATTTTGGTCGTCTTTCATTTTCTCTCCTTCCCATCGACTCTGATTTGGCTGTATTTTCTTTTTCTCTCCTTTCTGTTGACTTCGATTTGGCCATGTTTTCTTTTTCTCTCCTTCCCATCGACTCCAATTTGGTCATGCTTTCTTTTTCGCTCTCTTCCAACAGCTATCTCAATTTTTCTCTCTTTCTCTCATGTTCTACTGACGATGGTTTATCTTTCTCTCCTTTGGCCATCGACTCATTTTGTCGTCCCCGATTTTCTCTTTTTGCAATTGGCCATGTCATCCTTCGTTCTACCATTCAGCCCCTTCTTTTTGCCGTATTGTATTTTTCTCTTTCCCACACACTTGGTTGTCTTAGGTTTTCACTGTTTTTACCAATGGTGTATGTTGTGTAGGTTTTCTCTCTTGTAAAGTTACTCTCTTGCCCCTCCATGTAATTTCAAATTACTCTTTTGCCATGTAGCTTCAAATTACTCTTTTACCCCTCCATATGGCTTTACTTTCTTGCCCCTTCATGTCAAATTACTTGCACACTTAAATCTAGTTAACAACAATTACAACCCATACAAGGCTGTGGGAACAACAATCTCCCCCTTTGTAATTATTGGCAACACTTATAACAAAAGCCATTATGCAACAATTACAACTCCCCCTGCACTGTTGCTTCTCTCCCCCTTTACCAATAAATTACAAAAAAAACTTGCAAAGTAGAGATGAAGGATTCACCTGAACTTCAAACTTAATGAGGCATTTGCATAGACAGACTTATTTTGTGCTTTTCAAACAACTCTATGGAAAGAGGTTTAGTTAGAACATCCAAAATTTGATCTTGAGTGCCAACATACTTCAACTGAATTGTACCCTGTTCCACTTGATCTTTCATGAAGTGATACCAGATGTCAATATGCTTGCTCCTTGAATGTTGAACCGGATTCTTGCTGAGATCAATAGCACTTTGATTATCATAAAGTACACTCACTGGTAACTTCACTTTAACACCTAAGTCTACCAATTGTCTTTGCATCCATATAACCTAAGTACATGCTACACAAGTAGCCATATACTCAACCTCAATTTTGCTCAAAGCAACATTGTTTTGCTTTCTACTTAACCATGCAATAAACTTTAAACCCAAGTAGAAGCTGTAGTCGCTGGTTAATTTTTTTATCATTTATACTTCCTACCCAGTTTACATCAGTGTATGCTTATAGTTTTACAGAATCTATGGCCGGATACCACAAACCCATTTCTAGTATCCCTTTGAGGTATTTTAGGATTCTTTTCACTGCCAACACATAAGATTCCTTAAGATCAGCTTGGAATCTGCTGGCAATGCACACAGTTTGCATAAGATCAAACCTTGATGCTTTAAGGTACAAAAGGCTCCCTATCATCTTCCTGTACTTTATAAGGCTTGTACTCCTTCCCTTCCAATCTTTTGTTAACTTGCAGCCCACTGTCATAAGGTTACTGACAGGTTTTCTATCCTCCATGCCAAACTTTTTTAGTATTTATTTAGCATATTTAGTCTGAGAAATAAAAATACCTTATTCATACTATTTTACCTATAATCCAAGAAAGTAAGTCATTTCTCCAATCAATGACATCTGAAACTCCTCACTCATCTTCTGTGCAAGATCTTGGCATAGCTCAGAGTGATCCCCTCTAAAGATTATGTCATCTACATATACTATGGTTATCAGCTGGTCTTTCTCTGAGTTGAACGTATATAGGTTATTATCAAATGTTCCTCTTCTGAAGTTCAACCTTCTCAAATACACATCCAACTTGCTGCATCATGCTCTTAGAGCTAGTTTAAGACCATACAAGGCTTTCTTTAGCTTGTATACGTGTGTCTCATTCTCACTGATTTGTACTCTATCGAGTTGTTCAATATACACTTTTTCTTTTAGGAACCCATTCAAAAAGGATGATTTCACATCCATCTGATAAACTTTATACCTTTTGTGTGTTGCCAAAGCTAAGAACATTCTGATAGTTTCTAACCATACTACTAGTGCAAAAGTTTCATCCACATCTATCCTTTCTATCTGAGTGTAGCCTTTGCATACCAACTTGGCCTTGTTCCTCACCACCTTGCCATCTTCATTATGTTTATTCCTAAACATCAATTTTGTTCCTATGACATGCTTATTAGTGGGTCTTGGAACTAGCTCTCATGTATCATTCTCCTCAATTTGATCCAGCTCCTCAATGATAACTTTGACCCAAGCTTTGTCTTTAATAGCCACTTCAATAGATTTAGGTTCAACTTGTGAGAGTAAAGCAGTAGTTCTCATAATTCTTTTTCTTGTTGTAATTCCTGCTGATGGGTCACCTACGATCTGATTTCCTTTATGAGCACTGGCCCACAGCTCTATTTTTCCTCTCCACCACCTCGTTCTGTTGAGGTGTTCTTGCTGCTGCCATCTGATGGTGAATATCATGTTTCTCAAGGTAATCTTTAAAAGCTTCATTTGTAAATTAGTGTCTTGATCTGACCTTAATACTTTGATCTTCCTTTCACTCTCATTTTCAGCCAATCTTCCGTATCTCTTGAAGCAATTCAGAACTTCTGACTTATGTTTGAAGTGCTTGATGTAGGTCCTTCTCGAATAATCATCAACCAACAAGATGAAGTAGCTCTCACCATTCAACCCTTTTATCCTTATTGGTCCACACAAATCAATATGCACAATGTCAAGCACTGCTTTAAAACTGAACTCTATGGTCTTATACTACTTTCTGGCATGTTTCCCTTTAGCGTACGTTGAGCAAACATACTCTCTCTCTCTCTCTCTCTCTCTCTCTCTCTCTCTCTCTCTCTCGGTTGAGAATGTCTCTAATTGCATGAGTAGTGGTTAGCTTCCTTATGTTTTTCTGTAATGTGTCCTAGCCTCCTATGCTAGAGTTGATTTCTTCTTCTTTGGTGAGTAAACAACTACTTGTCTTATCCTCATCAATCACATATAAATTTCTAGCTGTTCTCTTCTCAGTTGCAACAGTATTGCCTTCTTTACTCTTTACTTGGCAATCTATTTTTGTAAATATCACTTTATGGTCTTTATTGCATAGTTGGTTGATAGATGCTTAATTATATTTGAGTCCTTCAATATGCAGAACATCTTTCAGCTTCCTTTTTTCCAATATTTACTGACCATTGACCACTGATGTTGAGTGAATCACCATTGCCAAACTTGACTCTACCTTCTCTTGACTTGTTTAGCTTTGACAATTTACTTTTGCCTCCCATCATATGTGTCTCACAGGTTTCACTCTTTTACCGTCACACGATTTTCTGTCTCTTGTGTTTTTGGCCGATCGTTTATTTTGGCCATCGGGTTTCTCTTTCCTTCTATCGGTCTACTCCGATTTGCTTAATTTGCTAACCTCTCCTCTGTTGTTCCCACAGCTCTGTATAGGTTGTACTTTTTGTCAATTAGGTTTAAGTGTGCAAGAAAGTAAAGCCACATGGAAGGGCAAGAAGGTAAAAGCCACATGGAGGGATAATAACGTAAAAGTCACATAGAAGAATAAGACAGTAAATTCACCGCAAGTAAGCCCAATTAGGGTTTTATGAAGAGAGTATATAAAGATCTTGGAAGATAAAATTAGGGCAAAGCCAATACAATTGAATACACAGCAAAACATAAAAGTGTGTGGACGACCAAATAGCGAAAATAGAAAAACACAACATATAGCCAAAGCACACCGGCGAAGGACAAGGGAACAACAGAATAGGGGACAACAAAATAGAAAAGAAGCAATCGTCATAAACAGTGCAGCCGTTGAGTGAATAGTAACTACACAGTGTTGCCGTCAAGTGAACTGTATCCATCGTCGAAAAGAGGAGAGACAACCGAAAAGTGAGCAAATCGGAGCCATCAACAAGAAGGAGAGAACAGTAGAGCAGCGGACAAAGAGAAAGAAACCTGACGGCCAAATCAGAGCAAACCGGCAGAAGGAGAGAGAAACTCGATGGAGGGAGAGAGAAAGAGGAGACGATCGGGTTGAACAAAGAACAACTGTCGAGAGACAAAAAGATGGTCGATGGCCAAGCTGAACGAAGAGAGAGATTGTTAGCCAAAACACAAGAGAGAGAAAACACAACTGTTGAAAGAGAGAGAAATTAGGTATATAGCCAAAACGGAGGTGCGAACGGCAAAAGAGAGAAACCCATGAGGAACGATAAGGATATATTGGACAGATTGCAAAAAGTCTATGAAGGTGATGCTAGAATAAAGGAGGCTCAGTTTTAAGTATTCAAGGAGAGATATGAATCCCTCAGAATGCAGAAGAATGACACAGTCCAAGAGTTCTTCACCAAGGTTATTGATACTGTAAACGACCTTAGAAGTCATAAGAAGAACAAGAAGGATTTATCTATTGTGAAGAAAATTCTGAGAATTTTGTCTAATAGGTTTGCCTCAAAGGTAGCAACCATAGAGGAGAGTAGAGATCTCAATTATATATCTCTGCATGATCTCCAATGCAATCTCATTACATATGAGATGAGAATAAAGTCAACTCAGAGCTCCTTAACATCAAAGGTATTAAAAGAGGCAGCTTTTAAAGTTATGAAGTACTTGAAGATAAAAGAAGAGGAAGAATCATCCAGTGAGGATGATGATGAGGAGGAGGAAGAAAGTGAAGATGAAGTATTGGAATACTTCACAAGGAAGTTTAAAAAGGGGTCTAAGAATAAAAAAGGACAACTGTCCTTAAGATGTTACCATTATAGGCAGACTGGACACTTTGCTTTTCAGTGCAAAGTGAAACTTGATGATAAAGATAAGGATGGTGATGATGAGCTGAATTTAAAATGGAGAAGACCATCATTCAAATCAAAGAAGTCGAGCAAGAAGATTACCAACCCACAAAAGAAAAAGAGAGGCTCATTTAAGAGTTATGTGAGTTAGATAAAAGAAGCTGATGAGGAGGAAGATGAAGAATTATCAAATGAGGATGCCTTTATGGCATCAGCTCAAGGTGGTAGTTCAACCTCTGAAGAGGAAGAGAAGGTTGATGAAGAAGAGTCAGATCTTGTAACTGTGCTGGAAGCAGCTTCAAAGGAGATAATCAAAAGGGGCAGAACCATAAGAAGGTTGGAGGCCCATAGAAAACAAGTTGAACCAAAGTCTAAGGAAGCTAAAAGTCAAAAGGATAAAATAAGGGCTGAACATATTGACTTGAAGAGAAGATTTTAGGAACTGATCAAAATATGTGAAGACCTTATAATAAAGCTTGGCTCAAGGGCTTTAAAAATTGAAGAAATGGAGAAAGAGTTGCTGAGACTTTAGTAACAACTCAAAAGTAGCAAAGAGAACTTACAGAAGCTTAAAATGATAGGAGAAACAAGTTCTGCAAAAGGAGAGAAGAATGTAGAGAAAGTGCAGCAATTTGATGTTACATTAGCTAAAGAAAATATAAATATGCCACAAAAGTTAAAAAAAAAAAAAAGGTTGTGACTCAGAAGGAGATAGTTGAGAATAAAGAAGATCTGAAGAAGCAGCCTTGGGTGGCAAAAAGAAGGAAGAAAAGAAAGTCAACAAGTAGAGGGCTACAGTTGAACAGAAGAAGGAGAAGAAGGTGATTGAAATGAAAGTCACACAAGCAAAGAAGTTAGCTACTTTACCTACACAGTAAGTAATGAATAGAAGAAGATAAGCAATGATCAAACCCAGGAAGAGGTAGTTTCACATTCATTGCCTTTATTGTGGAGTTTGGGGTTATAAGGCGAGTAACTGCTGATGGAGAAGGCCAGTATATGTCTCCAACTTGAAAAGATACGACGCTACATAGAGGGGGAAACAATACAAAACTCAAAGGAGAACACCTGTCGTGAGTTCTTGCACATACTGTAAAAAGCAAGGACACATTGACAAGAAGTGTTGGTGGAAGCCCAAACCAATGGTTTCAAAGAACAAAGTTTACTATATTAGTATACTTGGACCAGTGTGAAAAGGATGGCCATAATGCCAAGAGATGCATGACACTTCTCCCTGAGCAAGAGAAGGCACTTAATGGCACAGTGAAAATAAGAGGTGTAGTCAAAGTTGAGAAAAAGGATAAAGTTATCTTCCAACCAGTTCAAAAGAAGGAATATAGAGCTAAAAGGGAGGTGGCTAATATAACTGAAATTGCACTCAAAGCTGACTACAAGGATAAGTAGTGGATCCTTGACAGTGGATGCACTTCACACATGATGGGAGGCAAGAGTAAATTGTCAAAGTTAAACAAGTCAAAAAAAGGCAGAGTTTGGTAATGATGATTCACTCAATATCAGTGGTCAGGGGTCAATAAACATTAGAAGAGGAAAGCTGAAAGATGTTCTGCACATTGAAGGACTCAGATACAATTTAACATCTATCAGTAAACTATGCAATAAAGACCATAAGGTAATATTCACAAAAACAGGTTGCTAGGTAAAGAGTAAAGAAGGCAATACTGTTGCAGTTGGGAAGAAATTAGCTAAAAATTTGTATGTGATTGATGAAGAAAAAGATCCTCTTGTAACAAATACTGTGCAAGAAAGAAAGCCAAAGAAAACGTGGACTAGTGCTCATCAACAAAATCAGATCACAAGTGACCCATCAGCAAGAGTTACAACAAGAAGAAGAATTGTGGGAGCTACTGCTTTACTTTAACAAGTTGAACCTAAATCTGTTGAAGAGGTTACATAAGATCTAACTAACTCTCTGTTCACAGAGCTGTTTGAAAAGCACAGAATGAGTCTGACTGTGCAGATGCCTCCTCAAGCCTAAAAATCAGGTGAATCATCCATCTATACTTTGTGAGTTTTTCAAATTTGTAATTGGTTGGCAAAGGGGGAGAGAAGCCAATAGTGCAAAGGGAGTTGTTAAAAAAGGGGGAGTGCATATTTAGGGGGAGTTGAAATTGCTACATAATGACTGTTATGAGTGTTGCCAACAATTACAAAGGGGGAGATTATTGTTCCCACAACCTTATATAGGTTGTAATTATTGTCAACTAGGTTTAAGTGTGCAAGAAAGTAAAGCCACATGGAAGGGCAATAAGGTAAAAGCCACATAGAGGGATAATAATGTAAAAGTCACATGGAAGGACAAGACAGTAAATTCATCGCAAGTAAGCCCTATTAGGGTTTCATGGAAGAGAGTATATAAAGTTCTTGGAAGACAAAATTAGGGCAAGGCCAATACAATTGAATACACAGCAAAACACAAAAATGTGTGGAAGGCCAAATAAAGAAAATAGAAAAACACAACATACGGCCAAAGCACACCAACTTACGACAAGGGAATGGCAGAACAGGGGATGGAAAATAGAAAAGAAGCAGCCATTGTGAATAGTGCAGCCATCAAGTGAACAATAGCCATCATCGAAAAGAGGAGAGATGCCGAAAAGGGCTGAACGAAGAATAGTGAACAGAGGTTGAGAGACAGTTGAAAAGTGAGCAAATCAAAGCCATGGACAGGAAGGAGAGAAGAGCAGATTGGCAGACGAAAAAAAGAAACCTAACAGCCAAATCGGAGCAGACCGGCGAAAGGAGTGAGAAACCTGATGAAGGGGGAGTGAAAGAGGAGACGACTTGGCTAAACAAAGAACAACCATCGAGAAAGAGAAAGATGGTCGACAGCGGGGCTAAATGAAGAGAGAGATCGTCGGCCAAAACACAAAAGAGAAAACACAACTGTTGGAAGAGAAAGAAATGAGGTATACGGCCAGAACGGAGGTGTGGATGGCAAGAGAGAGAAACCCATAAGGAACGGCACACCAACGGCACATCAGCAGTTGATGAGGAGACAACATGGTAGAATCAAGAGAGAGAGACGAACAAAGAGAGAGACACCACTAAAAGGGTAGACAGCAGATTTGTGACAGCATGAGACAAATCAACGACACGACAAGGAGAGAACTGTGAAACAGATAAAGAGAGAGACACCACCAGAAGGGTAGACAGCAGATCTGTGACAGCATGAGACAAACGAACAACACGATAAGGAGAGAATTGTGAAATGGACAAAGAGAAACTCACCACCGGTAGAAGGAGAGAAATCCGATGGTCGATGAATAATGACCGGCAGTAAAGAGAGAAAATCTGATATGGCCAAAGGAGGTGTGAAATGGACAGGTGAGGGCAGGCCATGAAATAGTAAAACCGTGAGACAAGGAGATGAGGGAGACAATGAGACAGTGAAAGCAAGAGTTGTATGAAACAACATAGAAAAGGAATTTGACAAAACATTGAAAGAACTCAACGTATTTCCAAATTTCTTGAAGTGAGGTTAGAGAGTGTTGCGGTGAACTTCTAAGCGGTAGTGGAGTAGTCTTTCAATTTAACAGAGGCAAGACAAGCTAGAAGAAGGGTAGACACAGTAAGTGAGACTCTTTGTATTGTACTTGCTTAGTAATTGCAATATTGAAAGGAACAAAGAATTAAGACATCCTTTGTAACTAAAATTTTCAAGTATAGTGGATAGTCTCAGTAAGGGAGAGTCCTTACTACCATGGATGTAAGTCACGTTGATGGAACCACATAAATCTTATGTGTCTTTAATTTGTTTTACATTATGTGTTTTGAATTAAGTTGTGAATGCAGCTAAAGTATCAGCCAACCCATAACCTAACGAAGACCTAAACAAGAACATCCAAATTGTCTATTAGGCAAGGTGTTTGAAAGGTGACTTTGGGGACTATTGTGATTAGTAAGTAGCAATAGATCTACCTTAGTCAAATCTGAGAAAGAGTTTGCTTTTAAGAAGAGGTTGAAGTTGTTCACTTACCTGCGAATTGTGAATTGTGGTGATACTAATTCACCCCCTTCTCAATATCACAAACTAGTAGATCCTAGGGAGAGGTCAGGAACTTCATCCACTTTTCCCATCGACGGCTACCCATTTTCTCTCTCTTCCCCTGTTTTGCCAACAGTGGTCTGCTTTTCTTTTTGGTATCATGCTTTGGGTGTCTCCTTTTTTTTTTTTTTTTTGGTCCTCTCATCCACTTACTTTTGTGTTTTGTCGTGTATTCAATTATGTTGGCCTTTTCCTAATTTTGTCTTCCAAGGTCTTTATATACTCTCTTCCATGAAACCCTAATAGGGCTTACTTGCGGTGAATTGTCTTGCCCTTCCATGTGCCTTTTACGTTTTTGCCCCTCCATATGCCTTTTACCTTATTGCCCTTCTATGTGGCTTTACTTTCTTGCACACTTAAACCTAGTTGACAATATTTACAACCCATACAAGGTTGTGGGAACAACAATCTCCCCCTTTGTAATTGTTGGCAACACTCATAACAAAAGCCACTATGCAACAATTTCAACTCACCCTAAATATACACTCCCCCTTTCTTAACAGCTCCTCCTGCACTGTTGCTTCTCTCCCCCTTTGCCAACCAATTACAAATCTGAAAAACTCACAAAGTATAGATGGAGGATTCACCTAAACTTCAGGCTTAAAGAGGCATTTTCATAGATAGACTCAATCTGTACTTTTCAAACAGCTATGTAGACAGAGGTTTAGTTAGAATATCTAAAATTTGATCTTTAGTGCCAATATACTCTAACTGAATTATACCCTATTCCACTTGATCTTTAATGAAGTGATACCAAATGTCAATATGCTTGTTCCTCAAATGTTGAACTGAATTCTTGCTGAAATCAATAGCGCTTTAATTATCACAAAGTACACTCACTGGTAACTTCACTTCAACACCCAAGTCTGCCAATTGTCTTAGCATCCATATCACTTGTGTACATGCTGCACAAGCAGCCATATACTCAGCCTCAACTGTGCTTAAAGCAACACTATTTTGCTTTCTACTTAACCATGCAACACACTTTGAACCCAAGTAAAAACTGCAACCATTGGTTGATTTTCTATCATCTATACTTCCTGCCCAATCTACATCAGTGTATGCTTGTAGTTTAACAGAATATATGGTTGGATACCATAAACTCATTTCTAGTGTTCCTTTGAGATACCTTAAGATTCTTTTTACTGCCAACACATTAGACTCCTTAGGATTAGCTTGGAATCTGCGCATAAGACCAGGCCTTGATGCTGTAAGGTACAGAAGGCTCCCTATCATCTTTTTATACTATGTAGGGCTTGTACTCCTTTCATTTTAATATTTTGTTAACTTACAGCCCACTGTCATAGAGGTACTGACAAGTCTGCTATCCTCCATGCCAAACCTTTTTAGCATCTCTTTGACATATTTCATCTGAGAAATAAAGATACCCTCTTCACACTACTTTATCTATAATCCAAGAAAGTACATCATTTCTTTAATCAATGACATGTCAAATTCCTCACTCATCTTCTGTGCAAAATCTTGGCATAGCTCTGAGTGATCCCCTCTAAAGATGATGTCATCTACATATACTATGGTTATTAGTTGGCCTTTCTCTAAGTTGAACACATATAGGTTAATATCAGTTGTTCCTCTTCTGAAGTTCAACCTTCTCAAGTACACATCCAGCCTACTACTATGCTTTTAGAGCTTACTAAAGACCATACAAGGCTTTCTTCAGCTTGCACACATGTTTCTTATCCTCATTGATTTGTACTCTATTGGGTTATTCAATATACACTCCTTATTTCAGGAGCTCATTCAGAAAGGTGGATTTCACATCCATTTGATAGACTTTATACTTCTTGTGTGTTGTCAAAGCTAAGAACATTCTAATAGTTTTTAACCTTGTTACTGGTGCAAAAGTTTCATTAATATCTATCCCTTCTATCTGAGTGTAGCTTTTGCATACCAACCTGGCCTTGTTCCTTACCACCTTGCCATCATCATTGTGTTTATTCCTAAACATCGATTTTGTTCCTATGATATGCTTATTAGTGGGTCTCGGAACTAGCTCCCATGTATCATTCTTCTCGATTTGATCCAACTCCTCATTTGCTTTGACCCAGGCTTTATCTTGAATAGCCACTTCAACAGATTTAGGTTCAACTTGTGAGAGTAAAGCAGTAGCTCCCACAATTCTTCTTGTTGTTGTAACTCCCACTAATGGGTCATCTATGATCTGATTTCCTTGATAAGCACTAGTTCATGTCTTCCTTGTCCTTCTCTCTTGTATAGTTTTAGTTGTAAGAGAATCTCTTTCTTCATCTTCAGACTGATTCTTCTCTGAGTCTGAACCTACTTCTAGTTCCTTTTCTTCAAGTTTGTCTGATTCTTCATCTATCTTGAAGTCATCTTCTTTAGTGTCCTTAGCTTCTCCATTCTGTATTGTTTTCTAGTTGTCATCTATTCTCACATCACTGGACGTGATTAATTTTCCTACATTCCTAGCTTATGTAGGAAAATTCTGTAACCTTTTCTCTTTGCTGAGTATCCCACAAAGATGCCTTTATCAAACCTAGCATCGAACTTTCCCAAGTTTTGCTCCTTGTTCTTCACAGAACATGGGTTACCAAAGACTCTGAGATACTTGGCTGTTGTCTTCTTCCCACTCCATAGCTTATATGGAGTCTTATTAGTATTGGGCCTTAGTAATACTCTATTTAGTAGATGCATAGCTGTAAATGTTGCTTCTGTATAAAAGCTTATATGAAGCTTGGATTCCAGTAGTAGTGTTGTTGCCATTTCAACCATATTTTAATTTTTCCTTTCTACTACCCCATTCTGTTGAGGTGTTCTTGCTACTACCATCTGATGGTGAATTCCATGCTTTTCAAGGTAATCTTCAAAAGCTTCATTTGTAAATTTAGTAACTTAATCTAACCTTAATACTTTGATCTTCCTTCCACTTTCATTTTCAGCCAATCTTCTATATCTCTTGAAGCAATTTGAAAATTCTGACTTATGTATGAGGTGTATGATGCAGGTCTTTCTCGAATAATCATCAACAAACAAGATGAAGTACCTCTCACCATCTAACCCTTTTGTTCTCATCAGTCCACACAAATCAGTATGCACAATGTCAAGCACTACTTTAGAACTGAACTCTTTGGTCTTATACTGTTTTCTGGCATGTTTTCCTTTAAAGCATGTTGAGCAAACATACTCTCTCTCTCTCTCTCTCTCTCCTGAGGTCGGGAATGTCTCTAATTGTATAAGTAGTTATCAGCTTCCTCATGTTCTTTTATGATAAGTGTCCCAGCCTCCTATGCTAGAGTTGATTTACTTCTTCTTTGGTGAGTAAACAACTGTTTATCTTTTCCTCATCAATCACATATAAATTTCCAGTTGTTCTCTTCTTGACTGCAACACTATTTCCTTCTTTACTCTTTACTTGGCAACCTGTTTTTGTAAATATTACTTTGTGGTCATCGTTGCATAGTTAGCTGATAGATGCCAGATTATATCTGAGTCCTTTAATGTCCAGATCATCTTTTAGCTTTCCTTTTCCAATATTCACTGACTCCTGACCACTGATGTTGAGTGAAGCATCATTGCAAACTTAAATCTACATTCTCTTAATTTGTTTAGCTTTGATAATTTACTCTTGTCTCCCATCATATGTGAAGTACATCCACTATCAAGGATCCACTGCTTATCCTTGCAATCAGCATTTAGTGCAATTTTAGCTATATTAGCCACCTCCCTTTTTGCTATATATTCCTTCTTTTGAACTGACTGGAAGATTGTTCTCTCTTTTTTCTCAACTTTGACTGCATCGCTTATTTTCACTGTGTCATTGAGTGCCTTCTCTTGCTCAGGGAGAAGTGCCATGCATCTCTTGGCATTATGGTCATCCTGCTTGTACCTTTCACACTATTCCAAGTTTGCCAATACAGCAAACTTGTTTTTTGAAACCATTGGTTTAGGCTTCCACCAACACTCCTTGTCAATGTATCCTTCCTTTTTACAGTATGTGAAAGAACTCACGACAGGTGTTCTCTTCTGAATTTTGCATTGTCTCTCCTTGTATTCAGCATCGTATCTTCTCGAGTTAGAGACATATACTAGCCTTCTCCACCAGCAGTTACTCGCCTTATGACCCCAAACTCCACAATAAGGCAATGACCTTGAAACTACCTCTTCTTGGGTCTGATCACAACTTGTCTTCTTCTGTTCATCACTTATTGTGTAGGTAAGGGGAGAGAAGCAACAGTGTAGGGGGAGCTATTAAGAAAGGGGGAGTGCATATTTAAAGGGAGTTAAAACTGCTATATAGTGACTTTTGTTATGAGTGTTACCAATAATTACAAAGGGGGAGATTGTTATTCCCATTGCCTTATATGGATTGTAATTATTGTCAATTAGGTTTAAGTGTACAAGAAAGTAAAGCCACATGAAAGGGCAAGAAAGTAAAAGTAAAGCCATATGGAGGGGTAAGAAAGTAAAGCCATATGGAAAGGCAAGAAAGGAAAAATAAAGCCACATGGAGAGACAAGAAAGTAAAGCCACCCAAAAGGACAAGAAAGTAGAAGTAAAGCCACATGGAGGGGCAAAAAATTAAATCTATCGTGTAAAAGCAAGAACATAAATCTATCATGTAAGTCCTATTAGGGTTTCTTAGGAAGTATATAAAGGCCATTGGAAGATAAGAAATGAAGAGGTCGATAATTAAGCAAAAACGGCTAAACCTAAAGCAAAACCATTCGGCAAACAAGAAGAGGGAGCAATCGGTCGACCAAAGAGAAAGCAAAACCTTACACCAAAAAGAGAAGACACAACTGGGCAGTAACCAAAGGTGAACGGAAAACCTAGTATGACCGGCCAAAAGAGTATACACAGCAGAAAACAGGTGTTGGTCGGCCAAAGAGACAAAGCAAAGCAAGAAGAGTTAGCCAAAACCTAAAGCAACCGTCCAAAGCCAAAGAGGAAAACTGTCCAAAGAGAGGAAAACCTACTGTGTGACCGACCAAAGAGAGAAAAATAAGGGAGGAACGGCTGGACAACAAGACCACCACCAGCTGAAAGAGAGAGGACGTCCAACCAACCTATATGGCCAAGCAAAGAGGTGAACAGCCAAATAGGTGTGGATGGCAAGGAGGAGAAGAACCAACCAAGTGTGAATAGCCAAAGAAAGGTAGATGGTTAGGAGATAGCACGGTAAGGAGACAACACATGGCAAAAGGAGATAACACCAAGGAATACCTTGGATAGCAAGGGAGACCGTGTGATGGTTGGAGAAAACTATATAACTCACGTAAGAGAAGATAGCACACTGTCTGTAAGGGAAGAGAGGAGAAACTGTGAAAGAGGAGACCACCGAGAGAGCAAACCACGTTGTCCAAAGGTGTGAAACGGATAAGTGCAAATCAAACACAGTGGTAAGGCGTGTGACTAGCAAGGCGTGCAAACTAGAAACGCACGTGGGACATGAAATGCCAAACCAGAACCGTGCATAAGGCGTGTGACCAGCAAAGGGTGCAAACCAAAAACGTGTATAAGATGTGTAACGCCAAACCAGAAATGTGAGGTAGACCGTGAGACATGGAACGACAAACTAGAAATGTGAGGCGAGCCGTGAGATAATGAAACGAGTGAAACCATGAGATGGTGAAAGTAGGAGTTATGTGAAACAATGTAGAGAAGAAATTTGACGAAGAATCGAAAAGAACTCAATGGTCAAATTCTTAACTATTAAACTAAAGGTGACTATTGACCAAGAGTTACTATTACTTTTATAAATGTTGAAAGTTTAACATTTGTTTGAAATATACATTTCTCTTTTTTTCTTTTAGTATTTTCATTATTCTATTAATAGTTCTATTGCCAATATATTACTGTAGAAAAATTATAGAAAAATTAAAAAATAATTCTAAAAATATATCAACTTCTCAAGAACTTGATTTTAGTATTACAACCTTAAATGCATTTCAATTTATTTTATAAGGAAATTTGCATAAATTTTTGTTGTATATTAGTGAGAACAAATTTTGCCTTAAAGAAAGTGACATCAAACAAATAATTTAAAGTAATTTCTTTCAATTTCTAGTATGACCTTATTTTTTGGTCTAACATATTACAATCATTTACATTTTATTCAAAATGCCTCATGAATGTTATAAAAGTTTTAATTTATAATATATATATATATCCTTTTATTTTATGTTATTTCAAATAAAATCATTAATCTTCCATTTTTCAATGACCTTTTGTAATGTTTATTGCCTTTTAATAAGAAATTATAATTATTGAATCTTTTGAATTTTAAATCTATTAATAGTGCAACTAGCATAATTTTTTATACATATACATGACAAGGTTTTTTCTTCCATCCATTATCTCTATAATCTAACTCAATCATTTTTTTTTCTTTTATATAATTAATCTTCTCCTTTTTTCTCAAAGGTAATTTTTTGTTCTTTTTTTTTCTCTTTTCTTGAACACATATATATATATATATATATGTGTGTGTGTGTGTGTGTGTGTGTGTGTGTGTGTGTGTGTGTGTGTGTATAAATCCATATATGATGACATATTTATTTCAATGAGTATATAAGTAGGAAGAAATGAGTGTGTGTATATGTTTGCTATGAAATGAGTGTTTGTTTATTTTTTATTTTTAATAATTTACTATTTTGTGTTAACAATTGTAAATGTGCAAATGAGTAGGAAGAAACTTATGAAAGATGATTAATTTTAGCCCTGTTAATAATAAATTTAAAAGATTTTTAGTATTTTTAGATGTTATTAAGTTTATTATAATTGTGTTAATACTAAGAATTTACGCTATTTTAAGATAATAAAATGGATGAAGGGTCATAATGATATTTTAAATAATTATTGGTTTGCTATGATAATTGACATCTTCATTTTTGTTTTCCCTCACAAGAAAAAATGTAAGAATATTTTTAAATGATATTAAATTAAAATTTATATCAATTTATTTAGAAAAATTGAATAAATAGATGATTGAGTTCATTTTTATATATCATGTGAGAATAAAAAACAATAATATAATTGACTTTTGAAGCATTATTAGATATGCTATGGTAAGTATCTATATTATTTTAGCTTTTATCCTACTTCCTTTGATAATAAGAGCAAAATTTAGTTATACAACTCTCATATAATTTATAAATAATATTTTTTATTAATTTTTAAAATAAAATAATAAAATAAAAATATTTGTACGTAATGTGAAGCAACGAAATTAGTGATGATATAATGCACACGTAAACAATAATTGCATGGGCACATTTTATTAGCAATAAATTTATAATTTAAACGGTCAGGTGATTAGTTTTCCATTTTCTTTGGTGTGGGCTAATATTCTGAGATTCCGTTGGCCAAAAGCTGGGTGTGCTAGGGTCAAAGATTTTTTTTTTTTGGAACAAAAGAGTCAGAGAATTTGCAATTTGGTGACGAATGACTTTGAAATCAAACATAAGAAGCATAGATTATAGAGTCTCAATATTAACCATGTTTATTTGAAACTCGGATAAATAATTTAATACATCAAGAAAGAGATACTTGACATAATGTAAATAAAATAAATTATCACCTCTATATAATTAATAATTAGAAAACACAAATCATAATTTTTATTTTTATTAATACATTCAATAAGTAGTTAAAGAATTTGTTTATATTATAAATTATGAGTTTGAATTTTTATTAAAACTAAATATATATATCTAATGTTGTATAGTCATATAAAAAAATTTTGTGATCTTGACTGAATATTATACAATTTATTCTTGATTGACCTTAACTCACTGTACAGTACAACAAAAATTTTAAATTTATACAAATTTACTTTTGTGTTAAAAAAACTGTTTTAACAAATTAAAATTACGAACTTTATATTATAATAGAGTAATCTTTGATATTTGTATATATGTTATTGAATTTTATTGAAATTTATAGATAAATATTAGTTCACTTGGGTTCATTTCTTGGGCAACGAGATTCGATTCTAAAGAGACAAATGTTTGGGAAATATATTAAAATTAAATCAACAATAATTGTTCTAAATATTTAAATCAAAGTAAGGATACTTAAAGCCACCAAATGGAGAGGAGCGTAGTGTCACGGAAGGCATCCTACCCAGGGTTAGTTTTCGTACAATTTAAGATTACATGTCACTATTTTTTTTTTTAAATTATTTATTAAAATTTGTAGCATTTATTTTTATATAACTTAAAATCTTTTTATTTTTTTTATTTGACGTGTTGGATAGGGTCGTAACTCTGTGAAAGCCGATCCAACAACAAAGTGTGAATGCTGATTAAAAAAAAGAAAAGAAAAGAAAAGAATGCGAGCGTTTGAATCCACCGTATTTAATCTTTGTTTTCATTTCTACGATAAAGAAGAATATGTATCGCCTTTTTTAATAATTAAAAAAAAAAGAAAGGAGAAGAAGAAGAAGAAGAAGAAGAAGAATGTATGTCGGTCAAATTTTATACCAAATTAAGTCTCCAGTGCCCCCACGGGAAGCAGAAGGTGAAATTTAATTGGAATGAATAGAAGCAAATATACAAAAGCCAGTGGAGGAGGCTGCGAGGAGTAGGGGGCCTCTATTTTTCTCTCCCTCTCTCTCTCTCTCTGCTCTAACGGCGCAATTCCAACCAAAGCAAGGTCAGGAAAAGTCCACCACAAATTAATAATAAAAAAATAAAAATAAAAGGAATAAATATTCCAGCGGAGCAGAAAAGTAGGCAATAGATTCTCTCTCTCTCTCTCTCTCTCGCAATTTCTCTCTCGTTCTTTCGCTTATTTTTAGAGAGAAATGTTCCCCACCAGCAGTTGTTGTAGTGCCGCCATTCCCTCCACAAGAACTTTTCCCCTCCTGCATTCTGCGTCTCCATCTCAATCTTCGCCCTCTCTCCTCAGCCTTAGGGTTTCTTCTGCTGCTTCCTCTGCTTCTTCTTCGCTTCTATTTTTGTCTTCTTCTTCTCCTCCTCCTTCTTCTCCTTCTTGTGCTGCTACTGCTGCTGCTGCTGCTGCTGCTACGCGTGCGTTCAGATCCAGTTTGCAAAGGTCCATCACCTGTCCCTGTGTCCTTGCCTCTCTCAACATTAACGCTATGGCCGACCTCGTCAAGAATGAAATGCAGGACCTTTCGGAGAGCCAGAAGGAAACTCACCCCCGCACGTTTCTCGATGCCACTACTGGAGAAGGTTTTTGAAACCCCTTACCTCCTCTTGTTTTTTCGCTTCCATTCCCACACAATCCTTTTCTTTCTTTTTGGCTGGTTTGGCTACTTAGAAAATGCAGGCATGTTTGCTTATTCAATCTTGTTTTCTTTTTCTCTCTTCAAGATTTTATTTCTTTTCCTTTCTTAATTTTAACTCTATATTTAATGTAAATTTCCAGAACAACTAATCCAAATAGTCTATTCTCCATAATGTTAATCTTCGGTGACCTTCAGAAATTTCCATTCGCGGCAGTTTTTATCTGAATTCTTTAATTAATCCTTCCAGTGGTGGATTTTCCTCCTGTTACTGCTTACATAAGAACCTAAAAGAATTAAAAAAAAAAACAAAAACAAAAAACGCACATAAATAGTTTTCTTGGTACTTGCTGGGAGTCATTCTTATAACTAGTAGCTTTCTTGTCTTGGGTTGAATATGTCCCTGCAGAGTTGCTGTCTGGAATCCAGAAGGAAGCAGAAGCAGGAAGGCTGCCTCCTCATGTGGCCACAGGGATGGAAGAATTGTATCATACCTATAAAAATGCTGTACAGATATATTCTTGAAACTAATGCTTTGGCTCACATATATTCGTTTGTTTGTTTGATTCGAATTCAATTCGTGTGCCCTCGTGATGAATTCCACTATGACGGTCATAATTTCAAATTAATAGCACATGCACTTGTTTATATCTTTATGTGTTGGGTGGATTTGAGAATCATTGTGTACACAAAATTGGGAATCTATACTGAAGTTGTCATTTACAATTCCTTGCATCTATCGCATCCAAATTCCCATTTAGTGTTACCTTGTGTGATGTGTGCTAACTATTGAGCAAAAAAATTTGGCAATTATGTCATGAAATGATGTGTATTTGGACCATATACTATGAGTTGACAAGTATCTCAGAAATTTTCAGATAGAGAGGCCAACATGTTACCACATGAAATCAACTGTTCATATGTTGGGTTCTCCCCTCTTCTGGTGGCATTTCACTCTGTTTACCTATTTCCATAAAAGCTGGAACCTTATTGGAAAGTCAGCCTTGTCTAATGATATGTTTTCAGTCCTTGAACTTTGAAGTACAAGTCTAAATGTCAATGCTCAAAGTGACAATATTAGTATCCTTTCAATAGCTACAATAGCTCATGCCATTAATATATTGTCTGAAGTCGTATTGCTTTGTTGTTCATTTTAATTGCTGCACCAATGTTTAGTTTAAGCTTGGTTTTTCCCCCTTTTCATTTCTGGTTTCTTGATGTTCCTATATCATTGTTTTTTGCCTTTCCTCCTGTTTCTTTGATAGGCAGGTGCATCTAGTGCACAAGATAGCTCCTTAGAGAAGACCTTCATAAAAGTAGAAACAAAAGAGGAGGCATCTAAATGAACTGAGGTCCTTAACTACCAATGACTTGCAAAATGATTCTAGAAAGTTGGCTTTTGGGTAGATGAACAGAAAGAAACATTTCATTGGAACTTGACAGCCTGTTAATGAATTCTTCATCACTTCAGATGATCACTTCAGATGAAGGCATCTAAATGACCTTTTTGTGTTTTTGATGGATTTCCAAAAGCAATTATCCCTATTTGTCATCAATAGGTGCATTTTTGTATTTCTGTCAGTTTGGAACATTCCTGATTCTACTTTTATTTTCCTACTGCTCCTCTATTTTGTGTCTTTCCTCATGTGATGTGTGTCATTCGGGCATATTGCTTCATTATGCCAAACACATGATTCACTAGACCAGTGGTACAAAGACCTCATTAAGTCATATAGAAGTTTTCTAGATACTCTGAGAATTCAACAATGCATGCGTGTTTACTTTTCTTTTATCTGGCTGTGCCATGTCAAGTTAGAAGATTCTGTTTGGTTGGCTTTTCCTTGAGACTTCATGATTGGATATTTTCATTTTCTTGAGCATATCATGCTTTTACACTGCAGGTTTTACAAAGTGGAATTCCTGATGCAAATGAGGTGGTGTTGTCAAATATGGCAGCTGCATTGGATCGTATATTTTTGGATGTGGTGGTAATTTTGACTGCATAAACCCCATCAAGATGCTATCACATTACACATCTTTTTCATATCTGAACAATTAATGTGAAAAATACAATAACTTTTTTCAGGATCCTTTTGTCTTTGCACCTTATCATAAAGCATTGCGGGAGCCATTTGACTACTACAACTTTGGTCAAAATTACATTCGTCCCTTAATTGATTTTGAGTGAGTCCTGGACTTACATGATCTCTAATTATATATCAATAACATATTTTGTATCTGCCTGTGTAAAGCTTCCTGAAATCTCAAACATGCATGTTCATGTATGTGCTGAAAACCCTGTCTGCAAATGACAGAATCCTCAAATGAATGTATTTGCATTTATTAAAGGGAATCTTTTGATTTCATTATATTCAGACTTGGAAATATGATAAACTTGGACATTAAGTGTAAAGATAATCGTGAAATTTTCTTATGTAGGAAAGAGGAGAACAGGAAAAGTTGTTTCTATGTAGTCAATGATTACTACTTAATATGGCTTTTGAGTTTTCTTCTGCATTTGCTTATAATGATACATGGATGGAGCCTTTAGGCTATCATTAACCATGCTGAAATAACCAAGATGCGAACATAGAACATCCATGGAAATGTCACACATAATATGTGATAAGTGCTGGACTGGAGAATTAAGAGAAAATTTCTGGCCATATCTTTGGTTTAATTAAAAGAACCTTTCTTCCCCTTCCCCAACGGAGGGGATAGAGGCTTATGGTTTTGAACCCATAATTTCTGGAAGTATGCCTGTTTCTTCTACTTGGGTTACATTTTGTTGACAAAAATATTACAGTGGCATCTGCATTTATCTCTACTTGCTTACCTGCTGTCCACAAATCTTTATTTCCTTTCTTCTTGAAATGGGGAATTAATTTAATGACATATAGAGCAGTTGAAGGATGCTTTACCCTGCTTTGATCTGGGCTTCAGTATTATGCGCATAGAACTATGCGTCTCTGTTCTTAGCTTTTTTGGTTGTTGAACCATGTGGCAAGCATAAAGGTGACTGAATTGAGGTTTTCATGTCTATGCAATATATTGGTGCCATGCTTCATGTTCCTTCATGTGCTTGGACTAAGTTCTTATTATTCATTCCCTTGGTTACACAGAAATTCATTTGTTGGCAACATCTCCATTTTCAATGAAATTGAAGAAAAGCTTCAGCAGGTATCTAGCATTTCAGTCATATCCTGATTGGAAAATTTCAGTGTTTTTTAGTTTTTAGTAATCTTTTATTTAGTGTGTATGTGTTGCTATCTTGGAGTGGACTTAATTTTTTCCTTTTTCCTTGAATAGCCAAACTTAAGCAATAAATTTCTGTGACAAAGATTTGATATTAAACTAGACACATTTGGGTGGGCTCTGTTATAGCCACATTTTTTGGTTGGAATGGATTTTGCTCATATGTTCTATAGTTTCAGTCTAACCTTCATTCATTAGTTTTTATATTGAATGCTACTGAAAGTTTCTATTGTTTACAGATAGAGGGGAAAAAAAAAAAAAGTGCAAAAGCAGAAGACAGGCTCTTCTGGATTTACAAGTTAAAAACATTTTTTGAATTCTAGGTGTTATAAAACTTATTGGCCATAAGAGTTAGTGACTATTGATGGTAATAAAATCAGCTGTCAGCTTTTTAGGTTCTCTTGATAATTTCTATTTCAAATGATTTAGCACACTTAAAGAAGATTTTTCTTTTTCTTCTCTAGGAACCTAATGAGAAGCTTGGCCTTTAACAGAATCAAGGCTAGATATAACCTATCAGTTGTCTTATAAGTTGAAGGACATGGAAGAATGGTTAGTTAAGTTGTTACAGTGGCTGGATTATGTCAGTGCTTTGTAGAAAGAAACTTTGAACCTTTTGAGTTGAAATTATGAACTGTTTGAAGTCTATGACTCCATTTAATTGGGATTCTCTACCAGTCTTTGTGGCATGGATAAAAGGGAGGAATCAAGTGAGATAGATGAATATAGGAAAGAAGGGCTGAAGAGGAGCCCAGAAAAGAAGGGGGTAAGAATGTAATATCATTCAATTTGTTGCCCAAAGTGAGAATGCTTATTAATTTGAAGTCTTTGAACTAATAACATGTTTTTTGGTTTAGTAGGAGGAACATTGGGTTGTGAGCTACACAATGAGAGTAGCTCTCCTCATTAACATAAACCTTATACTCCTTTCCCAGGATTAGAACTTGAGACCTTTCCCTTGAGGAACAGCATATATCCTAATTAAGATTCCACATGCCCAAATGTTTCTTGAAGAAAAAGAAAATCATATATCCTGTTAAAATAAAATACCATATATGATATTACATAACAAGACCAGATAAGTTTTCTACATTAAACGTCTGAAAATTTATTGAAATATCCCTTGGAATTGTTTTGGCTGATTCCACCAGTCTCTGCTACTTGGGAAGAACTTAAGCTTAAGCTTTGAAGTGTAGCATTAGCACTTTAATGTTGTAGTCACTGCATGTCAATTGCATGCTTATCGTGTGTGAGCTTTGATTGAGGAAATTTGAAAATGCTTAATGTCAATGTATTATTGTTGTATAGATTGTTACCCTTTTGTCTGGTTCACTGAATTTTTTTTTTGGCGGAGTTGTTTTAAACCTCTCTCTACCTCTTTCCCTATGCCTGAAAATACAGATATGTTTCATGAAGGCACTGTGATGGGTACTTGTCTCCTCTGTGCATTTATAGGATGCAGACATGATTAATATTATGATTATCTGCTAGAGAACTTGATTATAAAAGTAAAAGGTTCACTGGATATACATTTCCATCTTACCTTGCCTAGAAATTAAAAATTCACACAACCATATCCAATTGAAGAGGAATTTAAACTATAGAACTCTTCAATCCCTTTCTATCAATATGATAATATGATTGCTATGGAAATGTATCCTTCTTCAATTTTGAGCTGCACTGAGAGCCTTTCCAAACTAATAATTTGTGGCACCTTGATATTCTACATAGCCATCTAAGCACCCGCGCTCATGCATTGTATTCTTGTAGCCAGTTTAAGTAGTTCTTCTTACACCCAATATTAGAGACATCTTAAAGAACAGACTTCATTTTGTAAATTTACAGCCTCAAACTGCAGACAATGAATAATATTCTTCCTTATTGATATTGTAAACAATTGCTGGTGGTTGGTAACTATTTTGAATGTTGCAATTGATTTTACTCAAATCATCATTAGGGAACATGTTAGTGATGCCCTGCATGATAGACTGTAATTAACCTCCTCTGCCTGGATAATCTTTAAAAGCAGCAAACTGGGTATTCAATAACAACATAGCCACCAACTGCTTTGAAGGCACTCTTAGAAATCTGAGATAAGTGGTCATTGCTATTGGCTAAGATATGCTATCAATAACTTTGTGTCTGATCTTTGCTTTCTTGCTACTTGCCTTAAATTGTAACTCAGCAAATGCTGTGAGAAGTATGTATGGTAGGGACAGAATTGTTTGGCACATGACATACGGATGTCTTTACTGTCTGGCCATCTTCTGCTTAAAGAGATGGTAACGTCTAAAATGCTTTTTCTGGGCTGTCTATTGTTTCCAATTTTGGTGTCCCAGTGATGTCTGAAAACAGTAAGAGGAATTTTTGAATGAGATGTTTAACTCCTCTGTGATTCTTACTTGCAGGGTCATAATGTTGTCTTGATGTCAAACCACCAGACTGAAGCAGACCCAGCTGTCATTTCATTGTTGCTTGAGAAATCAAACCCCTATCTTGCTGAGAACTTGGTGAATATTATGAATAATTGACATTTTTGTCATCAATTTCTTTTTAAATGCTTGCACAATGACAGTATATTGCAGATTTATGTAGCGGGGGATAGAGTTGTAACGGACCCTCTTTGCAAGCCTTTCAGCATTGGAAGGTGCTGATAAAGCTTTGAATCTGTTTATTATGATTGTTGATTGTGCCCTTTTTAACAGTGGAAGTTTTTCAGGAATCTTATTTGTGTATACTCAAAAAAGCACATGCATGATGTTCCTGAGCTCACTGAGATGAAGAAAAATGCAAACATACGAAGTTTGAAGGAGATGGCCTCTCTTCTCAGGTACCTTGATTACATGTTCTTAAATTCCTGGCTGAAATCTTGAATTTGAGTGTCTTTGCTTGTATGGCATGCAGGACCTATTTTTGTTGTTATCTTGGCTATTAGCAGAGTAATGTATCTACACATGCAGAGACAGATATGGAAAGTGAACCATTGACTTTTACAGTTTTGCTCCCTTCTATAAACTCAATTTTCCTTTTGTCTTCTGTTTAATAGAAAATATCTACAAGCATTTCAGTACAACAATGTTTGATTAAATACCAATAAGGATTGATATCTGGCTTATTGTCCTATAATCTCTTTAGGGACTGGCAATGGATTAGAGAATATTTACCTATCAGGATGGATCCTGTTGTAAATATTGGATTGAGTTTTTGTGGACAAATCCAGTCAATTACTTGAACTTGTTTCTGTACTGACTATTGATATTGATTATGGTTATTCCGAAAAAACCACTAAAAGTCTGTTAGTCTATTTGTGCTGAAAACGTCATTGTGTTGCCCCTGGACTTTATTCAAGAAAGACACCTACTGACTCTATCTTCATTTCTCATTGCTTGGTTGGTATTCAAATGTCAAAAAATGCCTTCCAAGGAGGCTTTCTGAATAGAATTTTGAAAAAAAAAAAAAAAAGGAAAAAAGAGAGAGAGAGAGAGAATAATGTGATAGAGGGAGGAAAGTACAATAAAAGGAGAGAAGACACTTAGAGGCTTTTATGTGCTTCAAGTAAGGCTCCTTTGTATGGCTTTTTCACTTCACTTTGCAGGGATTTTTTTTCTCCCAATCAATCTTTGGAGAAAGACACTTAGAAAATGTGAGTAAGAATCGAGTTCATATTAGACTAAGAGAGTTCCCAATCAGGGCTTAATATCACCTCTTCCAAGTTAGAGCATAACATTGTTGTTAGCCATCTCAACCAAGTAAAGGGTCTTTATTTGGTGGTTGATAGTTATCTTCCAGTGGTACATAACATATCATATATTCATTTTTCCCATATTATCTGTTGATTTTTTGTCTATCTTATAATAGATCTTTGTAAAAAAAAAAAATGTCATGATCATCTGTTGGTTCTGAAACCTAGCCTAAAAATGTTGTTTGGTTTTCCGTTTATTATAAAATCCAATGCTCAATTTCTTCAAAAAGTATCTAACCATTTGTCAGTCCTGAACCTTGATCTTGTAAGCTCTTGCAGATGCAGAGAAGCTTGTTATCATTAACATGTGCATGTAATGTGATATGCGTCATCTCATATCTATGTTTTTAACAAGAGATTGTAAATTTTTATTGATGGATATCTTGACTTCTTAATTCAATTTGATGTTGCATTATGCGAACATTTAATGTATAATGCAGGAATGGGTCACAAATAGTGTGGATTGCACCAAGTGGTGGCAGGGATCGCCCAGATTCCATGACTGGAGAATGGGTTCCAGTAAGTTCTTTTACCCTTATTCTTTGTTTCCCCTTTTTCTAGAGGAAGGTATGTGAGAAGGGAGACATTGTAAATTCATGTCAACATACATTTATTTCTGAAAATTCTGAAATTCAAGAAAGTTTTGCGCATAGTCATCATTTTTTGTGGGAATATTGGAGCTAGATTCTTTTGTATGACATATTCTCATGGACTACTAAATTCCTCTGGAAGTATTGTAGAGAAAATAATAAATCTTTATCAGAAATCAAACACTACCTCATAGGTTGGTACAGCTGTGAGTTGGTTGTAGAGAGTCCTCTAAGGCACATTTAAGTAGAACAGTGGTCATTTGCTCTATAATGTTGAGTTGGTAGAAAAAACCTTTACTGCAGTGGAACATGAAGTCACGGGATCTTCGTAAAGATTATTACTGGAACATGTACTGTCAGAAAATATACTAACATGGTAGGAAGAGAAGGTATATGTTCGATATAAATTTGCAGTTTGGACACAACTGTCATAATTTTTTTGATTTAGTTGTCTAGCCTGCAAAGCAATTACTTTAGTGTACCATATCTTCTCACAAGAATTGATTCTCTGTTTTTGATGACTGGTTTGATTTTAGCACCTTCTTCAATGCTGCCATCTAGTTTACTGTGGCATTATTGAAGATGTTTATCTTGTGCCGTAGATTTAACATGCCAATATTGTCGCTATTGAATGCCATATTGATATTGGCGATGTTTTGTACACCTTACTGATATGAGTGGAGCAGGCACACTTTGATTCTTCTTCAGTTGACAACATGCGAAGGCTTGTTGAACATTCTGGTGCTCCAGGTCATACTTTTCCATTAGCATTATTTTGCTATGACATCATGCCCCCTCCAGAGCAGGTATATCTTGTGGGACCTAATTCCCTTTCTCCTGTTATCATATGTTTCCTTTATTGATTTTTTCTCAATCATCAGGTTGAAAAGGAAATTGGAGAGAAAAGAGTAGTCTCTTTTAATGGGACTGGATTATCAGTGGCACCAGAAGTCAGCTTCACTCAGGTTGCTGCTGCTTGTGGAAATCCTGAAGAGGTTGGTCATACGTGCCTGAGAGTAGTAACTTCTATTATCTTTGTTGAAAAAACAAAAAAAAAAAAAAAATCACAAACTAAGACTATTTTAAACAGAAATCAATCAAATTTGCTCATCTTCAGAGAAGAAACAATATATGAGAGAAGAAGCAATGTACTTGCCACAACATGCTATGGAATGACTGATCAATACAAGAGCACATTTCATTCCCCTATTTCACATTTAAAAATTTTCCAGTCCATGCTTCCTATCCATTGCAACTGGATCCCAGGAATTTGTGTTATGATCAATAAACAAATGACCTTCGTTTATTTTGCACCTTAACCAAACACTCAATAAAAACAACACATTTTGCGAGCTTCAAACTAGAACTATTTTCAAGATGTGTATTGCAAGCAACTGTACAAAAAAACAGCCTTTGGTTGGACAGAGATGCTGGGCTTAGTATTCAAAATGTTTTAATTAAGAATGCAAGTCCTGCACCAATGTGTAATTGTTTGTAACATTTTGAAGTGGGATAAAAAAAATTCCTGGCTAGACTTGGCAGTTGAGTTTCTGTCCAACTGATAGATAGGGTCAACAGGTTCTTATCGGGTTAAATGAACATCTGTTTTTTAGGTCAACCAGCATGGTTTAGGGTCTTGTTCAGAAGTTCGATAAACCCAGAGGCTGGTTTTGCAAGTGTCTTTCAACAGACTTTGTAGATGATTTCTTTGGTGATTATATCTTCTTTAATTTAGTGCTAAAATTGGGTGATTAAAGCTTAAAATAAAGTGCTATTGAAGAAAGATACCAGTCATGCCAGATCACATATGATTCTTTGCATTTCTTATTCCTCCCACATTCTTTAACTCTCTTTTCTTGTGTGCAATCCTCTTTGAAGTTGTTTTTAAACCATTTTTAAGCAGTAGTTATTCTGTTATTGATATCCTCAAAGATACATCCATTGATGCAAATTTTTCTGCCCTTAGAATTCTAGATTCTTTGGGAAGAACTTCACGAACTTGAATGCTGACCTCCAAGTGTTTCTAAGTGAGCTGGTTATTTTGAATCAGGTTAAGGATGCATACACACAGAGTCTGTATAATTCTGTGAGTGAGCAGTACAATGTACTTAAATCTGCTATACATGGCAAACAAGGGGTGGAAGCATCAATTCCAGCTGTCTCTTTGTCACAACCGTGGAATTAGTCATCTTTTGCTCGGTGAAATAGGTGCTTCTTTATTTCTCTTAAATCTAAGGCCTAAGATGTGATGATTTTTCCAATAGTGAAATCATATTCTTTTTTTTTTTTTTTTCCTGATATTGAAATAAAATTCTTTATCCTTTATTGAACTTAACGTAACATGTTGATAACAGGGCCACAGCCAAAGAAATGACCACAGAATACTAATAGTAAGATTCCTTCTGCTGGAATTGGTAAAAATGGGTTAACTAAAATTTGGAACCCTCATATTGAAGACTTTCAGATGCTGGCCAAACATTCATCTTGAGAAAGAATACAAAAGCTTCATAAACATATGATGAATCTGTGATGAACCATTTTACGGTCCATGTAATGAGCTCTTAGGTGTCCCATGGTGCAAATTTATTCTGGCTGCTGGAAACTAGGATTTGTTTTCCATCCATAAGCCTTTGTGCTCTTATGGTTCATGAATTTGCATTAACGATTCCAAAAATATGATTGGCAGAGTAGTGGACAGTCTGCTTGAAGAGATGGAGTTTGTCTGAATAAAATGACTGCCACTTGTATAATTAGCATCCGTTGATTCAAAATCTTCTTCTTTACAGATTTCAATTGATTATTTGCAGGCAAATATTTTTACTACATAGTTTTGCAACTCCTCAACAACAAATCTGACAAGACAAGTATGCAACATGAGAGGAAGCCTTTCCTTCTTCTAAGCGACAATAATCTTTTGTCAGAGATTGCAACCTGATAGCAAATTGTTTCTGTGCATATAATTTCCTGAAGTCAAATCCATCAAGAACTGACTCCCAAACCCATCATGAATTGGAAGATGCTGTAGTTCATTTTCAGGTGTGTACATTTAAGTTCCAAGTGATGCAAGAGCTATTATTCTTTAGGCTATTTTCTTGTATACTTGCACAAAGTTTCATGTATCAGACCATGTTCAGTATGACATAATTTCCTTTGTCCATAGTAATATATATATATATATATGATATGTTCTATTTGATGAGATCGGGCATTGTGAATGCTTGTGTTGCAAAGCCATAATGGAATTTAGCAACATCTTTTGTACTGGCAAGTTAAGAGTTCACTGGTACTAAGTAGTCTCATAGATACTCAAAATTACAACATAACATTGATGTCCGCGTATTCGTGGATTTGGATTTTGTTGTCCCGGCCAGTTCTGCCTGGATGACCATCAAATAAGGGGGAAAGGAAGATATCCGTGTTGGCATCGACTCTTAGATCAACTATTGCTTAATTGGCTACTCTGGGCTCCATGTTCTGTTTATCATTTCAGCGCGTAGCTTTGCATTCTTTTTAGTTAAATTTGCTTTCTTTCTTTTTTTTTTTTTTTAATTATCAATTTGGTTTACCTCATAGCAGTAGAATATCTTTATATAATTTATAACAATATTCTATAGCCAGCAGCGGTCATGCTACAAGCTCTCATTTCTAGAGCCTTATAGCTAGAAGCAATGAAAAAAAAAAAAGAACCTAATGGAAACGGTATAGCTCGGTATAAATTTTTCAAAGCCATTATGCAATACTAGGACTTGTCTCCTGTCAAGAGAAACCAAGAAATACTCAGCAACACTAAGATCTAGTGGTTATAGGGTTGGATGTGTTAAAAATTATGAAGTCGATTTTCATATAAAGACATATTTTTATGGAATATGTTTTTCTTCACTTTTGTCAGTAAGCCTAATATTTTTTTTAAAAAAAGAAAAAGAAAAAGAAAAGAAAAGCCAAGAAACATGTCTCCTCCCCTCTCTTGGCCAACGCTTCTTTGATTTTGATTATATATTTTATGTCGACCTATTCAATTCTCAAGTTGGGTTGAAATTAGTAAAATTTTAATAGGCCCATTAGCAGGTCCACCAGCCTAAGACTGTATAATTTAAGCCCAAACCTATTCTTATCTAAATTTCTTGAGTCCAAGCCTGGCCTTATCAACAAGTACTTGCACTAATAGTTGGAGCTTCGTCCTTTACTTGAATCTCTTGTAAATGAAGAATAACCATAATTTGTCTCACCTGAGGATCTAGGTTCATCCAAACATTTAAGTTCTCTTAATAATTCTAATGTTTCTTTAACTTAATTATCTCAGTCATTTTGTCTTGTAAGAACTACTAAACTTCCTTCTCATTTAGAATCTTATGTTATGGTAGCAAGGTATGGAAGAAGAATTATAGGCCTTAAAGGCAACCTAGACTTAGGATCTAGTTCCATTACATCTAGCAAGACCTTTGTGAGATGCAAATGGATTTATAAGATCAAGACAAAGGCAAATGATATAGTAAAATGTTATAAGGCTCGACTCATTGCTAAAAGATTTAATCAGTAGTATGGTATTAGCTATGAGAAACTTTTATTCTTGTGGCTTGACTCATTTCAGTTCATAGTCTCATAGTTATTACTACTATTTAGAAATAACAACTATTTCATATGTATGTCAAAAATTCTTTTCTAAATGGAGACCTTTGTGAAGATGTATATACAACCAACTCAAGGTTATAATCATCCTTTCGATATTGTTTATTGCCTTAAAAGGGCTTTTTGTGGCTTTAAACAGGCTCTCAAGCTTGGTTTACCAAATTTAGCTCTATTATTCAATACTTTAGCCTTATTTCTAATTTTTATGATAATGCCTTATTTGTTTGCAATACAAATAGAGATTCAATGCTCTTATTACTCTATGTAGATAATATAATCATTTTTGGCAATGATTTTATTGGTATTATAGAATTGAAATAGTACCTTAACCAACATTTTGAGATTAAAGACCTAGGACATTTAGCTTATTTTCTAGACTTAGAAGTGTCCTTTCTGATGACTCTAGTGATTATCTTTATCAAACAAAGTACGCTACTAACTTTTATCTTGTGTAGGTTTAAGTGATAGCTAAATTGCTTCCATGCTTATGAAAAGTGATGTTCGTCTTACATTAATAGATGAAAAATCTCTAAATGATCCCATTTTGTATTGATAATTAATAGGAGTTGGTATATCTTACAATTACTTATCTGAACATATCTTATATTGTTCATGTTGAGTTAGTTTATGACAACTCTTTATACCACTCATTATGCTACAATACTTCATATTTTGCGTTATATTAAAAGCACTTTGTCTCATAGCATCCATCTTTCCTCATCATCTTTTTTGGAGTTCCGTGCATACTGTAATGTTAACTAAGTCAATGATCTTATTGATTAATACTCTACTACTAAGTTTTGTTTCTTTCTTGGTAATTCTTTTATTTCATAAAAAAGTAAGGAATAAATAGTTGTAACTTGTTCTAGTACTAAAGTTGCATATTGAGCACTTGTTAACACTACTTATGAACTTTTATGACTATATTGGCTATTACAAGATATGAGAATCGAATGGTCATTAGACACTATTATTTATTATGATAATTGTAGTGCTATTTAGATTGCCTACAATGACGTATTTCATGAATGAACCAAATATACTAAGAATGATTTTTATTTTATTCATCATCATCTTTAGCAAAGGACTATCTCTCTTGTATTAGTCTTATATCGTGACCAAATTACTGACATCTTCACCAAAACTTAGTTGCCAACTCAATTCAATGAATTAGTTAACAACTTTAAGATAGGTTATATTTCACCATTTTTAAGTTTGAAGGGGTATTGAGCCTATATTTGATGGCTAATGTTAGATTTGTTACCAACACTATCTCACATGGTTATATAGTTTAATTTGAGGTTATGAATGCCATTGAGATGTAGAGAGATCATTGGGAAAAACTAGTAATGATAGGTTAACCCTGATGTTAAGGAGTTAACTAGTAATGATAGGTTAATCCTGATGTTAAGGAGTCAATATTGACTGTGACGGTGACCCTAAATTTTAGGGGCCAAGATTGATTGTTAACCATTGATTCTAAATTTTAGGAAGTTAATGTTGATCATTGACCCTAAATTTTATAACTTAAATCTAGTCGTTGATTGTAGGGTAACTTTTGGGAATCAACAATAACCATTAATAATCATGTAGCCCTAATATCAAGACTTTATAAATACCCCTATTCATCTTGCAAGAAAAAGTGTGTGTTGCAAAAAATTGAGAAAGCCAGCTAAAGAGAGGTGAACGACAAACCTAAAGACAAAAGGAGAAGTGAACAGAAAGAGAGGAGGTAGCCATCAAAGGAGGTTTAGCCAGCCAAAAGGAAAGCAAGGTAGCCAGCCAAGAGGGAGAGAAGGTGACAGCAATAATTGGCCCTCACAAAGGTGACGACAATAGCCAACCACCACACTAGCACATCCAGGAGGTTTTCCAGCAGACCAGCAGCACCTTAGGAGGCTTCCTAGTAGTAGAAGTACGCTTAAGAATCAAGCAAAAAATCAAAAGCTGTAGTAGTAGGTTTGGGAATTAGTAGCTGGCCATCATACCAACAAACCACCAAGTTGTAGCAATTGGCCCTCACTAGCACTTGTCGTAGCTGACCTTCACCAAGTTGCAGCAACCATGCCTTCACCAAGTTACAACAACCTATGAATCCAATAGCCAAGGGAGACAAACCAAAAGGTGGTGCAGCAATCTATGAATCCTGCAACAAGGAAGACAAACCAGCAGGTCCTGCAGCAAAGGAGACACACCAAAAGGTCCTGTAGTAAGGGAGAAAAACTTGAAGATCTGGTAGCAAGGGAGACAATTTGGGAGCCTATACTAGAACCAAGCAAACCAGAAGCAATCTGGAAACCTATACCAAAACTAGCAGCAAGGGGAGCCTATACTAGAACTAACGGCCATCAGCAAGTCCGGTAGAAGGTGTTGAAAAACCAGCAACTGCACAAGGAGTGGTGCAGATTGTAGGTTTGGCAAAAGGTGGTGCAGTAAAGGAGGTCCTTGCATCAGTAAACCAATTGCCTTGCACCAACAGCACAAGTAGGAGGTCTTTGCACTGGCAAACTAGTAGCCCTGCACTAGCAACATTAGTAGAAGGTCCTTGCACTAGCAAACTAGTAGACATGCACCAGTAGCACCAACAGGAGGTCCCTGCACTAGCAAACCAGTAAGTGTGCACCAACAACATGTCAAAGAGGTGTCCCTGCACCAGCAGCATGTCCAAAGTGTATACTAGCATCAGTAGCATGTCTTGAAGGTATACCAGCACCAACATCATGTCCCTAGATTAGTAGCATATCCAAGAGGGACTACCAACACCAACAGCATGTTTGGGAGATTATACTAGCAAGTGCAGCACATTCAGCAGCCAAATTAGCAATAGCAGCATGTACGAACAATAATAAGAGAACGTGCAGGCAGTGATACTAGCTTGTGCAAGTGCGAATAGCAGTAGTGACACGAGTAGGTAGTAGTAACACATGCAGATAATAGCAACGACATGAGCAGACAGCAGCAAAGCGTACAGATAACAAATGTAGCACATGAGGACAGCAGCAGCGTGTGTGGGAGCAACAGCAGCACGTGTAGACAACAACAGCAACACATGCGGACGTCAAAGCAATGCAACATGCAATAATATCATTGCATGCAAGCAGCGCCGACAGTGACTGAGACAACACCGGCAGCAGAGGAAGGAGAATATCTATATTCTACACTAGCAGTCTATACACATTGAGTGATCATTCTTTAGGAAAGGTTTCATTATAAACTCTTAATAAACTGGCTGAATAAGGGTGGGATAGCCTTGGAGTGATTGGGAGATAAACTCTTTGATTAGGAGATCGTTGCAAGTGGTTAAGGAGTAGTCCTTCCACAAGTAGTTAAGGAGTTCCATAACATTGTTGTATTCCTTGATAATAAGAGTGGATTGTGTGATTTAAGAGTGATCCTATCACATCATGGACGTAATTCACACATTATAGGTGAACTATGTAAAAATTGTCGTGTGTTCTTAGGTGCTTACGTATGTGCATTAATTTTTTATTTGTACAATTGCACTTACATAAAAGAGAAAAATAAAAAATTGGATCATCGACTCTAACAAGTTATAAAGGTTAAATCTAAGTTGATTTGTAAAAAGAGGATATCTTATACTGATTCACCCCCCTCTTAGTGTGAGACCTAAAATGGTCCTCATTAAGTGGTATCAGAACTGATTCCTCTATTGATCCAATTTTTCTGCCTTGAATTGAAGCTATGTATTACTATGTAAGTTTTTATCTCTAATATTGCTTAAGATCATGGATAGCATGAACAGTATTAACGACAAGGGCATTCCTACTTTTGATGGACAAAATTATCAATTATGGAAGTATAGAATACTCCCATATCTGATGTCCCTTGCTCTTGATGTGTTTGAGTTTATTGTTAGTGGCTTCATCCTTGTTGCTAAAGGTTTCTATAACATTGGCTGATAAGAAGAATTTAAAGTGTGATGGAAAGGTGAAAAATGCCTTATATGTCTCCTTGTCAGATAAAGAATTTATCTAGGTGATGAGGATGTAACACAACCAAGAAAATTTGGGACAAACAAAAGAACATTTATAAAGGAGACAAGGTTGTGAAGGAAGCCAAGCTATAAATCTTGAGGAGCATATTTGAAGACATAAAGATATAGAATGATGAGACTGTGGATGTGTTCTTCACAAGAGTCAACGAAATTGTGTGCTCCATCAGAGGCTATAGAGAGGAGATCCTTGATGCCATTGTGATAAGAAAAATACTTAGAACCTTGCCAAAAGCTTACAACACCAAAGTCTTTTCCATAAAAGAAAGAGATTTGAATAAGTTGCCTTTAGATGACTTACCCAGCATATTGGTGGCTTATGTAATGAGAATAACCCCAATAAAGAAAGAAAAGATGTCTAAGGTAGAGAAAGAGCTAGCCTTTAAGGCAATGAAGAAGTTAGGAATTAAAGACCAAGAAGAAGAATCTGTCAATAACTCTGGAGAAGAAGATAGTGATATATAACTGGATGAGGTCATGACATACATCACCAATAATATGAGGAAAGGAAAAGGGAAGTACAAGGGAAAACTACCATTTAAGTGCTTTAACTATGGAGTAATTGGGCACTTTGCTGTGGACTACCCAAAGAGAAGAGAAGCAAATAGTGAGGATAATGATGAACTGATCCTAAGAAAGAGGACAAAGCAATCTAGCTACTTTAAAGCTAGAAATGTAGGTGCCAAAGGAAAAAGAAAATTTTCAGATCCAAAAGAAGGAATTTTCTGAGCAAGCTAGATGAAGAGGATTCTAAAGAAGAAGTTGATGATAATTTTGATGATGAGGTTGCAAAGGATGTACTAGTTGCTTAAGCAAATAATGATCAAAACTCTTTAAGTGATGAGTAATCAATAGAAGAGGATAAGGATGAGTTAGTACAACAACTTGAGAATGAATTGAGAGCTTGTTTGTATAAAAACAACAAGTTGGAAAAAGAGGTAAAACATCTCAAGAAGCAGTATGAAATTTTTGTCGTTAATGAATCTAATCTCTAGATGAAAGAAAAGGAGTTTAAAGCAAAAGAGGAGGAGTACTTGAAGAGGATTAAGGAGCTAATTGTACTTGAGGTAGAGCAAGACAAGATACATGAAGATCTTGGTGCTAAGGTGATTGCACAAGAGTAAGAGATGCTGATTTTACAAGCCAAGCTCCACAAGGTTAAGTTTGAGCTAAAGAAGTATAAAGAAAGCTTTATGCAAGCCATGGAAGTGAAAGGAGAGTCATCATCAACAAATGCCATCAAAGAGGATGTTACCATAAAGTTGAATGAGTGTTTAAGCAATCAAAGACCTCATTCCATGGGGACTTGGCTACATGAAAAAGTTGAGTGAGAATGTAGAAGAAAAAAAAGAAAATTATGTTTGTACTTGAAAGCAAGCACAATGATCTAATGGAGAAGAGAGACCAACCCAAGTTAAAATGGGTTAGGAAAGACGTGGTGGAGATTTTCATCCATAGGAGATAGACTGTCAAAGATGGAGAGAAGGTTGCCACACCAACAACTAAAGAAAGAAGACATGAATTTGGTAAAATAAGTAAATCCAAGTTCGAAGACTTCTGCTGGAGCTGTGGCAAGTATGGGCATAAGTCTAATGCATGTTGGAATACTTGGCCTATAATGAAGAGGAGTGTGAGGCAAAAGTTTAGGGGGAGACTCTATCAAGAAAGAACACAATCTCAAGTGGAAAGAAGTCATATTCCACTGAGAATTAGTTTTGATTTGTTGGGAGAGATTTGTGGAAGATGTGAAAGGGTTGGACACACTACTGAGGACTACTTGACATTGTTGCTTGGTTAAGGAATACAAAGGAGAATACCTATACATGCTCCTATATTTGGCCAATAAAGAAAAAGAGGAAGAGAAATGACTATGGTTGTGGAAGTAGCAGCCTTAAAAACTTCTAAGAAAGAAAAACCATGAATCCTAGATAGTGTCTACTCTTCATATATGATAAGAGATTCCAAGATATTCAAGAAAGTAGTAAAATATGATGGAAGATCAATTCTATTTTGTAATAATGGTGTCTTAAAGATTAAAGGTATTGGTGTTGCTGAAATTAGTGCAAAAAAGTTGAAATCAAAGAAAGTGCTTTATGTTGAAGGGTTAAAACATAATCTCATTATTGTTAGTCAGCTTTGTGATGATGGACATGAAGTTGCTTTCAACAAGAGTGGCTGTACAGTAAAGAGGCTAAGAGATGGTGCTATCTTTACTAAGGGTGGAAGAGTAAATGGAAACTTATACCAAGTTAGAAGTAAGAACACATGCTACATGAGCACCAAAGATGAGAATTTTTTTTGACATAGGAAACTGAGACATCTTGGACAAAAGAGACTGAACTTAATTATTCAGCCAATGCCTAGGGGCTGAGGTATTCTCTAACTCCTCTCCCCTTTCCTCTTTTATTATTCTTTGGATTTGTTGTCAAATAGCTATATTTTGCATAAATCCAAAAAAGGTGTATACTTATAAAAAAAAAAGGGAGTAGCTTGATGGATAAAGGGAGAGAACTTGTAAAAGGGGAGAAGCAAAAAGGGGGAGTAGCAAGTGATGTATAGTTTAGGGGGAGCTATGAATGACAATATGCACGGGGTGCAGGTAAATGTTTGACAATTTTTATATGTGTATTGTTGGATTTAATGTGTTGTCAATAAATCCAAAGGGGGAGATTGTTGATCCCATCTTTGATGACTAATGTTACATTTGTTGTCAACAGTTGTCAACACCATCTCACATAGTTATATGTGTTGATTTGAGGTTATGAATGTCATTAAGATGCAGAGAGTTCATTGGGAAAAACTAGGAATGACAAGTCAACCTTGATGTTGAGGAGTTAATGTGCCTGTGACCTTAAATTTTAGGGGTCAAGATTGACCGTTAACCATTGACCCTAAAATTTAGGAAGTTAATATTGACCATTGACCCTAAATTTTAGGACTCAAATTTGGTCATTGATTGTAGGACAACCTTTAGGAATCAATGATGACCATTAATGCTCATGTAGCCTTAATCTTAAGGTTCTATAAATACCCATATGCATCTTGTAAGAAAGGGAGTATGTTGTAGAAAATTGAGAGAGCCAGCCAAAGAGAGGTGAATAGCAAACCTAAAGCCAAAAGGAGAGGTGAATGGCAAGAAAAGAGGCAGCCACCAAGGGAGGTGCAATCAGTCAAGAGGAAGAGTAAGGCAGCTGGCCAAGAGGGAGAGCAAGGCAGCCAACTAAGAGAGAGAGAATGTGATAGCAGTAGCTAGCCACCACACTAGCACATCCAGGATGTTTTCTAGCAGACCAACAGCACATCATGAGGCTTCCCAGTAGTAGAAGTATGCCTAGGAATCAAGCAAAAAATTAGAACGTACGACAGTAGGTTTGGGAATTAATAGTCACCCACCCCACCAAATTGCAGCAACTAGCCCTCACTAGTACCTGCCGCAACTAGCCCTTACCAAGTTACAGTAACTTATGAATCTAACAGGGAGAAAAACCAAAAGGTAGTACAATAACTTGTAAATCTTGCAGCAAGGGAGACAAACCAAGAAGTCCATTAGCAAGGGAGACACACTAAAAAGTCTTATAACAAGGGAGACAATCTGGGAGCCTATACTAGAACCAAGCAAACTAGAAGCAATCTGGGAGCCTATACCAGAACTAGCAATAAACTAAAAGCAATATAGGAACCTATATTAGAACTAGCAGCAAGGGGAGCCTATACCAGAACTAGTAGCCACCAACAAGTCTAGTAAAAGGTGTTGAAGAACCAACAAATACATAAAGAGAGGTGTAGATTACAGGTTTGATAGAAGGTGGTGCAGCAAAAGGAGGTCCTTGAACCAGTAAACTAGTAGCCCTGCATTAGCAGCACAAGCAAGAGGTCCTTACACCAACAAACCAGTAGCCTTGCATTAGCAAACTAGTATCCCTATAGTAGTAGCACATCCAAGAGGGTATACCAGCATCAGTAGCATGTCTAGGAAGGTATACTAGCACCAACAACATGTTCAGGAGGGATTACTAGTACTACTAGCATGTCTACGAGACTATACCAAATCAGTGATAGTAGCACATGTGAACAACAATAGGAGAATGTGTAGGTAGTGATACTAGCTTATGCATATGCAGATAGCAACAATGACGCAAGCAGATAGTAGCAGTGTGAGTGAATAGTAGCAACAACGTGAACAGATAGCAGTAATGCATGTAGATAACAGCAATGTGTGCAAATAGCAGACGTAGTGCATGTGGAAAGTAGTAGCGTGTGTGGACATTAGAGTAGTGTAATGGGTAGCAATAGTAGTGTGTGCAAGCAGCATTGGCAACAAGTGAGACAACACTGGCAACAAAAGAAGGAGAAGATCCATATTTTTCACTAGCAGTTTATACATATTGAGTGATCATTCTCTAGGAAAGGTTTCACTATAAACTCTTGATAAACTGGCTGAATAAGGGTGGGATACCTTTGGAATGATTAGGAGATCGTTGTAAATGGTTAAGGAGTAGTCTTTCCACAAGTGGTTAAAGATTGATCCTTCCACAACATTGTTATATCCCTTGATAATGAGAGTGGATTGTGTGATTTATGAGTGATCTTATCACACCATAGACGTAGCTCACACATTATAGGTGAACCACGTAAAACTTTTTATGTGTGCTTGGGTGCTTGCGTACACATTGATTTTTTATTTATACGATTGCGCTCACATAAGGAGAAAAATAAAAAATTGGATCATTAATTTTGACAAGTCATAGAGTTAAATCCAAATTGATTTGTCAAAAGAGGATATCTCACACTGATTTACCCCTCTCTCAGTATGAGACTTAAAATAGTCCTCATCAAGGAATATTAGTCAAATATTATATTACCAAATTAGTATTGCATCAAATATTTGTTAATTGCTTTAAATATTGTGTTGTAAAAATTAGAATTAAATATTCAGTTACATATTTATACATAATCACCTTCCCTTTATTCTTATATTTATAGTTTTATAAATAAAGCTTTCACCTGTGCATCAAAACATATACAAAGCAATGCAAACTTTTAGTTTATGCTATCAAATTTTTCTAGTTTATTCTACCATTATTGTTAACCCAGTGTTTTGCTAGTGTGACCTAATTTATACACAAACATGCCTTTTGATATGGCAAGTCATAGGGGGAGAATTTGTTCCTATTATTAAAGAAAGCTACACAATTATAATACAAAAGGTTATAAAGGTTATAACAAAGGTACCTATTGTTTGTATTAGTTTCAAGATTAGTGATCTTGGAAATGTTGTCCTCACCATTGCCACTTCTAAAAAAAGATGTTTCTCTATTGATTGAAAACATGCTACACTTTAGTCAATTGAGCTTTTAATGAGAACTTGCTTGGAAATTTCCTTGAATTTTTGTTGCAAATTTCATCAAAAGGTTCATTAAATTTAGTGGAAAGGTATACTAGTTACTAATTATATGAAGATGACAATGTGAGACTTTATTATTTTTGTAAATGTTGTCATAAGGTTCATTATTCATTCTTGAATTTTGAAGTTCCTGACTTCACCCTAGGATCTACTAGTCTGTTATACTGAGAGGGTGAATTAGTATCACACCACTTAAAAACACACTTTGATAATTTAAGCCAAAGTAATATACTTATTTAATACTCTAGCTCTTGTCAATACGCAGGTATGTGAACAACTTCAAACTCTTCTCAAAAGTGAACTCTTTCTTAAATTCTACTAAGGTAGATCTATTATTACCTAATAATCACAATAGTCCCCAAAGTCACCTTTCAGACACCTTGCCTATTAGACAGATCGAATGTTCTTGATTATGTCTTTTTTAAGTTTTGGATTTAATGATACTTTATCTATGTTCATAACTCAATTCAAAACATAAAATGTAAATCAAAATAAGGACATAAGAGATTTACATGGTTCCATCAATGTGATGTATGTCCACGGTAGTAGGGACTCTTCCTTTACCGAGACAATCCACTATACTGGATAATACTAGTGTGGTACTCCCGATGTTCACAATGTAGTTACAATGGATGTCTTAATCCTCTGTTCCTTTTACTATTGTAAATTCAAAGTAAGTATAATACAAAGAGTGTCACTTATTGTGTCTACCCTTCTTCTAACTTGTCTTGCCTCTATTGAATTGAATAGGCTGCTTCACCGCCGCTTAGAAGTCCACCATAACACTTTCTAACCTCTCTTAAAGAAATTTGGAAATACATTGAGTTCTTTCCAATGCTTCACCGAATTCCTTCTCTAGGTTGTTTCACACAACTCCTGCTTTCACCGTCTCACGGCTTCACTGCTTGCACTCACACTTTTGGTCTACCGTTTCATGTCTCATGGCCTGCCCCATGCTTCTAATCAGTAACACCATGGCATGTACTGGTCTCACACCGTCGTATGCTCTGGTCTCACACCGATGCACGTTCTAATCTCACACCGATGCACGTTTTGGTCTCATGCCAATGCACGTTTTGGTCTTACGCCATCACACGTTCTGGTCTCACGCCATCACACGTTCTGGTCTCACATTTTTGATCTTCTGTCTTCTTTGATTTATGGATACCAGGTCTGGTCTCTCACCCCACGTTCCCAAATCTCCTGTCTTCTTTGATTTCTTTTCTTATGGTGGTGCGTTTATGGTTTTCTCTCTCGGTGGTGTCACAGATCTGATTTCTTCTCTTGCAGGTGGTGCATTTATGGTTTGCTCTCCCGGTAGTGTAGTTCCCGTTTGCTCCTCCTGGTTATTTATTTTTCACATTTGCTCTCTTGGTGGTTTGTCTCTCTCTTACGGTGGTGGCTCTTCATTTACAGTAATGGCTCTTCATTTTTGGTGGTGGCTCTTATTTGGCCATATCTCGTTTTATCTCTTTCTACCATCCAGTCGTTCACTCTTTTCCTTTGTCTTTCACTCTTCTTCGGCCATCTTGTGTTTTCTCCATTTTGATTGCTCTTCGTTCTGCTTTCTAGCCCTTTTTTGCCGTATATGATTTTCTCTCTTTTCTACTGAGGTGTGAGGTTGCCGTGTGGTTTTACTTCCTTACCCCTCCATGTAGCTTCAAATTACTCTCTTGCTCCTCAATGTCACTTTACTTTCTTGCCCCTTCATATCAAATTACTTGCACACTTAAATCTAGTTGACAACAATTACAACCCATACAAAACTGTGGGAACAACAAATTTGTATGTGTATTACTTTCTGTATGAATTTTTTGTTATTATTTAATAGAAGACTAATTTTTATATGGTTGGCTAAAGATAGAAAAATGGTTAAGTATATTATAGAATTCATTAATTTATTCATCTTCTTCATTTGGAAAAATGGTTGTGAATAATAAAGGGAAAAGAAATTTCAAATAAGGATAAATATGTCTAATAGGTTTTAATATTAAAATAATGAGCTTCCTAAGACTTGCATTAGACTTTAAAACATATTTATATGGAGGACAAATTTTAATATATGATTGATTAAAAATAGATAAGCAATCATTCAACTTTAAAAATTCTGTTATTTAATCTCTATAATACCATGTTGAAATAAGTAATATTATAGTAATATGATTCTAATAAGTAAGCAATTAAGTTGATTAAGAAATAAATTAACTACCTAATATATGGTGTCGGTAATAGAGACCAACCACCTCTCAACCACTTGATCATTACCTAATAAGTGGCCTTTTGTAAATGTGCAACCAAGTTTATTTAAAAAATGAAATAATTACCTAAAGGCTATCTTTGGTGACTATTAAACATTATATCTCATGATACATGATTAGTTTTCAAAGATCAAATGAGAGCAATATATAATTTGATTGATAAAAAGTCAAACTCTAAGGGACTAAATGAACTAGTATTGAATAATAAGGTAACACTATTCAAATTTTACACAATTTTTTTCAAAATGTGTAAATATAAAAGTGGGTTATGGGAATTGCGTTTGGATTATTATCTTGTGCAAGAGATGTTAATATTCAAGTAACATCATACTTACTAGGTTAACATGTAACTTTTTATTTGGTACTGCTAGACAAAGAAGCAGAGGACAAATTTGACTAAGTGAGAGGGTTAGAATAAATAAGCACCCATTTAAATTGTAAAATTTAGTTTTTGAATCATTTATATGAAAAAAATAAAATTGTGACAAAATTGAAAATTAAAGTGATCAACTTCCTATTATTTACATTATGTAGCAAATGATAGTTTAGTAGAAGACTAATTTATATATGGGTAGCTAAACATAGAAAGACGATCATGTAAATCTTTGAATTCACTAATTTATTCTCTATCTTACCTTGGAAAAAAATGAAAAAAGATAAATATTTAAGAGAGATAATATGTGCAAACATTGTACTATTAAAAGAAAGGACTTTATAGTATATGCATCAGACTTCAAAAGATACTTTTATGATGGAGAAATTTTAATAATTAGGAAACAATAGATTTTCTTATTGTAGCATATGTCATGATGCCATTAATGCCAAAATTTTCTTATGTACATGATATTGAAAATTGAAATTGTTAGAACTATGTAAATGTGACTAATAACTATTACCAAAGTCTCTACATGAAACAAACATTTACATGTCCACTTGTTTCCTTGGAAAATAATTGTTTATAAATAATATGTCTTAAATTTTTTTCAACAAATTCTATTTTTTGTGCCTTATGAAAGTCAAGATTTTCTGACAATATTGTTATTTTTGAAACAAAACCTCAAACAACTACAAATTGTTTGCGAATATTTTCCAACCTCTATCCTAGTTGTTATATCTTGTTGCACATTACTCATGGGCCGTTTTGCATATTTAGAATTTTTTTACCATTTAGTATTTTTTTTTCTATAAGATAGACAAATTGTATATCAATAATACCCCTTCTACCATAGTTGTCACATTCAATTCCTTCGATACATTTCTAAAAGAAGTGAGAAAGGAAGCATAACCTAATTAATGTAGAAAGAGTGGACCATGATGATGGGAAATAGTATTTGTTTAATTGGTGCCATTTAGATAAAAGGAAATAGTATTTTATGTGTAAATAATATGCAACAAGATTCATTATTAAAATAACATTGTCTGAATTATATGCATCCCTTCTCAAAGGTCCTTTTAGTCACTGATGATTTATATATGGTTATGTAACAAATAAGTAAAGCTTATATTTTGTTAATTTAGACATTTAATTAGCCAAGTCTAAATGGTTGGGGAAGCAAAAGAAAAGGATTAATATACATATTTATCTATTAGTTTTTGCATAGTCTCAAATCTAGTTTGAATGCATAAAAGTAATGGTTTAGTAATCTTGATATTTTTAGAACAATTTTAATCAACTATTAAATTGAGGAGATGAATTTGTTATTTTGGATGATATGTCTCACTAAAATGAAAGAAAAGCTGATATGTAAATAAAGACAAGATGATAATAAGGAAACATGTAGGATCAAAGAGTTATTAGGTCAAGCCTAACGTATTTAAAGCCTAAATGGAATTTCATAGTTAGATATTATTATTATCATACATTAAAGATAATCAATAAATAAATAAAGATTAATGGAATTTCATTCTTCATCTTATTCTTGCTCATCTTTTCTTTATCGTTGGCTTTCTTATTCTCTTTGATTTCCTTTTCTTCCTTAGATCATGTGTGTTTCAACTTTACTACCATAAGGTTAAGAGAAAGCTTCGCAATTGGAACGATAGAGACTATTAGAGGGGGCAAATTTGCTAGTGGATCATCATGTTCTCAATCAATCCCATGAGTAGAATGAGTTCTTTGCAAGCATAGAGAGCTAGCTTAAAATTATACATCTTAGAGTGAAAACAATCCAAGAAGAAGATTTTTGGGTTATCAATTTTGGAAGCAAGCTAAATGTAGGTTTTTCAAATGATACGAACCAAAAGTTTGTGAGGTATATATGGGTTATAAGTGTGCTTTAAAGTAAAAACAAGAAATAAGAAGCTAGTTTTGATTGCATAGGAGATGGAAATATCAACCCTTTATCATGTATAAAGCATTTGGAAGATGAAATTGAGTCAAAAAAAGAAGGAAATGAATCATTTGGGTAAGGAGATAAGGAAAGTATTATTTGAATGCATTGAATTGAAATTAAAAATAAGAGATTAATGAAAGAAAATGCACTTTTGAAGAGCAATAACAAATTGTTTTTGTATCTTTGTATATTTTACTCATTTTTTCTTATAGTAGAAAGGAAAAAGCGTGTATTTATTATAGTATTTTTTTGTCATTGAATTTTTCTTTGTTATATGTTGTTTTATGAAACATTTTAATTGGGAGTTTAACTCATATATGTCAAGTTTGGAGAATTATTGTATTTAATGAAAATTGAATTAAATTAGTTCAAGTTTTATGTAGACAATATGGCTCTTATTAAAAAAGTGACATCAAATCTATGGGCTCTAGAAAGGCAAACAATAAACAATTTCTATCAAATAATATCATATCCTTATATATAAAATAAATCCTTATTTGATGTTAACTAATAACTTTTAAAATGCTACAAGTTCTCTATAAAAATAAGAGAATAAAAAAGCTTATTAGATTGTTAAGATGAATATTACTACAATTATGGTGGTAAGGTAATAAACATAACATCTTAACCAAAATCATTATAAATCTTGAGCTAATAGCACTCTAATGTTACAAAATTCAAATGTAGTATCACATTATTTAAATATCAAAACCACAATTTAGCTATGATTTTGAGATTATGCTTGCTTGTTCCTTATATTGGTCCTATTTGTTTATTATAATGCACTTTAGCCACCTAAATTTGTCGTTAATTATCCATGAGATTGAAACGCTTTTGCCATTATCTAGTTAAGGCTAAAATCCAAGGTTTTGGACTAAGTGAAGGTATGTGAAATGAAAAGTCAAATATATTTTATTATAGCATTCCAATCAGTTTGCATAAAGGCCAAAATTACCTTAATGTTTACCTGCATATAGACATTATTGGTCTTAGTTGAAGTCATAACTCCAAAGCCCTTACTTTTCTCTTTTTTATTGCAACATTTTTCTTTTGTTCCATGAATGGTGGTCAACCTCTAGATTTCTGCCACTTGTCTTCTCCTTTTAGTCTTAGTGGTAGATTGGTTCAATGGTGTTGCTATTCCTAAGTTGCTTCTTGTTATAGTAGTTAAGCCTATCTTTGATGGTAAATGTTGGATTAATTGTTAACTCTATCTAATAGGGTTATATGTGTTGATTTGATATTATAAATGCCATTGAGATGTAGTGAGGTCATTAGGAGAAACTAGTGATGATAGATCAACCCTTTCATGACCCTAAATTTTAGGGATATTATAAATGCCATCTGTTGATGTTGACCATGACCCTAAATTTTAGGAAGTTAATGTTGACTATTAACCTTAAATTTTAAGAATTAAATCTTGTCATTAATTGTAGGGAAACATGTGGGAATTAACGATGACCATTGATATGTAGTCCTAATCTCAAAGCTCTATAAATACCCCTATGCATCTTACAAGAAGGGTGTGTTCTACAGAAAATTGAGAGAGCCGACCAAAGAGAGAGGTGAGTGGCAAACCTAGGGAAAAAGAGAGGTAAACAGCAGAGGAGGTAGCCACCAAGCAACATGCAACTAGCCAAGGAGAGGAAGAAAGAAGGTAAGGCTGTTGACCAAGGAGAGTGCAGCAACCACCAAGGAAAAAAGGCAATGCAAGAAAGAAAAGCAAGGGGCAGTTGGCCAAGGAGAGTACAGTAGCCACCAAGGAAAGAAGGCAAGGCAACTGACCAAGGAGAGAGTAGTAGCATGTCTAGGAGGTTTTCCTACACCAGCAGCATATCCAGGAGACTTCCTAGTAGTAACAGTACATCTAGGAGGCTTCCCAGTAGTAATAGCATATCCAAGAGACTTCTTAATAGTAGCAGCATGTCCATGAAGGTATACTAGCACCAATAGCATGTCCCTCCATGTCCAAGAGGGTATACCAATAGCAGTAAACATCCTTGTAGGTCTAAGAAAGTATACTAGAACTAGCAGCACATTTCTACACATCCAGGAGGACATACCAGTTGCAGTAGCAGCACGTCCTTACACATCCAGGAGGGTATACTAGCAAAAGCAGCACGTCAAAGAGGATATAGCCACATTAGCAAACACTATCAAGGCAATAGCCACACCAGCAAACATCACTAAGGTAGTAGCCACACTAGTAAACCAACAAAGCAGCAAAGGAAGAGAAAATAGAAGGAAGTAGAAGCAGCATATGAGTCCAGTAGAAGGTGGAATAACAGTATAAGGGTCCTACACTAGTAACCAATGTGTAGCAGTAAGTGGTCCACTAGTAGATGGTGGTAGTGCATAGGGATAAAAGTAGTGGTGTGAGGAAATAACAACCGTAGTGTGAGAAAATAGCTGCAATGCATAGGGACAGTAACAACGAAGCTAGAAGACAACTACAACTTGTAGGGATAGCAATGGCGGCATGAGAAGACAATTACATCGTGCATGGATAGCAGCAGTGGCACAAGCAGATAGTAGCAACATAGGTTGATAGTAGTAGTGGGACGAGTAGATAGCAGAAGCAGTATGAGTGAGTAAAAGGCATAGTGCGCTCAAACAGTAGGAGCAAATAGCATGGACAATAAGGGCAGTGTGCATAGACAGTAGGCGTAGAGAGCGCAAACAGTAGGAGCAGTGCACGTGGACAATGGGTGCATAGCAAGTGCAAACAACTTGTGTAGGGCATGCGAATAGCTAGAACAGTGTACATGGATAGCACAGTGTGCATGGATAGTAGGAGTGTAGACAGTGGGTACAACGCACACAGATAGAAGGCATATAGAACCAGAACAGTAGGTGAAGAGAGCACGGACAGCAGGAGTAGTGTGTGCAGATAACAGACATAGTGATCCTTCCATAAGTGGTTAAGGAGTGATCCTTCCACAACCAAATTTTATGTCTTGATAATAAGAGTGGATTGTGTGATTTAGGAAGGATTCTATCACACCATGGAAGTAGCTCACAGATTGTGGGTGAACCATGTAAAAATTGTTGTATGTGCTTGGGTGGTTGTGCATTGATTTATATTCATATTTTCACGCTCACATAAAGGAAAAAGCTAAAAATTGGATCATTGGCTTGAACAAGCTATAGTGTTTAATTCCAAATTGATATGTAAAAAGCACATATCTCACACTGATTCACCCTACTTTTAATATGAGACCTAAAATAGTCCTCATCAGTAGTCTTGTCCTTTCTTGGTCTTTCTATCTTCTTATCTTATATAAAAAAATAAAAAAAATAACCCTAGTTTGAAAGAATTAAATTATTATCACTTCAATTTGATCTCACTTGAGTTGCATAAGGCCTTATTGGTTTTGAATGCCTCACTCTCTCTCTCACTATGTCCTTACTGTGCTTTTGGAGCAACTTTTGTTTCCTTCCTTAGTCACTCCTTATTTCTTGCCTAAAAGAATGGTAGTGAATAAAAGCATTGCTAGGATGTCAACACACATTACAATTAAAATAGATAATGCTACTTACACTTGTTTTTGCTTTTAGTATAGGTGTTGGCAAGCATTGCATCTTTCCATGCCTTTTAGGAGACCCATCTTTGTCCTTTCTTTTTGCCTTCCTTGTTCTACTAGGCATTTGCTCGAATAGTGGAGATATTATCTTACTATTCTCAACCATAGGCCACATCTTGCAGTTGTTCAATGATAATAGCCTTACCATATGCCTCTAGATAAGTAGTTTGTTTGTAACATTTGTCTACATATTCATCTAGATTTTCTTTTCAATAATTGATACATGTCATGACCTATATACATGGGAACCTTGTCAAGTCCCACACTTTACAATGGCAATTGTGTGACATAAGATCCACCATAAATCTATTATCATAACACAAGACCACAAATTTCAATTTCCCATTTCACCTCACATGACATATCCTTGACTCAAATTTAATTTCCTCAAACTTCTTCCTTATAAAAGGGTATATTGCATTCTTTGATTGTTCCATCAACTTCTTCTTCCCCCTAAACCTTTTTATTAATGTCATCTTTATATCTGCAAGCATTTTGATAATACTTTTTTCCCTTACTTCCATGTTACACATTGGCCATGTACTTATAAAAGCTTTAAAAACATATCAACATCTTTATTAGTGAAATCATCATAAGCTTTTAGGCTTAACTCTTTCATTTCCTCCAAGGTAGCCCTAAATTCATAATGAGTTTTGTTTTTGACTGCTTTCTAAATGCATTTCTTCAAATTGTGTCTATTAAATTTCTTGTGCCAATTAGCACATGTATGTTAGGCACAATTTTAATGTTAAATAAGCAATAGTTTATTTGAGATAGAATCACACAAACCTTACATCACAAATCAATTTTTTTTTTCAATGAGAAATAAGTTGGCATATCCACATAATATATAACATATAATGAGTTATATGAATGCCATTTGTTTATCACTTACAATAATCTATCCAAGTCTATTAGAAATTTCAAGTTGCTTTGCTAAAATATTCAAAAAAAAAAAGACTTCAATTCTATCTATTTTCCTTTGTGACAACATCTGATGCAATAGAATACATTTGTTTATTACCATCCTTTCCAATTGCACTTAATAAGGCTTTACCCAAAATTTTTCCAAAATACGACTATCCAAACCTATAACTCTTTTACACCCTTATAAGAAAACTAGGTTTGAAAGCAACAAAGCCAATGTAGAATTTGAAAAATATAAGTTATTCCTCTATTTGATCATTCTTTAATTTAAACAAGCTACCAAGATTTGTTAAACTTCAATTCAATCTCAGATGATTGATTAGTGAGATTTTTTATTATATTTATTTCTTTTTATGTTTAGTTTTTTTAAAGAATATTATACCTATTTGAGTTAATTAAAGTATATTTTGTAACTTAGGTATATTTTGGAGAAGTTTTGAGAATATATGCTTTTGGCAAGAAAAAAATTCTAACATTTTACCATTTTAACCTTTGTTGTTGGTTGTAGGTTTTTATTGACTCAAAGGTTTAGATTGGAAAAGTATTTTTTAGTGAAATTATAGTAAATATCTCAAATTTTCTATATTGATGTCAAGAGTCCAAATCTAATTTTATTTGGGTCTTGAGATATTGCTTCAATGATAAGGCAAAAAATCAATGTCTAGTCTTAATTTAAGCCTTAGTCATTTAAATTAGGTGACCAAAAGTCTAAATTGAAGCATACCTTTAAACTTACAATTGTTTTGAAGAGATTTAGCCTAAATTGGTTGTTTAATGATTCAAAAATAGTGGAGAAGTCATTGTAGACAAATTAGGTTGAGTTAGTTCTAGTTTTTAGCTCATAACTTAGACTCTAGACCTTTATTTTGGATAAAACTTGATGCATTGGAAAGTTGGAGATAAAATAGGCCTTACTTTTGATTATATCTAGTATAAAATTAGTTTTAAAGTCAATACAATAATTCTAGAAGATAAAGGAAACCCTAATTCTTTAAGGTTTAATAATGGTTGCTATATACATTATTGAAGATATAAATAATCATCTTTTAAGAGCAAAAAGTGGAATGACTAGAGAATCAAACAATCACTTTAAAAGGAATTCATTTGTAGCATGTCTTGTTAGGCACTTGAAAGGATTTTAACTTTTGATATTTTAATGGTATAAATTGTTTTGGTATATTGCTTTTTTTTTTCTTATGGAATTATTTAAGTGATTATAATTTAATGATTGAATGATTTTTTGCTCAATTACTAGAATTAAGAATTTTGATATGTTTATATCCTATACATAATCACTTAGTAACAAATAACAATAGAGGATTATGAACAAGTTTTCATCTTATTATTACACATAACTCAATGTAAGCTAGACAATCCAAGCTTATGTGATTGTTACTTGTATTAACCAATTTTTCTAGTTCTTTGACGAGAGTCATAGAGATGATGGGTGGAAGGCTTTAATGGTTGCAAAAGGTCCATTGCACATTGCAAAAGGCCCAATAACACAAGCTAGAGTTTCAATGGACACAAGAGATCCATTGCATATTCCAAAAGGCCCAATAACACAATTTAGAGCCAAAAAGATTAAAGAAGTACTAAATGGGTTGATTCAGGACATTCAAGTCAACCAAGCTTTAAATGGTGCGAATTTAAGTTCAATAAAGAGTTCAAAACTAATTAATATAATTAGAATACTTAATAGGTCAGAATAAGTAATAGCATTCCCTCCTAAATAGGAGTTTATTGTCTATGTTGGAATTTGTCCATATTTAGGAATTCTTCCAAAATAAGGATTTGTCCTAAGTAGGAATTTGTGCCTCTTTAGGATTGTTATCTTAGCCTATAAATAGGTACCCCTTGTAAGCTCTAGGAAAATCACAACTTTGAGTGAAATAGAAGGCAAAGGTTTTTTTTTTTTCTCTCAGTTCTTTTAAGGACTAAAGAACTTATCAAGAGACACTTCTTCTTGTGGTATTCCAATTGACTTATCACTCTTAATTCCTTTCTTTTTTGGAGTGTGGCATCCATATCCTTGTTAAATACCTTAGGTTTGTGTTTCTTCGAAGGGTGGGTCTAGGGTTTATGATATTAAACTCTGGTTTAACTTTCTTGGTTGTTCTTTGATTCCTTATGTGCATTGGGTCCCTAAGCCACGTCTTTACTTGTTTGTTTAAGCTCATAAACATGCTAATTTCAATTCCAATTGCTATATCTAAGTATTCTAATATTATTTTTGTGTTGAAAAAAAATAAAAAGAAAGAAAGAAGAACAAAAGAAAGAAAACATCAAATTCAAGTTATTGATAAGGCTAACCATCTGGTCATATTGGCCACAATAATAATAAAGTTTTCTTGCTTAACTCCAATTCTATCATCCTTTTTTCTATTTTATTGCCCTAATTTGTCCTTTAGGTTATATTCCCCCTATCCTGATTTTGTGAGTTTAGTTCATTAAATCCATTTGTCTTGACATCCTTTTTCGTTTTTGATCCTTATTCTCCAATTTGTTTAATTCTTCACCATTTATCTTATTATTTTCAAAATTAATACCCTTAATTTATGTTTTTTAGTTCTTTATAGAGCTGAAAGGAAAAATTTGAGTGGTAAAAGGTAAGAGCAAAAGTTCATTTAAAGAAAAAGCCATAATGAGTGTAAACACGAGGGAGTGCAACATAATCTTTTGAGTGACATATGTGAGGGAGTGTTCTGTGAGGTATCTTATTTGTTTTGAGCAAAAGTAATACTATGACGCCCAATGAAAAAGGTGTAGCTCATGAGGGAGATGGTGATGTGTCCTTCATGATCAAAGCTATGTAACAACAATTTAAGTACATGAATACCAAATTTGATGATATGAGGGAGAAGATGGAGGAGTAAGCTAATACAATAGTAGAGTTACAAAGGAGATATGGTGAATATGAGGCTCCTAAGGCAAGAAGGTAGTTGAGATGTGCCTATGACCATAAAGATGATGAATTTGATGATCAAACTACGATGGTTAGAACTATTAATAATAGAAGGGATCAAAGAGAATTTGGGAGGCAAGGCACTTATGACCATAATTTGGCCAGTATTAAAATGACAATTCCTCCATTTCAAGGTAAGAATGATCCTGATACATACCTAGAATGGGAGAAGAAGGTTGAATTGGTTTTTGACTACCACAACTATTCTGAGGAGAAAAAGGTAAAGCTTGCTGCAGTTAAATTTATTGATTTTGCTATTATTTGGTGGGATTAACTTGTTTTGACTAGAAGAAGGAATCATGAGCAGCCTATTGATACATAGGAAAAGATGAAGCCTATCATAAGGAGGAGGTTTGTCCCTAATCACTATTACAGAGAGTTGTACCAAAGGCTATAAGGGCTCACTCAAGGCACCAAAAGTGTGGAGGACTACCACAAGAAGATGAAGATTACTATAATTAGGGCAAATGTAGAAGAAGATAGAGAGGTAACCATTGCTCGATTTCTACAAGGGCTAAATAAAGACATAGCAAATATGGTTGAATTGCAACACTATGTAGAATTAGAAGACATGGTGCACATGGCAATGAAAGTTGAAAGGTAACTTAAATAAAAGGGCTTTACACGATTTGGGCAAAATTTGGGTTCTACCTCATCTTTGAAGCCAAATTGGAGTAAAAGGGACAAGATGGCCAATTACAAGTCCAAAGCCGAGCTATCTAAGCACAAGAATGTGGGTTTTAGCAAGAAGATATGTAAATTTGAACCCTAACCAAGTAGAAATAGAGATATTAAATGTTTTAAGTGTTTAGGTAGGGGTCACATTGCATCTTAATGTCCAAATAAGCGTGCAATGATCTTAAGAAGTAACGATGATGTTGAAACTAAAAGTGAATTGGATGATGATTCTATGCCATCATCAAAGGGTGAAAGTGATGGAAAGGAGTATCTGGTTAACGGAGTAGCTTTTGTTACAACGCGAGCATTGAATGTGCAAGCAAAGGATAAAATGAGGTGCAACTAGAAAACATCTTTCAGACAAGGTGTCTCATCAAAGATAAGGTATGTAGTATAATTATTGATGGTAGGAGTTGCACTAATGTCGCTAGCACAACTATGGTTGAGAAGCTGGATTTACCTACTATGAAGCATCCTAGACCATATAAGCTTCATTGGTTGAATGAGAGTGGTGAAGTGAAGGTAAATAAGCAAGTGCTCGTATCATTTTCTATCAGAAGGTACCATGATGAAGTTTTATGTGATGTTGTACCTATGCATGGGGGACATATTCTATTAGGAAGACCATGACAATTTGATAGGTGAGTTATGCATGATGGCTTCAAGAATCGATATTCCTTTGTAATGAATGAAAAACCTGCCACTCTTGTACCATTATCACCTCAACAAGCTTATAAGAATCAATTAAGGATTAAAAATGAGAGTGAATAGATAAGAGAGATTGATAAAAGAGAAAAGAGAGGAGAAAACATGAGGACACAAGGAAAGAAAAGAAAAGAGAAAGTCTTTATGCAAAAAGAAGTGATGTCAAAAGAGCATTCTATGCCAAACAGCCTATGATTGCACTTTTGTACAAGGAGGCTTATTTTAACACTAACAAGTTTGACCCATCTTTGCCTAGTGTTATTGTTGCCCTATTGCAGGAATTTGAAGATGTATTCCTTGATAATGTGCCAAGTGGATTGTCACCTAATAGAGGAATTGAGCATTAAATTGATTTCATCCCAGGTGCATTTATCCCTAACCGGCCAGCATATAAGAGTAATCTTAAGGAGACAAAGGAGCTTCAAAGGTAGGTTGAGGAGCTTATGTCCAAAGGATATGTGAGAGAAAGCATAAGTCCATGTACTGTTCTTGTCCTACTTGTACCCAAAAAAGATGGGACTTGGAGGATGTGTGTTGATTGTCGAGCAATCAACAGAATCACTGTAAAGTATTGTCACCCTATACCACGATTAAATGACATGTTGGATGAATTGCATGGATCATGTGTCTTTTCTAAGATTGATTTGAAAAGTGGATATCATCAAATTAGGATAAGAGAGGGAGATGAGTGGAAAACAACTTTAAAACTAAGTATGGGTTGTATAAGTGGCTTGTTATGCCATTTGGTCTCACTAATGCACCAAGCATTGGTAAATTTGTAGTTGTGCATTTTGATGATATTTTGGTCTATAGTAAAACCCTAGAAGATCATCTTGATCATTTACGTTCTATTGTAAGTGTTTTACGTTCAAAGAAATTGTATGCTATCTTATATAAATGTTCCTTTTGTACTAATTAGATCACATTTCTTGGCTATGTTATCAATGCTAAAGGTGTTGAGGTTGACGAGGAAAAAGTTAAGGCAATTTGTGATTGACTTACACCTAAGTTAACTAGTGATGTGCGTAGCTTTCATGATCTAGCTAGATTCTATAGATGCTTTGTTAAAGACTTTAGTACAATTGTCACACCAGTCATTGAGCTTATCAAAAAGAACATGAGTATTAGGTGGGGTAGTGACCAAGACAAGGCTTTTAATTGCATTAAGGAAAAATTAAGTTCTGCACCCTTACTTGCTTTACCTAACTTTGCAAAAACTTTCAAGATTGAGTGTGATGCTTCAGGTATTGACAATAGAGCTGTTTTGATGTAGGAAAGGTGCCCAATTGCTTATTTTAGTGAAAAGCTAAGTGGTGCAAGCCTTAATTATCCTACTTATGATAAAGAGATGTATGCATTGGTACGGGCTTTGGAGGCATGGCAACATTACCTTTAGCCCAAAGAGTTTTTCATCCATACTGACCATGAATCTTTGAAGCACTTGAAGGGACAAGGAAAGTTGAACAAAAGACATGCCAAGTAGGTTGAATTCATTGAGAACTTTCCCAACATCATCCAATATAAACAAGGTAAGGAAAATGTGGTAGCTAATGCATTATCTCGTAGGTATACCCTTATCTCTACACTTACTACAAAGTGTATGGAGTTATATATGAATGATCCTGAATTTGCTAAAGTGTATGGAGCATGTAAGGCATCAGCCTTTGAGAAGTTTTATAGGCATAAGGGTTTCTTATTTAGGGAAAATCGTTTATGCATGCTTATGAGTTCCGAAGTTCCTAACATCACCTTAGGATCTACTAGTCTATGATACTGAGAGTGGGGGTGAATTAGTATTACTCCCTTTTTAATTGGTAGGTGAACAACTTCAAACTCTTTTTAGAAATGAACTCTTTCTCAGATTCAACTAAGGTAGATCTATTGTTACCTACTAGTCACAATAGTCCCCAAAGTTACCTTTCAGACACCTTGCCTATTACACGGATTGGTTGTTCTTGATTAGGTCTTCTTTTAGGTTAAAGGTTTTATGATTCTTTAACCGCATTCATAACTCAATTCAAAACACAGAATGTAAATTCAAAGCAAGGACACAAAAGATTTACGTGGTTCCGTCAATGTGACATACTTCACGGTGGTAGAGATTCTTCCTCTACCAAGACAATCCACTATACTAGAGAATACTAGTGTGGTATCCCTTATGATTATAATGGATGTTTTAATCTTCTACTCCCTTCACTATTACAAAAACAAAGCAATCACAATACAAAGTGTGTCACTTACTATGTCTACCCTTCTTCTAACTTGTCTTGCCTCTGTTTGATTTGAATAGGCTGCTTCACTATCACTTGGATGATCACCAAAACACTCTCTAACCTCTCTTAAAAAAATTTGAAAATTCGTTGAGTTCTTTCAAATGCTTCATCAAATTTCTTCTTTAGGTTGTCTCACACAACTCTTGGTCTTATCATCTCACCATCTCACTCTTTTCTAGTCTTATCGTCACAACGTCTCTAGGTCTCACATCTCACCATTTCCAATTCTCACGTCTCACTGTTTTTGGTCTCATGTCTCACTGATTTTGGTCTCACGTGTTTCACCTTTTTCTATTCTCACCCGTTTTTGGTCTCACATGTTTCACCCTTTTTTGTTCTCACCTATTCTGGTTTCACGTCTCCTATGGTCTCATGTGTTTCACCCTTTTCTGGTCTCACTCATTTCTGGTTGCACACATTTCATCCTTTTCTAGTTTCACGTCTTCTCTGGTCTTACACATTTCATCCTTTTCTAGTTTCACGTCTTCTCTGGTCTTACACATTTCACCCTTTCTAGTCTCACAAATTCTGGTCTTTTGATGTGTCCTGGTATCACTAATTCTGGTCTCACGTCTCACCTGGTCTCACGTTTCTGGTCTGTATCCCCAACGTTTATGGTCTATATCCCTCCTTTTCTAGTTTGTATCTGTGTCCCCTTTTTCTGGTGTGTGTACCCCACCAAAAAAAGATAAGTCTTGGTTTATATATTGCCTTATATGAAAACCCTAGTAGGGCTTACTATAGCTGCGGTGGATTTCCTTTATTGCCCCTCCATATGGCTTCATATTACTGTTCCATTCAAAATTCAGCATTATCCTCCTTCTTCATTTATTTTTCTTGCTCTTTTCTTTTTATTGAAATCTCATCCTTTGAATGCTTGAATGAACAACCAGGATTGCCTATGAATAGTTAAAAATATAAAAAATAAACTTTCCCCATAACTACCTATCTTCCTAAAATGCTGAACTCCCTCTACAAGTTCACTCCAAAGAGATCAATTTATGAGGTTATTTGACATTCTAATCTTACCTTGTAATTTTTGAGAAATGACCTACTTCTACTTGCACACTTAAATCTGGTTGACAACAATTACAACCCATACAAGGCTGTGGGAACAACAATCTTCCCCTTTGTAATTGTTGGCAACACTCATAACAAAAGCCATTATATAGCAATTACAACTCCCCCTAAATATGCACTCCCCCTTCCTTAACAACTCCCCTTGTACTGTTGCTTCTCTCCCCTTTTGCCAACCAATTACAAATCCAAAAAATCCATAAAGTAGAGATGGAGGATTCACTTGAGCTTCATACTTGAGGGGGAATTTGCACAGACAGACTCATTCTATGCTTTTCAAACAGCTCTCTAGATAGAAGTTTAGTTAGAATATCTAAAATTTGGTCTTTAGTGCCAACATACTCCAACTGAATTGTGTCCTGTTCCACTTGATCCTTGATAAAGTGATACCAGAGGTCAATATGCTTGCTCCTTGAATGTTAAACTGGATTCTTGCTGAGATCAATTGCACTTCGATTATCACAAAGTACACTCATTGGTAACTTCACTTTGACACCCAAATCTACCAATTGTCTTTGCATCCATATCACTTGAGTACATGCTGCACAAGCTGCCATATACTCAACCTCAGTTGTGCTGAAAGCAACATTGTTTTACTTTCTACTTAACCATGTAACACACTTTGATCCCAAGTAGAAGTTACAGCCACTGGTTGATTTTCTGACATCTGTACTTCCTGCTTAGTCTGTATCAGTGTATGCTCGTAGTTTTACAGAATCCATGGCAGGATACCACAAACCCATTTCCAGTATTCCTTTGAGGTATTTTAGGATTCTTTTCATTGCTAACACATGAGATTCCTTAGGATCAACTTAGAACCTGCTAGCAATGCACACAACTTGCATAAGATCAAGCCTTGATGCTGTATTTTGTAAGGCTTATACTCCTTCCTTCTAGATCTTTTGTTAACTTGTAGGTAGCCCACTGACATAGGGGTACTAATAGGTCTGCTATCCTCCATGCCAAACCTTTTCAGCATCTCTTTGGCATATTTTGTCTGAGAAATAAAAATACATTCTTCACATTGTTTTATCTATAATCCAATAAAGTAAGTCATTTTTCCAATCAATGACATCTCAAATTCCTCACTCATCTTTTGTGCAAATTCTTGGCATAGATCAAAGTGATCCCCTTCGAAGATGATGTCATCTACATATACTATGGTTATCAGCTGGCCTTTCCTTAAGTTGAACACATATAGGTTATTATCAAATGTTCCTCTTTTGAAGTTCATCTTTCTCAAATACGCATCTAGCCTGCTATACCATGCTCTTGGGGTTTGTTTAAGGCCATACAATGCTTTCTTTAGCTTGCACACGTGTGTCTCATCTTCACTGACTTGTACTCCATCGTATTGTTCAATATACACTTCTTCTTTTAGGAGCCCATCTAGAAAGGCTGATTTGACACCCATCTAATAAACTTTATACCTCTTATGTGCTGCCAAAGTTAGGAACATTCTAATAGTTTCTAACCTTGCCACTGGTGCAAATGTTTCATTAACATCTACTCCTTCTATCTAAGTGTAGCCTTTGCAAACTAGCCTAGCCTTATTCCTCACCACCTTGCCATCTTCATTGTGTTAATTTCTAAACTCCTATTTTGTTCCTATAACATTCTTATTAGTAGGTCTTGGAACCAATTCCCATGTATCATTCTTCTTGATTTGATCTAGCTCCTCATTGATAGCTTTGACCCAAGCTTTGTCTTATGTAGCCTTTTTAATAGATTTAGGTTCAACTTGTGAGAGTAAAGCAGTGGCTCCCACAATTCTTCTTCTTGTTGTAACTCTTACTAATGGGTCACCTATGATTTGATTTCCTTGATGAGCATTGGTCCATGGTTTCTTTGTCTTTCTCTCTTACACAATCTTAGTTGTAAGAGGATCTCTTTCTTTATCTTTAGACTCACTCTTCTCTGAGTATGAACTTACTTTTTGTCCCTTTTCTACATGTTGGTATGATTCTTTATCTATCTTGAAGTCATCTTCTTCATTATCCTCAGTTTCTCCATTATGCATTGTTTTCCAATTTTTATCTATTCTCACATCACTGGACTTGACCACTTTTCCTAGTTTATGCAGAAAAACTATGTAACCTTTTGTCTTTGTTGAGTATCTCACAGAGATGCCTTCATCTGTCCTAGCATGGAATTTTCCCAAGCTTTGTTCCTTGTTCTTCACAAAACATGGGCTGCCAAAGATTCTAAGATTCTTGGCTATTGTCTTCTTCCTATCCCATAACTCATATGGAGTCTTATTAGTATTGGGCCTTAGTAAGACTCTGTTCAATAGGTGCACGGCTATAAATGTTGCTTCTGTCCAAAATCTTGTGTGAATCTTGGATTCCAGCAGTAGAGTTCATGCCATTTCAACCACAGCTCTATTTTTCCTCTCTACCACCCCATTCTGTTGAGGTGTTCTTGCTGCTGCCATTTGATGGTGAATTCTATGCTTCTCATGGTAATCTTCAAAAGCTTCATTTGTAAATTCAGTGCCTTAATCTGATCTCAATACTTTGATCTTCTTTCCACTCTTATTTTCAGCCAAACTTTTATATCTCTTGAAGCATTTCAAAACTTCTAATTTGTGTTTGAGGTGCATGGTATAGGTCCTCCTGGAATAATCATCAATAAACAAGATGAAGTACCTCTCACCATTTAACCCTTTTGTTCTCATCGGCCCACACAAATCAGTATGTACAAACTACTTCATAATTGAACTTTTTGGTCTTATACTGCTTTCTAACATGTTTTCCTTTAGAGCATGTTGAGCAGGCATACTCTCTCTCTCTCTTGAGGTCGAGAATGTCTTTGATTGCATAAGTAGTGGTCAGCTTCCTTATGTTTTTCTATGTTAAGTGTCCCAACCTTTTATGCTGGAGTTGATTTTCTTCTTCTTTTGTAAGTAAACAACTGTTTGTCTTGTCCTCATTAATCATATATAAATTTCCAATTGATCTCTTCCTGGCTGCAACAGTATTACCTTCTTTACTTTTTACTTGGCAACCTATTTTTGTTAATATCACTTTATGGTCTTCATTGCATAGTTGGCTGACAGATGCTAGATTATATTTGAGTCCTTCAACATGCAGAACATCTTTCAGCTTTCCTTTTCCAATATTTATTGACCCTGACCACTGATGTTGAGTGAATCATCATTGCCAAACTTGACTCTACCTTCTCTTGACTTGTTTATTTTTGATAATTTACTCTTGTCTCCTGTCATGTGTGAAGTGCATCCACTATCAAGGATTGACTGCTTATCCTTGTAGTCAGCCTTTAGTGCAATTTCAGCTATATTAGCCAACTCCTTTTTACCTTTATATTCTTTCTTTTGAATTGGCTTGAAGGCAGCTTTTCCTTTTTCTCAGCTTTGATTGTACCAATTATTTTCACTGTGCCATCAATTGCCTTCTCTTGTACAAGGAGAAGTGTCATGCATCTCTTGGCATTATGGCCATCCTGCCCACACCTTTCACACTATTCAAAGTCTGGCCACAACTATAATATCTTAAGGACAACTATCATTTTCCTTTTTTAGACCCCTTTTTGAATTTCCTTGTGAAGCAAGCCAGCACTTCACCTTCACTTTCTTCCTTATAATCATCATCATCATCATCCTCACTAGAGATTCTTCCTCTTCTCTTATCTTCAAGTTTCTTATAGCTTTAAAAGCTACCTCCTTCGATAGCTTTGATGTTGAGGAGCTTTTAGTTGACTTTATTCTCATCTCATCATCTCATATGCAATGAGATTGCACTGGAGATCATGCAAAGACATAGAATTGAGATCTCTACTCTCCTCTATGGCTACCACCTTTGAGGCAAACCTCTTAGGTAGAATTCTCAAAATTTTCTTCACAATAGATGAGTCTTTCTTGTTCTTCCCATGACTTCTAAAATCGTTTATAGCATCAATAACCCTGGTGAAGAACTCTTGGACTATCTCATTTTTCTGCATTTTGAGAGATTCATATCTCTCCTTGAAAACTTGAAGCTTGGCCTTCTTCATTCTGCCATCACCTTCATAGACCTTTTGCAATCTATCCCATATCTTCATAATAGATTTTTAGTCTATAACTCTAGCATATTCAACATTTGTTAATGCTAAAATGATGACATTTGAGGCCTTCTCATTTATTTCGAACTGCCTTAATTCCTCTGGGGTTGGATCTTTACCTTCTTCTGGGGGTACAAAACCCTCATGTACTGATTTCACCACATTCATGCCCATGGTTACAAATACCACCTACATTCTCGCTCTCCACATATGGTAATTGATTCTATTGAAGATTGGAACCTTCTTGCTATAAATAATGCTGGTGTTGGTACTGGCATCCATTTCTTAGTATGCCCTTCAAACTAGTACACTAAGCTGTTAAGTTTCAAACTAATGAACCTATGCTCTGATACCAATTTAAGTTCCAACATCACCCTAGGATCTACTAGTTTGTAATACTGAGAGGGGGGCTGAATCAGTATTACCCCCTTTTTAATTGGTAGGTGAACAACTTCAAACTCTTTTCAGAAATGAACTCTTTCTCAGATTCAACTAAGGTAGATCTATTGTTACCTACTAGTCACAATAATCCCCAAAGTTAACTTTTAGACACCTTGCCTATTACACAGATTGGTTATTCTTGATTAGGTCTTCTTTTAGGTTAAAGGTTTAATGATTCTTTAGCTGCATTCACAACTCAATTCAAAACATAGAATGTAAATTCAAAGCAAGGACACAAAAGATTTACGTGGTTTTGTTAATGTAATATACTTCATAGTGGTAGAGATTCTTCTTCTACCGAGACAATCCACTATACTTGAGAATACTAGTGTGGTATCCCCGATGATTACAATGGATGTCTTAATCTTCTCTATTACGAACACAAAGCCTTCACAATACAAAGAGTGTCACTTATTGTATCTAGCCTTCTTCTATCTTGTCTTACCTCTGTTTGATTTGAATAGGCTGCTTCACTGCCACTTGGAAGATCACCAAACCACTCTCTAACCTCTGTTGAAGAAATTTGAAAATTTGTTGAGTTCTTTCAAATGCTTCATTGAATTTCTTCTCTAGGTTGTCTCACATAACTTCTGGTCTCACTATCTTACTCTTTTCTGGCCTTATTGTCACACCGTCGCCATGTCTCACATCTCACCATTTCCAAGTCTCACATCTCATTGTTTCTGGTCTTATGTCTCACCGATTCTGGTCTTGTGCTTTTCACCCTTTTCTAGTCTTACCGGTTTTTGGTCTCACACGTTTCACCCTTTTCTAGTCTCACATAACTTCTAGTCTCACCGTCTTACTCTTTTTTGGTCTTATTGTCACACCGTCGCCAGGTCTCACATCTCACCATTTCCAAGTCTCACGTCTCATTGTTTTTGGTATTACGTCTCACCGATTCTAGTCTCGTGTGTTTCACCCTTTTCTAGTCTCACTGGTTTTTGGTCTCACGTCTCCTTTGGTCTCAGGCGTTTCACCCTTTTCTAGTCTCACCCGTTTCTGGTTTCACGTCTCCTTTGGTCTCATGCATTTGACCCTTTCTAGTCTTACCAATTATGGTCCTCTGGTGTGTTCTAGTGTCATCGATTCTGGTCTCATTTCTCACCTAGTCTCACGTTTCAGGTCTTTATCCGCAACGTTTCTAGTCTGTATCCATATCCACTTTTTTTAGTGTGTGTACTCCACTAAAAAGAGATAAGTCTTGGATTATATACTACCTTCTATGGAAATCCTAGTACGGCTTACTGTAGCTGCAATGGATTTCCTTTCTTGCCCCTCTATGTGGCTTCATATTACTATTCCATTCAAAATTCAACATTATCCTCCTTCTTAATTTATTTTTCTTACTTTTTTCTTTCTACTAAAATCTCATCCTTTGAATGCTTGAATGAATGGCCAGGATTGCCCATGAACAGTTAAAAATGTACAAAATAAACTTCCCCCATATGCCCATCTTCCTGAAATGCTAAACTCCCTCTACAAGTTCACTCTAAGGAGATCACTATACGAAGTTATTTGACATTCTAGTCTTATCCTATAATTCCTGAGATATGACCCACTTCTGCTTGCACACTTAAATCTAGTTGACAACAATTACAACCCATACAAGCCTTTGGGAACAACAAGTTCTTTGAGGGATTATTTGTAAGAGAAGCTCATGAGGGTGGTCTAATGAGTCATCTCAGAGTTAGGAAAACCTTAGATGTCCTAAAGGAACATTTCTTTTGGCCACAAATGAAACGAGATGTTGAGAGGATATGTGCGAAATGCATAACATGCAAACAAGATAAATCTAGAGTTTTACCTCATGGCTTGTATACACTTTTACCCATACCTATCCATCCCTGGGTTGATTTATCTATGGACATTGTTCTAGGATTGCCACAAACAAAAAGGGGTAGGGATTTCATATTTGTTGTTGTTGATAGATTTTCAAAGATGACACACTTCATCCCATGTCATAAAACTAATGATGTAAACAATGTGACTGACTTATTCTTTAGAGAAGTAGTATGTTTGCATGGCATGCCATGAAGCATTGTTTTAGATCAAGATACAAAGTTCTTAAGCTACTTCTAGAAGACTTTGTGGGGTAAGTTAGGTACTAAGCTATTGTTTTCAACTACTTGTCATCTATAAATTGATGGGCAGATTAAGGTAGTTAATCGAACTTTTTCTACTCTTTTGTGTGCTATTATTCGAACAAATTTGAAAACATGGGAAGATTGCTTACCACATGTCGAGTTTGCATATAATAGGAGTGTTCATTCTACTACTAGTTACTCTCCATTTGAAATCGTATATGGTTTTAATCCATTGACTCCTTTGGATTTGGTACCTATACCTATCAATGAGTATGCTAGCCTAGATGGGGAACACAAGGTTGACATGATAAAAAAATTGCATAAGAAGGTGTGACTACATATTAAAAAACGAATTAAGCAACACCCATCCCATGTCAACAAGGGATGAGAAGGTGATGTTTGAACTTGGTGATTGGGTTTTGGTGCATATGCACAAGGAACGGTTCCTAGCTCAGAGGCGTTCGAAGCTACAACCTAGAGGAGATGGTCCCTTTCAAGTTGTAGCTTGAATTAATGACAATGCTTATAAGTTGGACCTTCCTAGTGAGTATAATGTAAGTGCAACATTTAACATTTCTAAACTTTTCCCTTTTGATGTAAGTGATGATTCGGCGATGAATCCTTTTAAGGAGAAGGGGAATGATGAGAACCATAGAGATGATGGGTGGAAGGCTTCAATGGTTGCAAGAGGTTCATTGCACATTCCAGAAGGCCCAATAACACGAGCTAGAGCCAAAAAGATTAAAGAAGCACTAAATGGGTTGATTCAGGACATCCAGCCCAACCAAGCTTCAAATGGTGCGAATTTAAGTTTGACAAAGAGTCCAAGCCTAATTAATATAATTAGAATACTTAATAGGTCAGACTAAGTAATAGCATTCCCTCCTAAATAGGAGTTTATTGTCTATGTAGGAATTTGTCCATAATTAGGAATTCTTCCAAAATAAGGATTTGTCCTAAGTAGGAATTTTTGCCTCTTTAAGATTGCTATCTTAGCCTATAAATAGGCACCCCTTGTAAGTTCTAGGAGAATCAGACAACTTTGAGTGAAATAGAAAGCAAAGGTTTTTTTTTTTTCTCTCAGTTCTTTGAAGGACTAAAGAACTTATCAAGAGGTATTTCTTCTTGTGGCATTCCAATTGACTTATTACTCTCAATTCTTTTCTTTTCTAGAGTGTGGCGTCCATATCCTTCTTAATACCCTAGGTTCATATTCCTTCAAAGGGTGGGTCTAGGGTTTGTGATATTAAACTCTAGTTTAGCTTTCTTGGTTGTTCTTTGATTCTTTGTGTGCGTTGGGTCCCTAAGCCATGTCTTTTTGGAGTTTTCTGCATTATTCTTAAGCTTGTTAGTATATCAATCTGGAAAGCTTATTGTAGTGCTTGTTATATAGGGCTAATAATTCCATTAGAATTGAGACAATGTTATGGTTGATCAAAATCATTGAATATTATAGTTGTGAATGAACTTGGAATTAAACTTTTAATAATTTATTTTATCTATTTGGTTTATTTATTTTACTTTTTTAAATAACAATTCCACTTTTATCCTTAATTTCGTTAATGTCTTTAATTTTTAGATAATTAGTATTGAATTGATTGTATTCATTGTGGGATTGACCCTTACTTGCATTATCTATCATTGAATAATTGAGAGTAAGGTATTAAATTTGTTGTGCCTTAATTATAACTAACAATGATCTTAGTTTGCTATAGTGTTCTTTTATAAAGCCATTTAACATATCACTAACTTTCTTATTAGCTCTATAACACTATATTTTTGACTATCAAGGCAAGCCTTTCCTGTAGATTCTCCTACACCTCCTTCACACTTTAGTTAGGCCTCTTTCAAAACTTTTGAACATATTTTTTGGCTAACAAGTTTATAGTTGCTTGTTTATCATTATAACTTTGAAACATGTATAAACATCCAAAATTGTCATTATCATGAAGATTTTCTCCATTTTCCCCTATGCTCCATACACTTTCCATGCACATCCATCTATACAAGTAACTTGCATTCTCCAATCATAAATCTTTTTCCATTTTACGGCATATCCATTAATGATTGTGTATATCTTTATACAATTTTTCAATTGAGCTACACCATTAAACCAAATCTTACCATGATTAGAAATTTTCTTAGTCTCACTTATTGACATGTTTGAAGTCCCTTATCCTACATAAAATTGTGGTTCTGGGAAAACCTTATAACTAGTTGCTCTAACATTCTTCAATCCTTTCCTTTTTCTCTTCATATTTCTATACTCTTCATCATTAATCAACTAATCATCATCATTGAGCTCATCCTTAGTGCTATTCTTCTTATTAAGGATACATTTAGGATTTTCTTCATTTGAACTAAGATCCATTATAGCACCATATTTAATGTCACCATTATATTGATTAGTCTCCTTAATCTGTTGTTCATAGTCTTTATCAAGTTTATAGTGTTGCCATTCTCACCAATAAGTTGTTTATAATCTTCTTTAAGTATAATAATCTTAGTTTGACACGCTTTACATTAAACAATGCTTAGTAGCCATCATTAAGACTAAATAAAATAATTTAAATGTCTTACTCTTAATTGTGTAACTATAAATAATGTGAATAAAGGTCAATCCTACATGGAGTACTATCAATTTAATGTAAAATAAATAAAACTTGACACTAATACGAAGATAGTTAATTTAAATTCTAAATTAACTAAGATTAAATTAAAGAATTTAAGTAAACAAAATAACTTATCAAAATATTAATCAACAAAATTTCAATTTTAAGTTCATTTACAGTAATGATATTTGATATTTTTGATTATCCATACTATTATCTCAATTTTGTTAGAACTTAACTCAAATTAAAATAAAATATATTACCCAAATTCTCTTAAAGATACATATTGAATAAAATAAGTTCTATATTTACACTTTAACCATTATACTTCTATAACAAGTTCTTTAGAATTATATATTAGTAGCTTTAAGAATTAAGAAAATAGGTTAATTTAAACAACAATCATGGAAGTTTATAATATTTCATAATCCTTAACTTTCCCATAATCACCTATCATTAATTACTATTAAGTGATTAGGAATAGGATAAATATAAGTCATATTCCTAAACTTTAGCGATTGACTATTGTTTAATCAATTTAACAAACCTCACTTCATTAATTTAACAAACATTCTAATAAAAAGTGAACAACTTTCAAATACCAAATATTTTGAAATCTCTAAAATTGAAAAATCCTAACTACATATACTTATAAACCAAATTCTTTTAAGGCTATCTACCATCTTTCTTATGTTTGTTTTCCTCTTCCTCATAATAGCTAAAAAGGTTCTTATTTATATTCTAAAGAATGTATATAACAAATATAAGAAAATCCTATGGTGTGCCTAAAAGATGTCCTTAATGCTTAAGGTTACAATAAACCCATTTTCCTAACTATGATAGAATTATTGTGATGCATTTGAAGCTGATTTTTGAATAGATATAATTTGAATGAAGGTCACCCTTCTCCATCAAAGTTTAGTACTCGACTTTAGCTTTCCATCGTTTTAGTAATGAGACAAAAAACATGTATAAAGCCTAATTTATGAGTTAAAAATTAAGATTGATTTAGTGCAACTTACAATAGATTTTATAGCCAATTCGAACCACTAAATAACTTATCTAGGCTTGGTCGTCTTCACAAACATTATAGACCTAAATGTAAACTTTAATCTAGGCTTTTAAATCACTCAATTTGCAATTCAAAAGTTCAAGTTATATCTATTTAAATACTCAATACTTAAATAGGAATCTTACTCCAATAAGGATTTAGATTTCAATTTTCTATTTTGCCTTTGAAACAATATCTCAAGGCTTGAACAAACTTGAATTTAGACTACAATTGTAATCTATAAAATTTGAGATCTTTACTATAACTTCACTGAAGACTACTTTTCTACTTTGGACCTCAAAATTAATGAAAAATTTAAAATAAATATTGAGGGTCAGAATGTTAAAATTTTATGCATAAAAAGTATAAATTCTCAAAACTTGTCCAAAATATATTTAAGTCACAAAATATATTCTAATTAGTTTAAATAGGTATAAAACTTATTAAAAAACTAAATATAAAAGAAAATAAATAAATAGATTCTCACTCATCAAATTCCCTTATACTTAGTGTTTGTGCATGCTTTAGCAAAACAAAATCAATTTCAAAAGAATAGTAAACCATACATTAGTTATACTTTAGAATGCCATTGTAATGCACAATTTGATTACCTCTAATTCTTAATCAACATACATAACTAACTTAAAAAATGTAGTAATGTTAAATAAAATAATAGCAATATACTCAACTCTCTTCTTCTTTGTCCATAATTGCTCTCAATTAATTAATGCAAGTTTTGCAACTAACATAACTAAACCATGTATAGTTCATTGATAAACCATTTCTTATTACTAATACAAATTTGGTAACAAATTATGGTGTCTTTTATTAAAGCAAGAAAGTAAAATTGATATTTTTTCATAAGACATACCAAAAAAGTAGAAAACATACATCAAGGTGCTTTGTATACTTATATTCAAGTCATCATTTGATATGAGCATCAACACTTTTGGTGAAGTACTCTTAGTTACTAAGCAAATTCAATAGTGGAGTAGAATTAAAATTTTACTTAAACCTAATTTTAAGACTAACTTAGAAAGAACAACACCAATATAAATCTCACATAGCTCAATCATGCTTCATTATGAAACACACATAACTATTTAAGAAGCATTGTTTCAATTAATAATGAAAAATTCAAGCATACTTATCACTATTTTACAAAATATTGCTAATAGCCTAAGCCAAGCAGTATATCATAATGTAAATCAATTTCATACTTATGCATCATAAAGCATTCTAAGGTATAACCAACATATGATTATTATTTCACATAAACTAAAATAAAATAAAAACAAAATCCTACCTAATCCTTTCTTGCACACTTCAAATTTACATTAACCTTAATGTAAGACCAACTATAAGGAAAATTTATTTGAAGCATTGAAAAAAAGGTAAAGGAATCAAATTTGAATTATGATTGGGTTGTCTCCCATGTAGTGCCTTTGTTTAATGTCATTAGCTTGACAATGTGCTTCCTTACTCTAGTTTGGCTCCTTTTTCTAACAATACTTATGATAGGACTTATCCCCTTAATAATTTCAATTGTCCAACCAATTACCATCTTATGCACATGTGTCAAATTCTTTTCAGTAATAATAGGTCGAGTGTTATCCTCTCCCAAATGCATATACTTTGAATGGATTGTAATGGTTTTAGTTCTAATATAGGAGCTTGAAAACAAAAAGTAAAAGTTTCTTATGAGAAACAAGTAATTAAATAGAAAAAACTGCATGCCTATTTAAAATCAATGATAATGGATGTAATTTAACCACATTTTTCTTTAACTCCTTACTTATATTAACTTCTCCTTTTATTTGTAACTCAAAATGTTTGACAATCACCATCTCGAACTCTTCTTTACCTATCAACTCAAAAAATTCTCATGCCAAGGAATCAATAACATTTATGGTATCAATTGAGTGAACATTACTAGGGTACCTTATAACCTTATAAATATTGAATAAAATTTGTTCACCATTAAACTCCATTTTGGCTATCTTGAAAAAGGGGGCCTCCTTAACAAAATAAGTGTAAGGCTAGGAAAGCATCATCATCTATATCTACATAGTAGAACTCAACTAAAAACACTAGCTCATTCACCTATACCAACGTATCTTTAACTACACCTTAAGATAAGCATTAGTATGATCAGTTAATTGCATAAGAACATTAGTATTTTTTGGAGGTCTTAAATTTAAAGAAGTACAAATAGATTTTAATATTACATTAATAATACTTCCTAAATCTACCAAGGCTCTTTCAAATTTGGTATTAACTATTTTTGCATAGGATAATGAACATATTTAGATCATTGTAGTTATAGAGAAGTTTCCATTGTAAAATTGTAGATACCTTCTCCCTTCCTATAATCTTCACATCATTTCTCAATCTCTACTTATTAGTATATAATTCCTTAAGAAACTTTACATACCTTGGTACTTGATCACCTTTAAAAGTGTTATGTTTACTTCTACCTTATGGAATATCTTAAGGATCTCTCTCTTTGACTCAATGCCAAATTTTTGGTAATAATCATCACAATTACAACAATTAAATACTTTATCCTCAACCATGCAATGATAGATTGTGTGAATGAAGGTCAATCTCATAAGGAGTACTATTATTTCAATGTTAAATAAATAAAATTTAAAGACACTAATATAAATGAAGGAGTAACATTGAATTTTGAATTTATAATAATTAAAATAAATGACTTATTAAACAAAACAAGTTATAGAAATATTAATTAACAAAATTTCAATTTTAAGATCATTCATAACTTTGATATTTGATACTTTTAATTATCCACTATGTTGTCTCAATTTTATTAAAAGTCTTAACTCTATATAATAATAATAATCTCTACTAGCTAAATTCTCTCATAGATATTCACTAAATAGAATAATCTCTCTATTTAGACTTTAACTATTATACCTTTTGGAACAAGCTTACTAAAGTTACATATTGGAAGCCTTTAGAATTAGGAAAATAGTTTATTAAAGCAACAATCACACCAATTAACTTGTATTATATTATTCATAGCAATAAAAAAACTAGTCCATAATCTTTTACTATTAATTGCTACTTGGTTATTAGAATATGATAAATATGAGTCACAATCCATAACTTTAACAATTAACCATTATTTAATCAATTTAACAAGCTTAACAAAATTAATTTAACAAATAATCATTCAACAAGTTAATCAAGATAATTCAAACAATTCCAATAGAAAAGAAAACAATATCAAAATAATATATTCCATCAAAATATTAAATCTTTTGAAATCTCTCAAAACTATTGAAAAACCATAACTACACGGACTTACAAACTATTGAATAATATAATCCTTTCCCTCTCAATAGTAAAAAAGGGTATTATTTATATCCTAGAGAATGCATACAACAAACACAAAAAAACCATAGGGAAATTCAAAAAACAAAATCTCCTAAATTCTTAAGGTCACAAAGAACTTAGTTTCCTAATTATGATAAAATTCCTATAATGCATTCCAAGATAACTTCCAAATGGATATAATCTAAATTATGGTATACCTTCCTTAAATTTGTTGCCCTTTTTTTATTTTTTTCAAGCATCTATTCTTATCCAAAAAAATGGTCTAGATCCCAATTTATAATGTAAAAATTAAGATTGATATGGTCCAATTCATGGTAGAATCTATAATAACTTTTAAGCTATTTTAAGCCACTTAACAATTAATCTAGACTTGGTTATCATCACATTAAATGTAGGCTTGAGTGTGAGCTTCAATCTAGACTTTCAAACCATCCAATTTTGATATTTGAAGCACAAATTATGACTATTAAATACTCAATGCTTAAATAGGAACTAGACTTGAATTAGAATTTAGACTTCAATTTTTAGCCTTAGCTTTGTTTTAATGTCTCAAGGTTCAAACAAACTTAAATTTAAACTCAATACCTCAATCTAAAAAATTTGAAATATCTATTGTAACTTCACTGAAGACCAATTTTCTAATTAAATCTTTAAGTTGATGAAAATGTGAAATATATAACAAAGATCAGAATGATGAAATGTTAGAATTTTACCTACTAAAAGTACAAATTTTGCATACTAAGTGTTGTGAATAACCATTTGTTCTTGTGAACATTTTCACAAAGTTTTGTTGTGATCAAGGTTAAGATGTCTAAGTTTATAAACATTTTTCCTTTTCTTGCAAAATAAGAAAATGATTTACAAAGTGAACTATTAAGGGGGGAACCTTAAGGAATAGATGTAAGCTCTTAATTTAAGTTGAACCATTATAAATCATTATTCCCCTTTTAATTTCCTTAAGGCCTAAGTTTTTAGAGTTGATCTATAGTATCTGTAATACCTATAACATGTCATGTTGAATCATCCTCAGATCCCTTATCTTTGATGATAGTAACTAAAACTATTGTAAAGACAAGATAACCATTTATATCTAATCTTATGGCTATGAACTTTAGGAAATAGTTGACAATGATCCCAAGAACCCAAAACTAAGCCCTAATGGGAAAAGGTGTGTCTACCATCAAGGAAAAGAAATTCAAAACTCTCAACTTTAAAGTTAATTACATGCTTTATTATAGTTTAAGTGTTAGTAAATGTAACAAGTTATTTTCATGCAAGGTGGTATAAGAGATTTGGGACAAGTTTAGTGTCATTCATGAGGGCATTTGACGAATGAAAGACACAAAGATCAATTTGCTTATATGGGGGTATAAGCTCTTTGGGATGAAAAGCCATGAAATGATCTTAGAGATGTACACAAGATTCATCAACAACATCAATCCTCTTAAGAACCTTGAAAAGTTCATCTAAACAAATGAACTTGTGAAGAAACTATTGAGATCATTTTTAAAGTCTTTCACATATATGAAGAACATAGCGAAATGCGATACTTGGTGTGAATTGTAGAATCCTGCAAACCATTGAGTCTTTGAACGCAAGTTGTGCTTGAAGCCTTTTAGCGGAGGGCATTCTACCTAGGTGTCACTTGACATTGCCCACCCCACCCTCGAGTCCTCGAGGGAATGGCCGATGGTGGACGATGGCCTCCTGTGAGCTCATGAAAGGTTGCAAATCATTTCCAGCAAGTGTCGAGTGGGCTCCTCCCACGCACACAATTCCTGTAGAGGGTTACGGGTGGGGAGGTTAGCCTCCCAGTGCGAGAAGCAGTTTGTTTGCTCACCACGAGTGGAATTTTAAGGTGATAGCAATCTTTGAATTTAATAATCTAAACATTTAAGTTTGGATGAGCTAACCCATGAGATAACATTCACTAAGAAAGTTATTGAGAAGAAGAAAGAATTTGCTTTTAGAGCCTTCATACTTAAAGAATGTGATGATGAAGAAAGTGATCAATACACTCAAGAAGATGAAAAGGAGCTTGCCATGTTGGCTAAAAGAGTCACACAACTTTAGAGAAAGAAGAAGCAAAGTGGTATGAGATCCTTGAAGAGAATGTGAAAAAAATGAGTTCATTTGTTATAATTATAACAAACTTGGTCATAATGCTCTTGATAATAATAAGAAGGATAAGAATCCTATAAAGAAGGCTTATAAAGCTACTTAGGATGACTTAAGTGACTCAAAATATGATCTCAATGATACCTTTAATGATGACAAGTTTTTGAATGATAAGTTGGGATCATGTCTTATATATTATCCCTTTATGTTTTGACATGTCCTTGATGCTTAATTAATGTCAATTTATTTGAATTATTTTTTTATATTTTTGATTGACAAGTATGTGAACTTTATTTAGGAAGATATTATTTTAATTCATTCCTTTTTATAATTAGATATTTGATATTTGAATTTTAAATTAAGCTAACAATCTTGCAAAGATCTTGCCTTTTGTCAATTCTCTATCTTTTAGAAAGGTGTGAATGAGATATTAAGTGATCTTAAGTGAAAGAGGAAAGAAATTCAAAGTTAGTAGAAAGTTTTTATTGATTAACTTATGTTGTCAATCAAATAACTTGATGAAAGAGAAAAAAAGTAGGAAACTTGGACTAATCAACCAAACTAGTGCCCACAATTGACCAAACACCAAAAGTGTTTTCAAGGTATAAAGAGAAAAGTTATAGAAATTGTAGACCAGTTGACCTAACTATGGCTATGGTTAACCAAAGATAATTGAAAGAATTAAAGATTTATTGCCAAAAAGGTTATAGAGGATTTACATTAGTTAATTGAACCATGCCTATATTCAACTAATGGGATTGAAGAGCTAAAAGCATAGCAACTAAAAAGTTACAAAGATTTTGGACCAATCAATAAGTTTAAGTGCTATAATTGATTGATGCATCAAAGTTAAAGTTTTCCATTTTAGAAATTAATTATTTTTATGGAAAGAGATTAATATCTAATGACTAGTTTTTATTTTTCTATCTATCAAAGAGTTTAAGAAACTCTTTTGTGGATGGTATTAAATATTTTGTATTAAACTTAGTGTAAAATCAAAGATAAATGGGAAATGTGATAAAAAGTGAGAAATCAAGAGTAGAGTTCCAAGAATGAAAAGTTAAGATTATGTAAGAGAAAAAGTGCTTTAATGAAAAGAAAAAAGTGTAAGTCTTTAAGTATTAAAGAATCGTTATTTCCTATAAAAGTCTCATTAAAGCTTTTTTTTTTTTTTTGTGATTAAGGTTATAGCAACCAATGTGTAAAATGTTGTCTTCACCTTATAAAAGAAGAAAAAGTTAATAAAGTTGAACTCTCAAGGTAGGAACTTTGATGAGTGAATATAGGTTTCCCATTTAGGTTGAACTCTTATAAATCATTATGTACACTTTTTCTCTTCCTTTATCTGTCTTTATTTTCAATTGTTTAATTACTTGGTTTATTGTTTATTATTGATTATTTTTTTTATCTCTCTTGGGAGTTAGGATTGAGTGTGCCTTAAAGACTAATTCACTCTCTTTTTGGTGTGGTATGTCATGGGGCCATTACCCTCTCCCCAAAAGGCTAACCTATTGGAGTGTGCAGCGCTCATGTTTATAAGGCCCATGAATCCCCCTCACCTTTCCGATGTGGGATCCGTGACATTCTCCCCCACCGAATCCATCGACGACCTCGTCGTGGACCGGGGCCCCCTAACTACTCCCCCTATTTTCGGGCCTAGAGCACTCGGCGGCGGACATCAGATTGGAAATAGGCCGGCTCTGATACCACTTGTCACGGGGCCATTACCCTCTCCCCAAAAGGCTAACCTATTGGGGTGTGCAGCGCCCACGTTTATAAGGCCCATGAATCCCCCTCACCTTTCCGATGTGGGATCCATGACAGGTAGCTACATGCCCTCTCTTCTAGTTTGGTTCTATTGTTGCACACCTTCTCCTCTGGTTTAGTGTGGTTGTTACACACCTTTTCCTTTGGTTTAGTATGGTTGCTATAAGCCCTCTCCTCTGATTTGGTATAGCTATTGGACACATTCTCCTCTAGTTTGGTGTGGCTGTTGCAAGCCCTCTCCTCTGGTTTGCTATGGCTACTGCACGTCTCCCTTATTGGTTTGGTGTGGTTGACAACTTTTGCACCTCCTTCTTCAGTTAGTGAGGCTGCTTTATTTTTTTGGTGGTTACTGTCACTTCTTTTTTAGCTGGCTGCTGCTACACTCTCCTTGGCCGGCTGTTACAATCTCCTTGGTGCTACACCTTTCTTGGCTAGCTACACCTCTCCTTGGCTATAACTCTTTTGGTTGACTACACCTCGTATTGGTTGTAACTTTCTTGCTCGGCTGCTATTGCACCCTCCTTGGATGGCTACTCTTTCCTTGGTGGCTACCTTCTTTGCCTTAGCTAGTCACTCTCTTTTGGGTGGTTACCTTTCTTTTTGCATCACCTCTCCTTGTGGTTACCTTTATGTTTGGCATTCTCTCTTAAAATTCTATAGCACACATATTTGTCTTACAAGGTGCATGAGGTTATTTATAGAGCCTTGAGATTAGGGTTGCACATATCAACGACAATTATTGATTTCTAAAGGTTGCACTATAATTAGTAGCTAGATTCAATTTCTAAAATTTAAGGTGAATGGTTAAGGGTTAATGGTCAACCTTGACCCCTAAAATTTAGGGTCGACAATCAACATTGACTCATCGACTTTAGGATTGACCTGCCCTTAACGATTTTACCCAATGTCCTCTTTGTATCTCATCAGCATTCAAAACATCACATCAACATGAACAACTATGCGAAATGTTGTTGACAACAAATCCAACATTAGTTATAAAAAATGGGTCAATAAGGACTAATAAGTGGTTCAAAGCTTAATCTTTATTTCACATGCCTAACCTCTTAGAGCTAATCCACAACATTTCTTACACCCATGTTTCATGTTAAAGGTTGAAATATTATCTTTGATGGTACCAAATATAACTACTAAAAACATAGATGACAATAGATATCAAATTTATATAATAAACTTTTGGAAATAGCTGAAAATGATACTAAAAATGCCCTAAAAATCACAAGATATTGAAAACCCTCAACTCAAAGCTATCTACATGCTTTATTGTTGTTTAAGCATCGGTGAATATAACCAAGTTTCTTTATATAAGATGGCAAAAAAGATATGGAATAAGTTTAAAGTTATTTATAAAGGTATAACATAAGTAAAAAAACACGAAGATCTATTTGATCATGCATGAGTATGAGATTTTTAAGATGAAAAGCATGGTGACAATCTTTGGGATGCATAAAAGATTTACCAACATTATTAATCTACTCAAAAACATTGGAAAGGACATATATTTAATGATATTATGAAAAAGATATTGAGATTACTTCCAAAGTGTTGGAACCCTATGGCAATCACGATCATTGAATCCAAGGATGTAAACACCTTGGGCTTGGATGAGTTGATGCAATCTCCAAAAGATAAGGTTAAGTCACTCATTAAGAAAGATAGTGAGCTAGATAAAACTTATAATAAAGGAAAGGCTCATGAACCTTTTGGATGAAAATATTCATCTTAAGAAAAAAGCATCTAAGTTTCAAGTGTCTTTGTAATTTTGCTCAAACCAAAGACATACTAGACATACAACTTAACTCTTAAAAGTCTCAAGGTGAGAAGGATAATTTGGGGTTATATGTCTCATACATATTAACTTAAAGCTTTTCAAGGTAAAATAGTTTATGCTCACATATGTGCACAAGCATCTAATAGCACATCATATAAGAATGCTTTGCATTATAACATGGTAAAAAAGTATCACATGATTATATACACAAGACATACACAAAAGCTTAGAGCATCTCATAAGCATGTACATTCTTAGATGGATGACATGATCATGCTAAAGATCATGTTAAATGCTATATTTTTTGGTGATTATGGTAACATGCAACATTTGTGCAATTTAAGGTTAAGTTTGGTGGTTATTTTCATATAGGTGTTAAAGGCACCAAAGCTACTCAAGGACCTTAGAAAATTTGGGACCTAAATGTAAATAAATTATTTACAACTATGTCTTAAGAGAAATATAAAGAAAGATGAACAATATCTAAATAAAGGTTGCTTTAGTCATATAACAAGAATATTGAGAGTTTTATTTCCTTTGAGAAAATGGATGTTGAAATGGTAATGTTTTGATACAATGCCAAAGTTAAGATTATTGGCATTGACACGATAGGTAAGGGAAATTTCATAATGATGAATAATATCTCACTTGCTAAAAAAATAAAGTTCAATTTATTAATTATTAGTCAATTAGTCAATTATGTGATAATAACTATAAAATATCACTTGAACAAAATGTTTGTTATGTTGCTCTTTCCAAAACACATAATTCCTTGTTTGTTGCTAAGTAGTCAAAGAATATCTATATTATTGATTAACACACTTTAGCTAACAAAGATATAAATTTGCATGGGTTACATTTTTACATCACAACAATGAATGCTTAAAAACCTTTAAGAGATTTTGCAAGTATGTTGTTACCACAGCCTTGTATGGGTTGTAATTGTTGCCAACTAGCTTTAAGTATGCAAAAAAGTAAAGTCACATAGAAGGGCAAGAAGGTAGAGCCACATGGAAGGGAAAAAAGGTAAAACCACATGAAAGGGCAAGAAAGTAAATTCACCGTATAAGCCCTATTAGGGTTTCATAAAGTAGAGTATATAATGATCTTGGAAGACAAAAAACAAAGGAGTCGGCAATATTGAGCATTTAGCAAAACTTAGACAATCGACCAACCAAAGAGAACACAAAACCCTAGACAGAAGAACATCACATGCAAAAGAAAAGAGTAGTTGTAGTGAACAGTTTCGTCAGAATTGAACAGTGTTGTCAGAAATTGAACAGTGTATCCGACAGGGCAAAACCTAGAGAGAGAAACCATCAAAACCTAGGGGGAAATTGTTGTTCCCACAGCCTTGTATGGGTTGTAATTGTTGTCAACTAGCTCTAAGTATGCAAGAAAGTAAAGCCACATAGAAGGGCAAGAAGGTAGAAGCCACATGGAAGGGCAAAAAGGTAAAACCACACGGAATGACAAGCAAGTAAATTCACCGCATAAGCCTTATTAGGGTTTCATGGAGTAGAGTATATAATGGTCTTGGAAGGCAAAAAATAGAGGAGTCAATATTGAGCATTCAACAAAACCTAGACAACCGACCAACCAAAAAGAACACCAAACCCTAGATAGAAGAACACCACCTGCAAAAGAAAAGAGTAGTCGTAGTGAACAGTTTCATCATAATTAAATAGTGCCATCGGAAATTGAACAATGTTGATGGAAATTGAACAGTGTATCCGGCAGGGCAAAACCTAGAGAGAGAAACCGTCAAACACTTGGAAGAGAGAGAGAAAATGGTAGCCGTCGATGGGAAGGAGAGAGACGGTCAATAGCTAGGCTAAACAAAGAACAAAGGTGGACGATCGAAACAATTGAGCAGCTGTTGAAGTGAAGGAGAAGAAAATGCAGCCATCGATGGTCGAAAAATCGAGCAAAAATGGCAAATACATTGAGAGAGAAGGAGGTAACCGAAGGGGGGCTGAACATTGAACATAAGACGACTAACAACCAAAATGGGGCTAAACATTGAATGTAAGACAGCTAAGGAAGGTGACGAGAGAGTGAAAAACCAAACCATCAGAGTGAGAGACCTGACACTGCTAGATGGCTGAAGGTGGGTGGATGGCAAAGACCTATATGGCCAGATTGGGAAGAGAGAGAAACCCGACAGCCAAATCAGAGCAGACCGGCAAGAAGAGAGGGAAACCTAACGGTGAACGAAAAAGTGATATCCAGTAAGAGAGAAAAATCCAACTAGACAACAAAAGAGATAGAAACGGACAAGCGAGTTGTGAGACAGTGAGATCACGAGACAAGGAGATGGGTGAGACCATAAGACAATGAAAGTAGGAATTGTGTGATACAACATAGAGAAGGAATTTAGCGAAGCATTGAACTCAATGTATTTCCAAACTTCTTCAAGAGAGGTTAGAGAGCATTGCGGTGAACTTCTAAGCGGCAGTGGAGCAGCCTTTCAATTCAACAGAGGCAAGAATAGTTAGAGGAAGGGTAGACACAGTAAGTGACACTCTTTGTATTGTACTTACTTAGTACTTGCAATAGTGAAAGAAGCAGATAATTAAAGATATCCATTGTAACTTGTATTCACAAGTATAGTGGATAGTCTCAGTAAGGGAGAGTCCCTACCACCGTGGATGTATGTCACATTGACGGAACCACGTAAATCTCATGTGTCCTTAATTTGCTTTGCGTTCTGTGTTTTAAATTAAGTTGTGAACGCAGCTAAAGTGTTAGCCAACCCATAACCTAACGAAGACCTAAACAAGAACATTCGTATTGTTTATTAGGCAAGGTGTCTTCAAGGTGACTTTGGGGACTATTGTGATTAGTAAGTAGCAATAGATCTACCTTTGTCGAGTCTAAGAAAGAGTTCACTTTTAAAAAGATGTTGAAGTTGTTCACTTACCTGTGAATTATGAATTGTGGTGATACAGATTCACCCCCCTTTCAGTATCACAAACTAGTAGATCCTACGGAGAAGTCAGGAACTTCAAAGTAAGTTTTAAAAAAAAAAGAATATCATGTCACTTCAATTACGAGTTCTTGGTTACAATTGCTATAGCACAAAATATAGCCTAGCTACATTTGATTCTAAGGTAAATGAATATATCTTCTTGGGATAATCTTCTAGTAGCAAGGCAAGTACATTGTCAAACAAAAAGTCTCTTATTGCAAAGGAGTTTGTGCTTATTACATTTGATGAAACTAACTTTTTCTCTCCTAGAACAAAAGAGTTAGGTAACCTTGCAAGTATAAACAACAGCTTGGAAAAGGCAAATGAATCATTAAGGCAATAATGATATTTTAATGATGTTTATAAGGAGCAAAGCCAACAAATTGAAGTGAATGAGTCTAAACTTCCAAAAGATGGAAATCTTGATGGTGTTTTTCACTAAATTCCTTATGAGTGGAAGCACGTTAGAAAGATATTTTGTGATCAAATTAGTAATAACCTTTTGATCCTTTAAGAACTCAATTTGCATCTTGGAACACAAGCTCTATAGCACTTGTTTCATAAAGAGAACCAACATGTGTAGATGGTACATTGGTTAATCAATCTTAGGAGCATGTAATAGAGATAAGCTTAACCAGTTTAAGCAAAATAAGGCTTGGACTTTAGCACCAAGACCTAGTGATCATGCTATTATTAGAACAAAGTAGGTTTTCAAAAATAAGTTTGATAAAAGTGGTTAAATTGTGAGAAACAAATCAAAGTTAATTGCCAAAACTATAATCAAGAAAAAAGCATTGATTACAATGAGACCTTTTCCTTTGTTGTTAGGTTAAAGGTTATTAGAATGTCAATTGCATTTACATCACATAAGTGTTATAGGTTATACCAAATTGATGTGGAGAATGCATTCCTCAAAGACCACATCAAGAAGGAAGGCTCTATATTGATCATGCACCACTTGGATTTCAAAGCAAAAAGTTTCTAAATCATGTTTACAAGTTTTCAAAAGTTTTGCATAGCTTAAAGCAAGCAACAAGAGCTCGGTATAAAAAATTAAGCTCTTTCTTGGGTGACAAAGATTACATAAAAGGTAAAGTAGATGGTACTTTTTTTACAAAATAAAAGATAAAGATTTGTTAATCATTCAAATTTATGCTAATGATATCAATTTTGGTGCTATTAATGAGCATTATGCATAGAGATTGCTAGTGATATGGAAACAAAATTTGAGATTAGTATGATAGGTGAATTGAATTTCTTCCTTAGACTCAAAATCATGTAAAAAAAATAATGAAATCATCATCAACCAAGCCAACTATGCAAAAAAGCTATTAAAGAAGTTTGGCATAGATGATTCTAAACCTTGTTGCACTCTAATTACTACTTCTATAATGCTAGATAGTAATGTATATAGTAAGGTTGTAGATGGAAAGCAGTATAAAGGTGTCTTTGGTAATGTTCTTTATCTTACTACTAGTTAACTAGATTTGATGTTTGCTATTTGTTTGTGTAAAAATTTTTAGTTTAGCCTAAGAGAGTCACACCTAGTTGCCCTTAAAAAGTGGTTTAGGTATGTGAAGGGAGCCATAAGTTTAGTACTTTGGTATTATAAGGGATCAACTTTTAATTTAGTAGGTTACTTAGACTTAAACTTTGCTAACAATAGAATTAAGAGGAAGTGTACCACAAATGAATGTCTATTACTTGGCCAAACCTTAGTCTCATTGTGTAGTAGAAAGTAAGGTCTAGTTGCTCCTCTTAAGGCTAAAGTAAAGTACATGGTAGTAGAAGCTTATTGTACTTAATTGCTTTAGATTAAATAAACCTTAGATTGTATTACACTTATATGCCTATCAAGTATGATAACACAAATACAATAAATATGATTAAGAACCTTATACACTATGCCTAGACTAATGATCAATAGCCAATATCTTTACCAAAAACATGAATAAAAGTTTGTGACCATTAGAGAAAGATTGGGCATGTTGTGATAAAATGATTTTTTAATTATGTGATTGTTGCCATTTATATGTTTCTATGTAATTTAAGGTGTGATAATATTTGTTTACATGTTTGATTTATTTGTTGCATCCTAATTTGAATGATTTGAACTTAAAAGAATGAAAGTCAGTGTTTCTATCCTAACAAGATCAATCAATCAAACCAATAAGTATAGGTTAACCACTGTGAGTAGTTAATCCATGACTTATAGCAATCAATTAATGCCATTTTAAAAGCCTTATTTCCCCTTTTCCTTTCTTAGAATGTGAAACTCTCTCATTGATAGAAAATTCCTTTTCTTTTTTGAATTTAAACCATTAATCTACAAATTTCTATTAAATCCATTAAAATCATCACTCTAAAAACATCAGTCTTTCAACTCATCATCAATGGCACCAATATCTAGATCTAGGTAAAAGAAAGAAAAGCTTAAAGCAAGAAATTTAAGTTTAGTTTCCTTAAGAACAAAAAGCACTACTATAATTTCTCCTCCCTCTTCCATGTTGCTAGTAACCTCAATACCCAAGCCAAGAGTCACTATTGAGTTTACATCATCACCCATACCATCTGGATCCTCATTAGTAATTCCTCATGTTCCTCCCCCTCCTTTTGTAAACCCTCCAAGGAAAGACCTCAATCAACCTCCAAAAAAAAAAAAAAAGTTAATTTTGAAGAGGAAGATGGGTGAGACATTGAAAGTGTTAAGCCAATACCACCCTTATTAGAGACATCCTTGACACTTCATCATCTTCAATAGCACCACCTATAACTTCACCACCTCAAATAGTAACTACAAGAGGTTTATTATCTTTTAAGCTTTTTGATTCATTGACATACTATAACTTTCATTACAGAACCTCTAAAATTAAAGATGATTTTTACAAATTTAAGAAATGGGCTATGTATCCCAAAAGACTATTAAATATGGATTATGTTACTAAGTTTGAAAAGAATGAATCTTGGATGGATTAGTTTTTTATAAGTGGATTAGATGTATCACTTTTAGGTGTGAATTTTATATTAAAATGCTGAAGTACTTCTCTGCATGGAAGTGAAAGAAGAATTACACTACGATCATTTATTATATGTATGGGAAGAAGTGATGATTAACCTTAAAATGATTGTAGATCGTTTGAATTTAACATTGGAAGGTGGTTGCATTGATTGGAAAAATTCCTACATTGGTCCTTAAAACAAACTAAGAAGGGAGATGAATTAAGTTTATTCAATTTGATTATTTAACCCATACTTAATTCCAACTTTAAAGAGTAATAACAAGATAACTAATAAGAATAACAAAGTAAGCAATGTGAATAACTAAAAGTAAATAAGATAAGAAAAAATAACATGCATAGTGATTTATAATAGTTTAGTTGAAATCAAGAGCCTACATTCACTCCTCATGATTCATCCTTTGTGAGTTCACCTTCACTAATTTTTTCTTTTTTAATAGGGAGAATATAACCCTTTACACTATGTTTCTTTGACATAAGCCACAACAAAGGTTCCATAAAACTTTACAAGAACCAATAGTTCATCACAATTGAAGAGAGTCAAACTTTAATGCTTTTCTTTAGAGTATACTTAGTCTTTCACAATCTCAACTTTTCACTCTAAAACTCTTGCACTTGATTTCTCTTTCTTTTTTCTTTTTTTTTTTTTTATTTTCACACTAAGCACAATACAAATTCTTAAAGCTTCATTTTTATTTTTTCATCTATACCTTTTCCACACTTTATAAAAGAGTTATATAACCCTTTTATAGATAAACACAACAAATAAGCTATTGGAGATTGATTCCTTTTAATAAAGAAAATTAATTTCCTAAATAGGAAACTTTCTCTAATGTATCAATCAACTATAACACTTAGATTAGTCAATTGATCCAAAATCTCTATAACTTTTCTAACTTAGGCATTTTCAACTCTTTAGTTTGATTGACTTGGATTCTCTATAACTTTTCTCTTAGCGTTTTTAGTGTCTAATCAACCACAACCATATGTTCAACCAACTAATCTAGATTCTTTCTTTCTTTTCTCTATACAACTTGTTTGGTATTTAGTCAACTATAGCCATAAGTCTCATTGACCAACCAATATTCTCTATTTCTTTTTTGCTTCTCTTTTTATATCTACCAACTAATCGGTTGATACCATAATTTAATTGATTTTAAATTATCACCAACTTTAAATATTCACAATTCTTTTTATTATCATTGAGATCACTTAAAATCTCACTTAATACCTTCTTATAAATAGAGATTTGACAAAGAACATGGTGTTTGCCATTCTTAGCTCAAATTAAATTTGAATTTCAAAGATTTTTTCATAGAAATAAAAAATAATGACTATCCAAATAAAAAAAAATACTTGCCTAACAAGTATCAATGATCGATCAAGTAAAGGTAAAGGATAGTATCATAGCAAACATTTAGCATTAGTATCAAAGTAAAAGCTTAAGGTATAGTCATCAAGTAGTGACAAAATGTTCAAACATTTGGGGGGGGGGGGTGAAAGAGTTCAATCAAATTAAATTGAAGGTTTATTTCAATTAAGGGCAAGGTGAGTAATGAATCAAAGTCTCATTAATCATTCATCTCTCTTCCCTTTTGGCAACCTTTAAAGCCAAGTCTTCATTGCTTCCTCTTCTTAGAGTTTCTTTCAAATGTACTTTCTTTCTTTAGTAGTCCAAGGATAGAGGCAAAGCTATTGCAAGATTCCATTGTAAAGTTCTATAACTCCATCTTAATCTAACCCATATCATCCCTAAGCCCATTTAAATTTTTCCTGAGCTTATCAATTGCTTACTTTACGAAGTCTTAGCAACATTAGTAAAGGTTGGAGTAGTTGAAAAATTAGTTTGTTTAAGGGTTGCACTTGATGGCTTTTAGCTTGATATTAGTACCCTTAAAGGTGTAGATCATTTATGTTTACACAAGAAGCTTTAAAAGCAAATAGCTCAAAATGCATTCCATAAAGGAATTTTTTAATAAGCACCTTTTACACTTTCTCAATCTTTTGCATCATATGCTTTAGCAAATTAAATTTCTCATTCTTTAATAGGTAAATTAGAAGGAACATGTTAGGGGAAGTCAAGTAGTTAGAGTTACAACTTCTAGAATTGATGTTGCAAACCATTATTCTTTATATGATCCTTGACTTGAGTGTTAAGGAAAATGCCTTTAAGGATTCCTTGATGTTGTCACTTTTTACACATAGCTTAGCCTATCCTTCAAACATTATATTCATTTACTTTTGAACGTTAAACTTGCCTACATTTTATGAATCATGCCTTTTAATAGCGGATTTAAGTAGAATTCAAGTAGTTTGCAATCACTTTAAGAGTCATTTTTACTTCTTTTCCATATATAGATATGAAGTGATCATAGTGCAATTTTTATTCACTTCCATGTTTGTGAAGAAGTGCTTGTTTATCTCAGAGTAAAATTCTTCTTTACAAGTGACAAATCTAATCCATTTTTGGAACCAAGAAAGCATTCAATTTAAATTTAGCCACACAATTTAAATTCGATGGCTAACTAAGATATACATCTCTTTTCTTATACTTATAAAAATCATCCTTATTTTGAAAAGTTCCAAAATGCAAACTATAGAATTATGATGCATTAAGTTAAGATGATTAACCTTGTATAGTTGATATTTGTAGTGATGGATTTGGTGGTGAAGTCATCAAAGATGATAAGGGCATAAAACATGTCTCTAATGAAAATGATGGTGGCTTTGTACTCTTAGATTTCACCAATTCTTCTTTTGACCACTTGCTTAAACCTTTTGGCTAGTAGATGATTTGGGTCTTACCTTGGAGGTTTGATAACCAAATGAGGAGGACAAGCAATTGATGGCAATGATGAATAAGATGGTGTTAAGGATAACATATACTTAATGGTGACTTTTTTTCTTTAAAGTAAAGGTGGCTGATAGCATGGTAAAGGAGGAGGTTTAAAGCCTATCACCAAGAGATCATTAGATATGATTAATGTAATTATAGTGAGTTAGCAATTAAGGTAGATGTTGAGGGCAAAATTCTATGTAATGATGTTAAGGTACATAAAAATTGTAAAAGGAAAAATCCTAGGACAAAAGAGTCAGAAGAGATTTCTATAAGCAGATGAGTTATCCCCACATTTGTTATCATTAGCAAAAAGAAAAAAAAAAAACTATCTCTTATTGAAGGTAGAGCAAAAAATGCTTTTTAAGAAAAGTCAAAATAGAAAATGATAAGTTATTTACCCAAAAAAAGACAAGTAAAACTTGTAAAGAAAAATCAAAAGGCAATTTGTTACAAGCGTGACAAAATTGGATATGATTCTAGTAAATGCCACATGAAAAGAAAAATACAACTATTTACTAATGTAGATCTTAAAAGGTCATTACTACATATTTTCCTTTCTGATGACTTAAATAGTGAAGATATGGAGATTAAGGTGGTTAATTACTGCTCAAAGTTAATCTTTGATAGGTCTAATTCAAAATTAGACTCATAATCATCAATGGTAAGCATTGATTCCCAATGGTTTGCCTTATAATCAACAACCATATTTAATTCCTAAAATTTAAGGTTAATGGTCAACATTGACTTCCTAAAATTTAGGGTCAATGGTTAAGGGTTAACAATCAACCTTAACCCCTAAAATTTAGGGTCGATAGTCAATATTAACTTATTGACTTCAAGGTTAACAATCAAAGGTTTTGCCCAATAACTTCTCTGCATCTCAATGACATTCATAACATCAAATCAATACAAATAACTATGTGAGATGGTGTTGACAACAAATCCAACATTAACCATCAAGGATGAACTCAATAGACATGCATGTTGTAAGGAAAATAAGGATTGATGTACACCAAATAGTTAATTTAATGGTTATTTTATGTGAACAATCCTTATAATGGAAGAAAAAGACTAGTTACTAGCAAATGAAATGATGTGCTCATCTTTCGAGCAATGAATCATTTAAACTACGTAAGAAAATCTAATCAAGATCAATTACACTTATTTTTATGGACTTCAATGGATTTAGACTACTATAGTCTTCCAGATGGGTTTATCGTGTGGGATATAATGTTTGGCATAGATATAAAAGTTAATTTCATTCTTATTTTATGTTAACAACTCCTTGTAATGAAAAGAGAAGCACTATTAACAAAAAATGAAGTGATAGTCTCATTTTTCAGATAATACACTACTCAAATGTTGTAAGAAAAGCTAATCAATATCAATATCTATTTTTTTATGCATGTCAATGGAATCAAACTACCGAAGTTGTATTAACATAATGGTGTTGTTGAATATAAAGTTTGGTGTAAGCATAAAAATTGATTTCAGGATCATTTTATGTAAAACAATACTTTTAATGAAAGGATAAGCCTTGTTAGTAAGAAATAAAGTAATAATATTATCATTCAGCTATTAAACTTTTCAAACCATATAAGAAAAACTAATTGAGAACAATTATATCTATGTGTGATGAATTTCAATGGATTCAACTACTAAATATGTATTGATGTACTTGTTACATTGAATATAATGTTTAACATAAATACAAAAGTTACTTCAATAATCATTTTGTGTAAATGACACCTTGCAACAAAGGAAGAAGCCCTCATTTACATGAAATGAGATGACAATTTAATCCTTCAAGCAATGAACCATTCAAACTTTGTAAGAAAAACTAATTAAGATAAATTAATTATATTTTTTCTAACATTTCAATGGTTTCAAACAACCAAAGGTCTTTAGATGCTTTTGTTATTTGAATTTAGTGTAAACAAATAGGTTAATTTTATAATTATTTTGTAGGAATTGAAGCCTTATCAGCCATAATTGGATTGACAACCTCAACATTTAAGAATTGAATCATTAAATCCTTATATGGAAAGCTAACAAGTGATGACGTGGAAAATAATCAGAGACTACTTGAATTTATGTTTAAGCATATTTAAAGTGATGATTGTTGTTTAAGGCAATTTATGATTTGATGTAAAAAAATAAAATAATATAAAAGGAAAAACTAGCAATCCTTACTTTATAAGATACTCACCACAAACAAGAAGAAATTAGTTTGATTTGTTACACCCTTATATAGAAGAAGATTGATAAGAAATAGTTGTTAATATATTACTAAACAAATAAATTGTCACATTTTTAATAATATTCTCTAAAACTAATCTTCAAAAAAGTTTCTTAATCCCTTAAATAGGGAATAATGCTAAAATGTAAGTTTTAGCTTGTCTTTATTCATTTGGTACTATGAAAGAAATTTAATTTTGTTAAACAAAAGAGTGATAAATCTTTATTAGCTTTCTTATAAGAATTGAATGGCTCAATTCTTGAAGTATGAGACCACCACATCATTTTTTGCTAATAAGGCTTCACCCTTAGTTACAAGTAATGATTTAGAAAAAAATAGTCATGAAATTATTTTGTATTTACACCAAACATTATATTCATTATGTTAAAAACTTTTACATGCCTTTGGTGATCTTAGACCATTAAATTCCATCAAACATAAAACTTAATGATCTTAATTAGCTTTTCCTATATAGTTTAAATAGTCCATTTTCTAAAACCTTAAATCGTCACTTTATTCCATGCTTAAAAAGCTTATCTATCCTTATTAGGTGTTATTCATACAAATAATAATGAAATTAAATTTTGTTCCTACACCAAACATGACATTTGTAGCAACATGCATGCTAATACAACTTTGGTTGTTAGAATCTATTGAAAACCATCAAACATAGGAGTTATTGATTTTGATTATCTTTTCTTACATGATTTGAATGACTTATTTACTGAAAGATGAGATCATCACTTCTTTTCTTGCACCTTTTGTTACAAGGAGCTACTCCCACAAAATGATCATGAAATGAAATTTATGTCTACAAAAAACATTATGTTTATTATGAGAAGCACTCCTATACACTGATGAGAACCTTCTTAGGTCTCACACTGAGAGGGGGAGGAGGTGAATTAATGTGAGATGCTGGCTTTTTATAAATGTTTTTGGATTTAACCTTTGTAACTTGCTAGAGTCAATGATCTAATTTTTACTTTTCTTCTTTATGCGAGAGTGGCCATATGGATATCAATCAAATGTAAGCACTTAAGAATACACAACAATTTTTACATGGTTCACCCATAATGTGTGAGCAATGTCTACAATGTGATAAGATCACTCCTAAATCACACAATCCACTCTTATTATTAAGGAATACAATTATGGTGTGGAAGGATCACTCCTCAACCACTTGTGGAAGGATTACTCCTTAACCACTTATAATGAACTCTTAATCGAAGAGTTGATCTCCCGTTCACTCAATGGATTGGTCTTCTAATTACTTCAAGGGCATCTCACCCTTTTTCAACAAGTTTATCAAAAGGTTTGTGACTAACACTTTCCTAAGAAGGATCACTCAATGTGCACAAGCTACTAGTGTAGAATGTGGATCTTGTCCTTCCTTTACTGCCAGTCACCTGCTGCCTTGGTAAGTTCTCTTACCTTGCTATTGGTGCCTCACCAGTTGCCTTGGCAGGTTCTCTTCCCTTACTGTCAGTGCTACTTTACCAGCTACCTTGGTAGGTTGCCTCACCTACTACCTTGGCAGGTTTTATTCCATTGTTATCGGTGCTGCTTGCCTTGCTACCAAGGCATGTTTTCTTCTCTACTGCTGCAAGCTATTGGGATACATTTTCTCCTGTGTTGCCACAAGCTACCAGACTCATTGTTGGGGTAAGTTTTCTTCTTCAGCTACTGGTTGTGTTTCCTGCCTTGTTGCTAGGACACACTGTTGGTTGTGCTTGCAAGTAGCAATTTCTAGTTGTGCTGGCTAGTATTATTGCTTGCAGTTGTTGGTTTTGCTATTTGCACATGCTGCTACTACAATATGCAATTGTTGCTGGTTTGCCTACTCATATTGTTGAAGCTTGTTGTTACTGCTGTAATCTACAATTACTGGTTATTGCTAGTGTTACGAGTTGTTATTGGTGTTACGGGTTGCTGCTAGTGTTGCAATTGCTAGTATTGCCTACTGGACTTGCTGCTGGTGCTACAATTATTGGTATTACTGGATGTGTTGCTGGTTATGCCTACTGCAGGCTATTGGTTTCTTTACTGCAATTACAAGATTCCTTGTGTGGCTACTGCAACTCCTTTTCCTTTTGGTTTTGATGGCTACTGCCTTCTTTTTTTTTTTAGTGTGGCTACTGCACACCTTCTTTTCTAGTTTGGTGTGGCTATTACACACCCTCTTCTTTGGTTTGGTGTGGCTACTACACACCTTCTCCTCTGGTTTAGTGTGGTTACTACAAGTCCTCTCCATTGGTTTGGTGTGGTTGCTGCACACTTTCTTCTCTAGTTTGGTATGGCTGCCTCCTTCTTTGGTGGTTATTGTCACCCCTTCTTTGGCTGGCTACTTCTATAATCTCTTTAGCCAACTATTGAAGTTTCCTTGATGTTGCACCTCTCCTTGGTTGGAACTCTCTTAGCACCTTCCTTGGTGGCTGTCTCCTTTGCCTTAGCCAGTTACTCTCTCCTTTGGTAGTTGTCTCTCTTTTGGCCATTCACCTCTCTTTGGCTTTTAGGTTTGTCATTCTCTTTTAATTTTCTATAGCACACACACACGTCTTGCAAGGTGCATAGGGTTATTTATAGAGACTTGACATTAGGGTTTCACACTCATTTATGGCTAGCATTGATTCCTAAAGGTTGCCTTACAATCAATGATCATATTTGATTCCTAAAATTTAGGCTCAATGGTCAACATTGACTTAGTCAAGGGTCAATTGCCAACTTTGACCTTTAATATTTTGGGTCAATAATCAATATTAACTCATTGACTTTTAGGTTGACCTGCCATTAATGGTTTTGCTCGATGACCTCTCTTCATTTTAACGACATTCATAACATCAAGTTAACACATACAATTGTGTAAGATAGTGTTAACAACAAATCCAACATTAGCTATCAAAGATGGGCTCAACAATATCTCCCTTTGGATTTGTTGGCACACATTAAATCGAACTTTCAACAATGCACATTGTCATTTATAGCTCCCCTTGAACAATGCATCTCGCTTAACTGGGCTTCCCCCTACTTTTTTTTTTGCTTTTCCCCCTTGACAATTTCTCCCCTTTTATTTATCAAGCTGGTCCCCCTTTTAATTAGTTTATACTCTCTTTAGATTTATGCAAAATATCCTCCCTTTTAATAACAAATCCAAAGAATAATAGAAAAAGAAAAGAGAGGGGTTAGAGGCATATGTTAGCCTTGAGGGGATGGCTGAACACATAAAGTTAGCTTTAACTTCTGGAATAACTTTCTTGACACAAGTTTGGTGAATCTATTAGCAACTTGCTCCATGGTAGGCACATTGTCTAGCTTTATTTTGTTTCTCTCCACTTCTTCTTTAATGAAGTGGTACTTGATTTCAATATATTTAGTTTTGGAGTATTGGACAAGATTCTTTGATAAAATGAAGGCACTTTGGTTGTCACATCCAATCAGCGATGGTAGCTACACATCCACCTTCATATCTTCAAGTTGTTGTTTCATCCATAGCAATTGAGTACACACCTAAGTAATTGTCACATATTCAGCCACTATAGTACTTAGAGTTACTGAATTTTGCTTCTTGCCATGCCATGAAACACATTTACTACCCAAATAAAATGCACCACCTGATGTTGACCTTTTGTCATCATAATTTCTAGCATAATCAACATTTGTATATCCATACAAATTAAGTTATCCATTTCTATTGTAAAGTAGCCCATAATTTGTTGTGCCCTTCACATATCTTAGAATTCTCTTAGTAGCCACGAGATGAGATTCCTTGGTTTCACTTTGAAATCTAGTACAAAGTGTTACAGCAAAGACAAGATTAGGCCTTGATGCTATCAAATACAATAAGCTTCCAATCAACTTTCTATATTCCTTCTTATCAATCATGCTGCCTTCTTTATCCTTTCTTAACTTGGATCCAACAGTGATGGGAGTTCTTACTTCTTTAGAGTTCTCTATCCCAAGCCTTTTTAATAGCTCACAAGTATACTTTTCTTAGGACAGAAAAATTTCAGCCTCACTTCGCAAAACTTGTAACCTTGAGAAGAATTTCATTTCACCTAGAATAGACCTCTCAAACTTCTTCTTCATTTGCTAAACAAAGGTAGTGCACAGGACCTCTTTTTCTACAGTAAAAAAGATGTCAACTACATAAACCACAACAATTAACTGGCCTTAGTTGTCTTCCTTTATGTACAAGTTGCTGTCCACATTCCCTTTTTTGAACTTTATATTTTTAAGGCATGTATTTAACTTGTAATACCATGCTCTTAGAGCTTGCTTTAAGTTATATAAAGCCTTGTTCAATCGACACACACTTGAACCATCATGATCAAGTATAAAACTGACGCAGCAGGGAAGCGTAATCAACAACAGGAAATTAATAACAACGATTGAATTTTAAAGAACAAAAGGCACAAGCCGCCTTAGAAAAAGGTTCTCTCAATTAGGGTAAAGTATAATACGTTCTCCCTCTCACTAAGAAACCTTAAAATATATATAGTGCATACAATTATACTAAAATTACGAAAATGCCATTTTATAAAATTTAATTAAAATTACGAAAAACCCTTCAGCTTGGATTCGGTTTTGAAACTTTTCGCAACTTCTTATCCTTTTCGCACTTGTCCATATACTCCTCGGCTATCTGGTCCACATAAAAAACCATTAGGCTATTCAATAAATACCTCTTCTTCAAGCTCTCCATTTAGAAATATAGACTTCACATCCATCTGATAAACTTTGTAGTTCCTTTGAGCAACAATGGCCATGAATATTCTGATTGCTTCAAGCCTGGCCACAAGAGCAAAGGTCTCTTTAAAGTTAACACTTTCTACTTATGAGTAGCCTTTGTAGACAAGTCTTGCCTTATTTCTTACCACCTGACCATTTTCATTGAGCTCATTTCTAAAAACTCACTTGGTTCTAACGATGTTTTCCCCTTTAGGTCTAGGCACCAAACACCAAGTGTTGTTCTTTTAAATTTGATCAAGTTCTTCATTCATGACACACACCCATTCCTTGTGCTTTAGTGCTTCTTCCACTACCTTGGGTTCAACCTCAAAAATCAATGAGGTTTGTTCATCATCTCTTAGTCCTGTTTTAGTCTGCACAAAGTCCTCTTTACTGCTAATAATGTTTTTGGCCTAAACTTTAGCTTTGACTCTTCTATGAGATTGGGAATGCCTTGGTTCTTCTTCTTTATCACCTATAACTTGAGAATCAACATCTTCCTTATGTTGAATGGCCTTAGAGTCATCACTTTCAAACTCTTTTTGGTTGTCATACATGGCATCTTCAGCTTCCCTATGCTGTGATTGCATTATAAAACCATCTTCAATCACTTTAACATTAAAGCTGTCCACCATTTTCAGCAAACTTTTTTTGTAGCATCTAAAGTCTCTTCCATTTGGTACAGAGCCCAAGAATATGCCTACATCAGCCTTTTCAGCAAAATTTTTGAGATGCTTACCTTTGACTTTAATGAGGCACAAACTTTTAAACACTTTAAAGTATTTTTCACTTGGCTTTTTTCCATACCACAACTCATAGGGTGTCTTCTCTGTATATGTTCTCATCAAGCATCTATTTTGAATTTGAGTTGTAGTGGTGATAGCCTCTCTCCAATAGCCATGTGAAGTACCATGCTTAACCAACATGCTTCTTGCCATCTTCACTAGGCTTCTATTCTTCCTTTCGACCATTCCATTTTGTTGGGGTGTGTAGGGACTAGCATATTTATGCTTTACTTCATGCTGCTTTAAATAATCTTTAAATTCACCACATGTGTATTATGTCCAATTTTTTGTCTTAAGCCTTTTAATTTTCCTCCCAACTGATTTTCATCTAACCTCCTATAGCTTTTGAAATTATTGAGAGCCTTTGATTTATGTTTCAAGAACATAATCCAAGTCATTCTTATAAAGTCATCAATGAAGGAGATGAAGTACCAATCACCCTTTATTGAACTTTGTCTCATAAGCCCACAAATGTTTGAATGGATGAGCTCCAATGGCTTTTTTGTTTGAATCTCTACATTTTTGTAGGGAGTATTCACCATCTTCCCTTTTTTGACATGTGTTGCAAATTTTATCTCTCTCTTTTCTTAGCTTGGGTACATCTCTTATAGCTTCATTTTTGGACAACTTGTTCAACCCATTTTGTCCAAGATGTCCCAATCTTTTATGCCACAATAAGTTCTCATTTTTGGTGCTCATGTAGCATGTGTTTTTTCTTCTAAAAATTGGGTATAAGTTCTCATTTGTTCTTTCACCCTTAGTAAGGACAACAACATCTCCTAATCTCTTTATTGTGTAGCCACTCTTGTTAAATGTAACTTCATGTCTATCATCACAAAGCTAGCTAATACTAATGAGATTGTGTTTTAGCCCTTCAACATAAAGGACTTCCTTTGATTTCAATTTTTATGCACTAATTTTAGTAACACTGATGCCTTGAATCTTTAAGGCACCATCATTGTCAAATTTGACTAACCCTCCATCATATTTTACTACTCCCTTTAACATCTTGGAGTCTCCCTACTATCTAGAATCCATGGCTTTTCTTTCTTGGAAGTTTTAAAGCTACTTCCACAACCATAGTTGCTTCTCTTCCTTTTTTTTCTTCTTTGGTCAAATGTAGGAGCACGTTTAGTTGTTCTTTGATGCACTCTTTGATTGGGCAACAATATTTGACTGAATGCAAGAGAAACTGTAAGTGTTCTCCTTTGCAGTTTTTAACTTGGCAGCAATGTCAAGCAATCCTTAACAGTGTGTCCAGCCATTTTGCATCTTTCATAGATTTCTCCCAACAACTCAAATCTATTCCTTAATAGAATATGACTTCTTTTCACCTTAGACTATCTCCTTTCTTAATAAAGTCTCCCCCTAGACTCTTGCCTCACATTCATTTTCATTATAGGCCCATTACTCCAACACGAATTAGCCTTATGCCTATACTTACCATTGCTCTAACAAAATCCTTTAAATCTAGATTTTCTTCTTTCATTAAGTCAATGTCTCCTATCTTTAGTAACTATTATGGCAATCTTCTTTCCATTTTTGACAACTTGTCTCCTTTGGATGTGAGTCTTTACCACAACCTTCCTAACCCAATTTATCTTGGGTTGGTTTCTCTTTTCCATAACATCATTGTACTTTCTTTTAGGTACAAACACAATTTTCTTCTTCTCTTCTACCTTCTCACTCAACTTTTCAATATATCCAAGTCCTTTCTTCCCTATAAAATAAGGTTTTTGATTATTTAGACACTCATCCAACTTTTTGGTAGTATCCTCCTTCATGACATTTGTTGAAGACGAATCTCCTTTCACTTCCATGGCCTGCATAAAGCATTCTTCATTCTTCCTTAGTTCAGACTCAGCCTTGTGGAGCTTGGCTTACAAAATCAGCACCTTTTGCTCTTGTGCAGTCACCTTAGAACCAAGATTTTCATGTATCTTGCCTTGCATTGCCTTGAGTATGATCAGCTCCTCAATTCTCTTCAAGTACTGTTTGTCTTTTGCTTTAAACTCATTTACTTTTACCTAGAGATTAGATCCATCAACAACATAATTTTCATACAATTTCTTGACATGTTTTACCTCATTTTCCAGCTTGCTGTTTTTGTACAAACAAGTTCTCAATTCATTTTCAAGTTGTTCAACCAACTCATCCTCTTCCTCTTCTGTTGATTCCTCATTACCTAAAGATTCTTGATCATCATCTACTTGAGTGACCAGCACATCCTTTATAGGCTCATCATCGAAATCATCATTGATTTCTTCTTCAAAATTTTCTTCATCTAGCTTGCTCAAAAGATTCTTCTTTTTGGATCTAAAAGGTTGCTTTTCCCCTTTAACACTTTCTAGCTTTAGAATAGCTGGATTGCTTTGTTCTCCTCCTTAGGACTGACAAATCATCATTCTCACTATTTACCTCTCTTCTCTTTGAGCAGTTCACAATAAAGTGCCCAATTGCTCCACACCTGAAGTACTTCAAGGATAATTTTCCTTGTACTTTCCTTTTCCTTTCCTTATATTGTTGGTGATGTATGCCATGACTTTCTCCAATTTTGTATCACCATCTTCTTCTTCAAAGTTGCTATCGGATTCTTCTTCTTGGTCTTTAATCTTTAGCTTTTTTGTTGACTTGAAGGCCAACTCTTTCTCCATTTTTGACTTCTTCTCTTTCTTCGTTAGGGGTTATTCTCATTTTATAAGCCACCAATATGTTGTGCAAATCATCTAGAGGCAACTTGTCCAAATCTCTATCTTCTATGGAGGAAACCTAGGAATTGTAAGCTTTTTGTAATGTTCTAAGTATTTTTCTTACCATAGTACCATCGTTGATCTCGTTTTCATAGCCTCTGATAGAGCACACAATTTCATTGACTCTTGTGAAGAATGCATCAACAAACTCATGATTTTGCATCTTTATGTCTTTAAATCTATTCTTTGTGATTTGTAGCTTGACTTCCTTCACAACCTTGTCTCCTTCATATATTTTCTTTAGTTTGTCTTAAATTTGTTTAGTTGTTGGGGAATTATTTGTCTGATAAAGAGGCATATAAGGCATTTCTTGTCTTTCCATCACACTGCAAATTCTTCTTAGTTATAACATCACCTTTAGCTACAGGAATGAAGTCATTAATAGTAGACTCAAACACATCAAGCCCAAGTGACATCAGATATGGAAACATTTTATTCTTCTATAACTAATAATTCCACCTATCAAAAGTGGGAATGCTCTTGCTATTAATACTATTTATGCTATTTATAATATCAATCAGTAATAGAGATAAAAATTCACAGTATCAACAAATAAGCTTAGATCAAAGTAGACAAATTGGATCAGCAGAGGGAACTGACTTTGATACTATTGTTCCCACAGTCTTGAATAGGTTATAATTTTTGTCAACTAGGTTTAAGTATGCAAGAAAGTAAAGCCGCATAGAAGGGCAAGAAGGTAAAAGCCACATAAAGGGGCAAGAATGTAAAAGCCACATAGAAGGGCAAGACAATAAATTCACTACAAGTAGGCCTTATTAGGGTTTCATAGAGGAGTATAAAAAGGCCAACAAAAAGGAGAGCATTCGGTAAACACAAAGAAAAGAAAGGTTAGTAATTGAGCAAAATGGACAGAAAACGCAGACAACTAGCTAACCAAAGAGAGAAAATGTGAGGAAGGAGCTGGCCAAACAAAAAGACGTCCAAAGCAAACCACTCAACAAACACAAGGGAGCAAACAGCAAACCACCACCTACAAAGGAGAAGACACGATTGGACAGCATCCAAAGGTGAACGGCAAATCACAAATCAGAAGGTGCTGGACGACAAAACACAAAGGGTGACTAGCCAAAGAGAGAAAACAAGGGAAGACATGGCCAGAAAGCAACCAAAGATGAACGGAAAATCACAAATCAGAAGGTGCTGGATGGCAAAACACAAAAGGAGAGCCAAAGGGAGACAACCGGCCAACCAAAGGTGAACGTCCAAACCAACCTAGATGGCCAAACAAGGCAAACATCTAAACCAATCTACATGGCCAAACACAACCAACAGCAAAGGGGTGGATGGCCAAGCAAGGAGGAGAATGGCCAAAGCAAGGCTGGATGGCAAGGGAGAACACATGACAAAGAGGTGTGACGGCTGGAGAAAACCACATGACTCATGTAAGAGAGAAGACAACACACCATTCGTAAGGGAAAAGAGGAGACCACCAAGAGAGCAAACCAAGCTGTCCAAAGGTGTGAAATGGACAAGTTCAAACTAGAAATGGTGGTAAGGCGTGTGACTAGCAAGGCGTGCAAACTAGAAATGTACGTGAGATGTGAAATGCCAAACCAGAAGCGTGCGTGAGGTGTGTTGACCAGCAAAGGGTGCAAACCAGAAACGTGTGTGAGATGTAATGCCAAACCAGAAATGTGAGGAAGGCTGTGAGATGTTAAATAGGAGATGGGTGAGACCACGAGATGGTGAAAGCAGGAGTTGTGTAAAACAACCTAAAGAAGGAATTTGGCAAAGAATCGGAAAGAACTCAACGTATTTCCAGATTTCTTCAAGAAAGGTTAGAGAGTGTTGTAGTGAACTTCTAAGTGGTAGTGGAATAGCCTTTCAATTCAATAGAGGCAAGACATGCTAGAAGAAAGGCAGACACAATAAGTGACACTCTTCGTATTGTATTTGCCTAATAATTGTAATAGTAGATTCTCTCAATAAGGGAGAGTCCCTACCACTATGGATGTACATCACGCTGATGGAACCACGCAAATCTCATGTGTCCTTAATTTTCTTTACGTTTTGTGTTTTGAATTGAGTTGTGAATGCAACTAAAGTATCGCCAACCCATAACCTAATGAAGACCTAAACAAGAACATCCGAATTGTCTATTAGGCAAGGTGCCTAAAAGGTGACTTTGGGGACTATTATGATTAGTAGGCAGCAATAGATTTACCTTAGTCAAGTCTGAAAAAGAGCATTTAAGAAAAGGTTGAAGTTGTTCACTTACCTGCGAATTGCGAATTGTGGTGATACCAATTCACCCCCCTCTAAGTATCACAAATTAGTAGATCCTAGGGTGTAGTCTGGAACTTCAGATACCACTTGATGTGGACCTTTTTAGGTCTTATACTTAGAGGGGGAGTGGGTGAATCAATGTAAGATGCTTGCTTTTTATAAATTTTTTTCAAATTTAACCTTTGTGACTTGTTAAAACCGATGATCTAATTTTTATCTTTCTTCTTTATATGAGAGTGGCCATATAGATATCAATCAAATGCAAGCATCTAAGAACACACGACAATTTTTATGTAGTTCACCAATAATGTGTGAGCTACACCCACGATGTGATGGGATCACTCCTAAATCATACAATCCATTCTTGTTATTAAGGGATACAGTTATAGTGTGGAAGGATCATTCCTTAACCACTTGTGGAAGGATTACTCCTTAATCACTTACAATGATCTCCCGATCACTCAATGGATTGATCTCCAAATCACTCTATGGGTATCCCACCCTTTTTCAACAAGTTTATTAAAAGGTTTATGACTAACACTTTCTTAAGAAGGATCACTCAATGTGTATAAGCTATTAATGCAAAACATGGATCTTCACCTTCCTTTGCCATTGATGCTATCTCACTTGCTGTCTTGGTAGGTTCCCTTCCCTTACTACCAGTGTTACCTTACATGTTGCCTTGATAGGTTGCTTCACTTACTACCTTGGCAGGTTCTCTTCCCCAACTATAGGTGCTACCTACCCTGCTACTAGGGCATGTTTTCTCCTCTTCCACTGCAAGCTATCAAACTTGTTGTCAAGACACGTTTTCTCCTCTATTGCTACAAGCTACTGGACTTGTTGCCAGGGCAAGGTTTCTCCTCTTGTTGTTGGTTTGTTTGCCTTGTTGTTGAGACATGCTATTAGTTTTGCCTATAAGTTGTAATTTTTGGTTGTGCTTATTGGTATTGCTACCTATACTTGCTATTATTGTTGCCTACACTTATTAGTATTACTGTTTGCACCTGTTGCTACTGCAATCTACAATTATTAGTTGTCTACCTAGACCTACTGGTGTTATGGGATGTGTTGTTGGAGTTGTGGGCTGCTACTGGTATTGCAAACTACTGTTGGTGCTGCAATTGTTGGTATTACTTGCTGAACTTGCTGCTAGTGCTGTAATTATTTGTATTGCTAGATGTGCTGCTGGTTATACCTGCTACATGTTGTTGGTTTCTTTACTGCAATTGCAGGATTCCTTAGGTGGTTGCTAGAATTCCTTCTCCCTTTGGTTTGGGTAGATATTGCCTTATTTTTTCTTTGGGTGGCTATTACATACATTCTTTTCTGGTTTGGTGTGGCTATTGCACACCTTCTGCTCTAGTTTGGTATGGTTATTGTAAATGCTCTCCTCTAGTATGGTGTGGTTGCCTCCTTTTTTGGTGGTTGCTATCATCACTTCTTTGGTCAGCTATTGCTACAATCTCCTTGGCAAGTTGTTGCACTCTCCTTGATGCTACACCTCTCTTTGGCTACAATTCTCTTGACCAGTTACTACTACACCTTCCTTGGTGGCTACTCTTTTGTCTTGGCTGATCACTCTTTCCTTTGATGGTTGCCTATATCTTTGTCATTCACCTCTCTTTGGCTTTTAGGTTTGCCATTCTTTTTTAACTTTTTGCAACACACACACACACACACACACACACACACACACACGTCTTGCAAGGTGCATAGGGTTATTTATAGAGCCTTGAGATTAAGGTTGCACACTTATCAATGGTTAGCATTGATTCCCAAAGGTTGCCTTGCAATGAATGACCAAATTTGCTTCCTAAAATTTAGGGTCATTAGTCAAGGTTCAATAGCCAGTTTTGACCCCTAAAATTTAGAGTCGATAGTCAACATTGACTTATTGACTTTAGGGTTGACTTGTCATCAATAGTTTTGCCCAATTACCTCTCTGCATCTTAAAATTAAATCAACACATACAACTATGTGAGATGTTATGGACAACAAATCCAATATTAGCTATCAAAGGTGGGCTCAACATACACCTCTAGCCTGTAGAATCTAAGAAATTCCATCAAACAAAGTATTAATTATCTTTATGTTCCTTATAGGGATTGAATGGTTTAACCATTGACGCATGAGACTATTACTTCATTTTTTCTTAATAAGGATTCTTATTTAGTTACAAGGTCTTATTCATATAAAATGTCTATGAAATTAACTTTTATGTTGCCATTAATATTGTTTTCATTGTGGCAAGTATGTTTATACACATTTGGAAGTGTGAATCCATCAAAGTTCATCATAGGAGCCATTGATCTAGATTATCTTTTTTTTACATCATTTAAACTATTCAATGCCTCAAAGATGAGACCATCTCCTTCATTTCTCCTTAACAAGGTGACTCCTTTCATTGCAAGGAACCATTCAAATAAAATGATCATAAAATTAAATTATGTCTAAACAAAATATTATATTAATTACAACAAAAACATCTTTACACATTTAGTTTATGAATCCATTAAATTTGAACAAAGAAGTCATTAACCTTTGTTAGCCTCTCTTTAGGGATTAAATGGTAGAATTCCTAAAGCATGGGGTTGTCACTCCATTTCTTGCTGTTAAGACTTCTCTTTTAGTTACAAGCACTCTTTCACATAGAGTGGTTTTAAGAATCAACTTTGATACTCATAACATTCTTTATTTTCACTACAATAGGTGTGTCATTGCACTTTTGGTAGTCTAAATCCATTAATGTTCATTAAACATAGGATATATTAATATTGAATAACTTTTCATATATTGTCACTTCATTTCTTACTAATAAATCTTCTTTATTTGTTGTAAGAAGTCATTCAAACAACATAATCCTAAAATTAACTTTTGTGACGTTGGAGTCATTTACACAAAATAATCATAAAATTGACTTTTATATACTACACTAAACATTATCTTCAATATGACAAGCATATCAATACAACTTTGGTACTTGATGTGTGCCAAATATACCAAAATTACTCTAAATCACTCAAATAATAAGTTTGTAATTAAAATGAGTAGAGGTTAAATCCACAGAGATTGAGTTTTGATTAATCAGTTAACTAATAATCATAATCTCTTTGAGTTATGGCAAATAAAAGAGCAAGGAGGGAGGAATTTGGCTTTAATTAAACTAATGAAAATCAAAACAATAAAAACTCATTCAAAATAAAATCAATAAATGACCACACTTTTAGAATAAGGATATTTACACCATTAGGTTCACACATTGATCATTAAAACAGAAGATCAATTAATCTTTCATTATGTCTATATAATCCATAGCCTTTATTCATTTAGCTTTCCTAGATTCCTTTGATTTTGATTTGTTGGAATAGTTGGTTACAAGGTGACTTTGATTGAGGTTGTTTATTTCCAAAAAGAAGTGAGAGAGAAAAGTTGGGTGAGGGAAAGAGGTAAGATGTATTAGCAATATTATATAAAAAAAAGCCAATTTATATTGTATGCAAACATAAGTGAGAGTGTCATACTGTGAAAGAATGGAGTGGAACACATAAATTAGTGTTATGAGGTTTTTCTTCTAACAATTCTTTCAAATTTAAATCATCCTCAAGCAACAAAGATAAAGGAGTAGTTAAAGAGAGAAAAGTGGATGAATCATTCTTGCTCAAAGCAATGCAACAACAATTTGAGAGAATGAACATTATGTTTGGAAAAATTGCAAAAAATTAGAGAAAAAAGACACTTATATAACAAATTTGTATAGAGGACTATTAACAAGGACTCTCAATTTGTGGACGAATGATGCTAATGAAGACTAACCTTCAAATTTTAACAAGTGCAGAAGTATGAGATGCAAAAGGAGTTGAAGATATAGTTTAATAGAGAAAATAGAAAGTTTGGAAGGTGGTGGGAAAAATAAGTCTGTGGTTTGGGTAACACTAAAACAAAAATTCCTCAGTTCCAAGGAAAAATCATTCTAAAGTCTTCTTAGAATGAAAGAAGAAGGATGAGTTGGTCTTCAACTGCCACAACTACTCTAAAGAGAAAAAAAAGGTAAAATTTGCAACTGTAAAGTTTATTAATTATTCTTTTATTGGTGGGATCAACTTATTTGTACTAGGAGAAGAAATCATGAGTGACCTATTGGGATGCAATAAAGGCTACTATAATAAGGGGGTTTATTCTTTATCACTATTATAGGGATTTATACTGAAGACTACAAAAGCTTACTTAAGGCACTAAAGGTGTAGAGTACTATGATAAATAAGGATATAAGAGAGTTGATGCTTTACATAACCTTAGATGACCAATGACAAGGGCAAGGTCAAAAAAAAAAAAACATAAAGGAAACACTTAACAACTTGTTATACAACGTTTACTTACAAGAAATTGCTAGGCACAAATTAAGGATGATAGAGTCTTCACTAAGGCTTGCAAATATGTCATATGAGGAGGAATATGAAAACCATGACCATGGGAAGGAAGTTGGAGCTGACAACCCATGTTTGGGCATTTGAATGGATTATTTTCATGGGTTTTTATTATTATGTAGTGGGTTGGACGAATTTCAGCATCTAAATGGGTTATTTTCATGTGTTTTTATTATTATGTAATGAGCTGGACAAATTTCATTAGTAAGCCTATCTTAGCAATTAGGGTTTTTAGTGGTTAGCATATAAAAAGGAAAAAAAAAGATGGCTGGAAAAGGCAATTTTTGTTTATGAGTGAATGAACTATTTTCTCTAGTTCTTTTAGAACTAATTCTAAACTTTTATACTTAAGTATATTGGTTCAATTGTTTTAAAATTGTTGCGTAAAAACTCTAACCCTTTAACTAATGTTAGAATGATCTTATACCAACATTAATATTGGGTTTTGTTTACATATAATTGGAGTGCATATTTGATAAAGAATCCACTAGGCAACTAGCCCTAGGAATCCTTGAATCAATTTGTTATGCACACCCCAAAAAGTTAGGAAACAAGTTGAGTTGATCAAATTAGAACCTTGAGGAAACTAAGTCTTAAAAGCCCTAATCTTAAGATGCTATAAAGGTTGATCACTCCTTTGATAAGTTAAGACAATGTATTCTTCCAATAACATGACAAAGTAAAGCAAAGCTTGCTGAAAAATACCTTAATCTTATTATTATATTTTACATAATTGTACCCTTTATATAGGCATGTAAATATTATAATCCTGTAAGGAAGAGATGTTTCTTAACATAACTATATAGGAAAAACCTTAATTATAAGAGATCCCTCTAATTAAGGAATAGAAATTTACTTTGATTAAGAATCCTAAGAAATACAAATATGCCTTGATTAGGAATCCTTAAAAAAGACTACAATTAATGATAGATAAGCATAAAAGTCAAAGTAAAAATGCTAACTAATATATCAAGACTTAGTTGACTCTACAAGTCTAAATAAATCTAAGAAGTTAAGTCTTTTTTACGCATAATTCAGTTTTAACATAAAATCCAGCAACTCAAAACAAAATTAGACCATTTAATACAACTTAGCATGCAAATCAAGTCTTTACTTAACTTGGTCATGTAGTTTGGACTTATATCATGAGCTCCAAGTTTTGTTGTTCAAGTTATAAGCTTTATCCATTCTCTTTCACATAAAGATAAGTGATTGTGATGATAAATCTAATGCTTTATGTAAACAAAAAGATTAATTTCATAATCATTTTGTGTGAGTAATTTGTTCTAATGATAGGAAAGCATTACTAATAAGAATGAAGTAATAATCTTATCTTTTAGGCATAAACCATTCAAATTGTGCTTTTTTTTTTTGAAAAAAAAGATCTAATTAAGATCAATAACATTAAATATAGGAGTCAAACTACCAAAGGTGTATGGATATACTTGTTGAAAGAAACAAAATCATTACTCTAGAGGCAATAGTTAATTTCATAATTATTCTATGTGAATTAGTCCTTGTGATAGAAGAAGTCTTATTTTTAGGAAATAAAGAAATGGCCTCCATCCGATAAGGAGAGTTAATCAAGATCAATGACTCCTTTATTTAAGAGAATTTAATGAATTAAGAGTACCATATGTGTAAGGGCATACTTATTCCAATGAAAATTATGTTTAATGCATATGCAAAAGTCAATTTGATAATTATTTTATGTGAATAATTCTTTGTAATGAAAGAAGAATGCTTTTTAGCAAGAAATGAAGTGTAGTCTTAACTTTCAAGAAATAAACCATTCAAACATTGTAAACACTATATGAAAGCAAATTAGGATCAATAACTCCTATGTTTCATCGACTTTAAAGGATTCAAATTGTTAAATATATATTGACATATTTGTCATAATGAATCTAACATTCAATGTTGAGAAAATTTAATATAATGATCTTATGTAAATGAATCTTTTTAAAGAGAGGATAAGTATTGTTAACAAGATATGAAGTAACAATCTTATCTTTTTGGTAATGAATTCTTCAAACTAAGTATGAAAACTTAATCAAGATTAATGATAAAGAACTCATTAGGCAATTTGCCTTGAGAATCCTTGAATCAAATTGTTATATACACCCTAGAAAGTTAAAAGAAAAACAAGTTAAATTGATCAAATCCAAACCTTAAGGAAACTAAGTCCTAAAGGCTCCAATCTTAAAACACCACAAAGGTTAATCACTCCTTTGATAAGTCAAAGTAATGTCTTCTTTTGAGAATATAGGAAAGAAAAGCAAAGCTTACTGAAAATACTTTAATATTATTATTTCTATTTTACATAGTTGTAACCTTTATATGAGCATATATATATCACAATCCTATAAGGAAAAGGTGTTTTTTTGTCATACCTATATAAAAAAGACCTTAATTACAAGGGATCTCTTTAATTAAGAAATACAAATCTACCTTGTTGCAGGGATCCTTAAATAATGATAATTAGCCATAAAATTCAAAGTAAAAACTCTAAGTAATGCATCAAGACTTAGTTGAACCTATAAGTACAAATAAACAAAGAAGTTAAGTCTTTTTACATGTATTCAGCCTTCACTTAAAATCTAGCAACCTAAAACAAAATTAGGCCCTTTAATACAATTTAGCATGTGGATCAACACTTTTATTTACTTGGTCATGTGGCTTGGACTTATTTCATGGGTTCCAGCTTTGCTCTTCAAGTTCTAAGCTTTGTCCATCATCTTGCACATAAAGATAAGTGATTATCCTTGATGTAGCATTAAAAACATCTAAAATAACCTTAGAATCTCCTAGAGTAGCCTTTTTCTTATGCATCACCATGATTAAGTCTTGTAAACCCTCTTTCATCCTTTTTGTCTTGACCATAGTCATTGGACCATTAATTCCTTGCAATGGATCTTAGGAATGCTTGCTTTATTGCACTTGATGAGCACCTTGTTCTCCATCAGTTAATAACTCTTATGCTTGATAGACTTTAGTAGATTTAAGCTACCAAAGGTGTATTAACATGATTTAGTGGATTTAATCAAGATCTAGAATAGCAAGAAACAAAGTGAAAGTCTCATTATAAGGTAAGCTAATTGAAGTTCCCAACTTCACCCTAGGATCTACTAGTTTGTGATACTGAGAGGGGGGTGAATTAGTATCACCACAATTTGTAGATGTGTGAACAACTTCAACCTCTTCTTAAAAGTGAACTCTTTCTCAGATTCAACTAAGGTAGATCTATTGCTACCTACTAATCACAATAGTCCACAAAGTCACCTTTCAGACCCCTTACCTATGAGGTCTTCGTCAGGTTATGGGTTAGCTAATACTTTTGCTGCATTCACACAACTCAATTCAAAACACAGAATGTAAATTCAAAGTAAGGACATACGAGATTTACATGATACCATCAACATGACGTATATCCACAGTGGTAGGAACTCTCCCTCTACCGAGACAATCCACTATACTTGAGAATACTAGTTACAATAGATATCTTAATCCTCTACTCCTTTTACTATTGCAAATACTAAGTAAGTACAATACAAAGAGTGTCACTTATTGTGTCTACCCTTCTTCTAGCTTGTCTTGCCTTTGTTGAATTGAATGGCTGCTTCATTGCCGCTTAGAAGTTCACCACAACGCTCTCTAACCTCTCTTAAAGAAATCTAGAAATACGTTAAATTTTTTCAATGCTTCTTTAGGTTGTCTCACACAGCTCCTGCTTTCACCTTCTCATGGTTCGCTTCACGTTTCTAATTTGTCATTCCACGTCTCATGGCCTGCCTCACGTTTCTGGTTTGGCATTTCATGTCTCACGCATGTTTCTAGTTTGCACACTTTGCTTTTTTCATGACTCACGTATGTTTCTGGTTTGCTCACCTTGCTAGTCACACGCCTCATGCACATTTCTAGTTTGCTCTTGTCCGTTTCATACCTCCAAGCTGCTTGGATTGCTCTCTCGGTGGTCTCCTCTTTCACGGTTTCTCCTCTCTTCCCTTACGGACTGTGTGCTATCTCCTCTCCTACCACTGGTGTGTTTGCCTCTCCTCTTATGGTGAGTCACATGATTTCCTTCCAGCCATTGCCCAAATTCCTTGGCTGTCCAAGGTCTCCCTTGGTTTGTCGTGTGTTTACTCTTGCTGTCCGGCCAGTTTACTCTTCCTTTTTGTAGGGTTTTGACTCACCAAGGTCTCACTTGTTGTTGGTGAGTTATGACTGTGCTCTCCTTATTGTTGTTCACCTTGCCTTGGCTATTCTCCTCCTTGCCTTCCACACCTCTTTTGCTGGTTGATTGCTTTGCCGTTTAGCTTGTGTTGGCCGGTTTCTCTCTTTGGGCAATTTCTCTTTGTGTTGGCCAAATGGTTGGTTGGACATCCTCTCTCTTTCAACTGGTGGTGGTTTTGTCATTCACTCTTTGGTTTTGGCATATTGTTTTGTGTTTAGCCATTCCACCTTTTCTGATTTGTGATTTGCCATCCACCCTCTCTTGCTGTCCAGCCTTTCCTTCCTTATTTTCTATTTGACCAATCACCCACCTTTGCCATTTATGCTGCTTTTCCGTGTATTGTAGGGTTTTTTCTTGATTGTCTCTTTGGTTGGCCAGTTGTATAGGTTTTCTAAATGGTTGAATTGCCGACCTACCCCTAACTTTGTCTTCCAAGGCCTTTATATACTCTCTTCCATGAAACCATAATTGGGCTTACATGGCAGATTTACATTCTTTCCCTTATGTGGTAGATTTAATTTCTTGCCCTTCCATATGGCTTTACTTTCTTATACACTTAAACCTAGTTAACAACAATTACAACCCATACAAGGCTATGGAAACAACAATCTCCCCCTTTGTAATTGTTGGCAACAATTACAACAAAAGCCATTATGCAGCAATTTCAACTCCCCCTAAATATGCATTCCCCTTTCTTAACAGCTCCCCCTGCACTGTTGCTTCTCTTCCCCATTGCCAACCAATTACAAATCTGAAAAACTCGCAAAGTAGAGATGGAGGATTCACTTGAACTTCAGGCTTGAGGAAGCATTTGCACAAGTAGACTCAATCTGTGCTTTTCAAATAGTTTTGTAGACAAAAGTTTAGTTAGAATATCTGAAATTTGATCTTTAGTGCCAACATACTCCAATTGAATTGTACCCTGTTCCATTTGATCTTTGATGAAGTGATACCGGATGTCAATATGCTTGCTCCTCGAATGTTGAACCAAATTCTTGTTAAGATTAATAGCACTTTGATTATCACAAAGTACACTCACTAGTAATTTTACTTCAACACCCAAGTTTGCCAATTGTCTTTGCATCCATATCAACTAAATACATACTGCACAAGCAGCCATATACTCAGCCTCAGTTGTGCTCAAAGCAACACTATTTTGCTTTTTCTACTTAACCATGCAGCACACTTTAAACCCAAGTAGAAGCTGCAACCGCTGGTTGATTTTTTGTCATCTATACTTCCTACCTAGTCTACATCAATGTATGCTTGTAGTTTTACAGAATCCATGGCCGAATACCACAAACCCATTTTCAGTGTCCCTTTGAGGTATCTTAAGATTCTTTTCACTATAAACATATGAGATTCCTTAGGATTAACTTGGAATCTGCTAGCAATGCACACAGCTTGCATAAGATCAGAACTTGATACTATAAGATACAAAAGGCTCCCTATCATCTTCCTATACTCTGTAGGGCTTGTACTCCTTCCCTCCTGATCTTTTGTTAACTTATAGCCCACTATCATAGGGATACTAATAGGTCTGCTATCCTCCATGTCAAACTTTTTCAGCATCTCTTTGGCATATTTCGTCTAAGAAATAAAAATACCTTCATCACACTATTTTATTTGTAATCCAAGAAAGTAAGTCATTTCTCTAATCAATGACATCTCAAATTCCTCACTCATCTTTTATGCAACCTCTTGGCATAGCTTAGAGTGATCCCCTCCAAAGATGATGTCGTCTACATATACTATGGTTATCAGCTGGCCTTTCTCTGAGTTGAACACATATAGGTTATTATCAACAGTACCTCTTTTGAAGTTCAACCTTCTCAAATACACATCCAGCATGCTGTACCATGCTCTTGGGGCTTGTTTAGGACTATACAAGGCTTTCTTTAGCTTACATACGTGCGTTTGATCCTTATTGATTTGTTCTCCATTGGGTTATCACTATACACTTCTTCTTTTAGGAGCCCATTCAGAAAGGCTGATTACACATTCATCTGATAAACTTTATACCTCTTATATGTTGCCAAAGCTAGGAACATTCTAATAGTTTCTAACCTTGCCATTGGTGCAAAAGCTTCATCAACATCTGTTCCTTTTATCTGAGTGTAGTCTTTACAAACCAGCCTAGCCTTGTTCCTCACCACCTTGCCATCTTCATTGTGTTTATTCCTAAACACCCATTTTGTTCCTATAACATTCTTGTTAATAGGTCTTGGAACTAGCTCCCATGTATCATTCTTCTCAATTTGATCCAACTCCTCATTGATAGCTTTGACCTAAGCTTTGTCTTGTATAGCCTCTTTAATAGATTTAGGTTTAATTTGTGGAAGAAAAGCAGTAGCTCCCACAATTTTTCTTCTTATTGTAAATCTTGCTGATGGGTCACCTATGATCTGATTTCCTTAATGAGCACTAGTCCATATTTTCTTTGTCCTCCTTTCTTGCATAGTCTTAGTTGCAAGAGGATCTCTTTCTTCATCTTCAGACTCACTCTTCTCTAAGTCTGAACTTACTTCTTGTTCCTTTTCTTCAAGTTGGTCTGCTTTTTCATCTACATTGAAGTTATCTTCTTCATTGTCCTTAGCTTCTCCATTCTGTATTATTTTTTAGTTCTCATCTATTCTTATATCATTGGACGTGATCACTTTTCCTAACTTATGCAGGAAAACTCTGTAACCTTTTGCCTTAATTGAATATCCCATAAAGATGCCTTCATTAAACCTAGCATTGAATTTTCCCAAGTTTTCCTCCTTGTTCTTTACAAAATATGGGTTGCCAAAGATTCTAAGATACTTGGCTGTTGTCTTCTTCCCACTCCATAGCTTATATGAAGTCTTATCAGTATTGGGCCTTAGTAGAACTCTATTTAGTAAGTGCACTACTATAAATGTTACTTCTATCCAAAATCTTGTGTGAAGCTTGCATTCTAGTAGTAGAGTTCTTGCCATTTCAACCACAGCTCTATTTTTCCTCTCTACCACCCTATTCTGTTGAGGTGTTCTTGCTTCTCAAGGTGATCTTCAAAAGCTTTATTTGTAAATTCAATGCCTTGATCTGACCTCAATACTTTGATTGCATGAGTATTGGTCAGCTTCGTCATGTTCTTCTGTGTTAATTTTCCCAGCCTTCTATGCCACTGTTGATTTTCTTCTTCTTTTGTAAGTAAATAGCTGTTTGTCTTGTCATCATCAATCACATACAAATTTCCAATTGTTCTCTTCTCGTTTGCAACTGTATTGCCTTCTTTACTCTTTACTTTGCAACAATTTTTGTGAATATTACCTTATGGTCTTCATTGCATAATTAGCTGACAGGTGCTAGATTATATCTGAGTCCTTCAACAAGTAGAACATCTTTTAGCTTTTCTGTTCCAATGTTTACTAAACCTTGACCATTTATGTTGAGTGAATCATCATTGCCAAACCTGACTCTACCTCTCTTGACTTGTTTAGCTTTGACAATTTATTCTTGTCACCTATCATGTGTGAAGTGCATCCACTGTCAAGGATCCACTGCTTATCCTTGTAGTCAATTTTGAGTGCAATTTTAGCTATATTAGCCACCTCCCTTTTAGCTTTATATTCTTTCTTTTGAACTAGCTGGGCATTCTCCTTTTTCTCAACTTTGACTACACTGCTTGTTTTCACTATGCCATTAAATGCCTTCTCTTGCTTAAGGAGAAGTGTCATGCATCTCTTGGCATTATTGCCACCTTGCTTGCACCTTTCACACTGTTCAAAGTCTGCCAATATAGCAATCTTGTTCTTTGAAACCACTGGTTTGGGCTTCCACCAACATTCCTTGTTAGTGTGTCCTTGCTTTTCACAGTATGTGCAAGAACTCATGACAGGTGTTCTCTTTTAAATTTTGTATTGCCTTTATTTGGGTCTACTCACAACTTGTTTTCTTCTATTCATTACTTGTTGTGTAGGCAAAGTTGTTGGCTTCTTTTCTTGTGTGACTTTCATTTCAATCACCTTCTTATTCTTCTTCTGTTTAGCCGTAACCCTCTGCTGGCTGACCTTTTTTACTTTATTTTTGTTCACCACCCTAGGTTGCTTCTTTAGATCTTCTTGATTCTTAACTATCTTCTCCTGAGTCACAACCTTCTCTTTCAACTTCTGTGGAAAATTCTTATTATCTTTAGGCAATGCAACCTCAGATTACTGCACTTTCTCTTCATTCTTCTTTTCTCTTGCAGAACTTGTTTCTCCTATCATTTCAAGCTTCTACAAGTCCTTTTCACTCCTTTTGAGTTATTACTAAAGTCTCAGCAACTCTTTCTCCATTTTTTCAATTTTTGAAGCCCTTAAGCCAAGCTCTATTGTAAGGTCTTCACATATTTTAATTTGTTCTCCAAATCTTCTCTTCAAGTCAATATGTTCGGCCCTTATTTCATCTTTTTGACTTTCTACTTCCTCAGACTTTGATTCAACTTGTTTTATGTGAGCCTATAACCTTCTTATGGTTCTGCCCCTTCAGATTATCTCCTTTAAAGCTACTTCCAACTTAGCTTCAAGATCTGGTTCTTCTTCATTATCCTCTTCTTCCTCTTCAAAGGTTGAACTACCACCTTGAGTTGATGCCATAAAAGCATGCTCATCTAATGAGTCTTTATCTTCCTCCTCATTAGCTTTTTTTATCTGACTCACATAACTCTTAAATGAGCCTCTCTTCTTCTTCTGTGGGTTGGTAGTCTTCTTACTGGGCTTCTTTGATTTGAATGATGGTCTTCTCCATTTTGAATTTGGCTCATCATCACCATCCTCATCTTTATCATCAAGTTTCACTTTGCACTGAGAAGCAAAGTGTCCAGTCTGCCCACAATGATAACATCTCAAGGACAACTGTCCTTTTCCCTACTTAGACCCCTTTTTGAACTTCCTTGTGAAATATGCCCACACTTCACCTTCACGTTCTTCCTTATAATCATCATCATCCTCACTGGATGATTCTTCCTCTTCTTTTATCTTCAATTGTTTCATAGCTTTGAAAGTTGCCTCCTTTAATACCTTTAATGTTGAGGAGCTCTCTGTTGACTTTATCCTCATCTCATATGCAATAAGATTGCACTAGAGATCCTGCAAAGACATAGAATTGAGATCTCTATTCTCCTCTATGGTTGCTACCTTTGAGGCAAACCTCTCAAGCAAAATTCTTAGAATTTTATTCACAATAGATGAGTCCTTGTTCTTCCCATGACTTCTTTTGGAGCCACATAACACTTCTGTATGGATTTCACCACGTTCATGCCCATGGTTGCAAATACCACCTACATTCCCACTCTTCACATATGGTAGTTGGTTCTGTTAATGATTGGAACCTTTTTGCTGTAAGTAGTGCTGGTGCTAGTACTGAAATCCATTTCTCAGTATGCTAAACCAGTTAAACTTCTAGAACCCTTCAAACTAGTACACCAAGCTGTTAAGCTTCAAACTGGTGAACTTGGCTCTGATACCAATTGAAGTTCCCAACTTCACCCTAGGATTGACTAGTTTATGATACTGAGAGGGGGGTGAATCAGTATCACCACAATTTGCAGATATGTGAACAACTTCAACCTCTTTTAAAAGCGAACTCTTTCTCAGATTCGACTAAGGTAGATCTATTGCTACCTATTAATCACAATAGTCCCCAAAGTCACCCTTTTTGACACTTTGCCTATTAGGTCTTCGTTAGGTTATGGGTTGGTTGATACTTTTGCTGCATTCACACAAGTCAATACAAAACATAGAACGTAAATTGAAAGTAAGGACACACGAGATTTACATGGTTTCATCAACATGACATACATCCACGGTGGTAGGGACTCTCCCTCTACCAAGACAATCCACTATACTTGAGAATACAAGTTACAATGGATGTCTTAATCCTCCGCTCCTTTTACTATTGCAAATACTAAGCAAGTATAATACAAAGAGTGTCACTTACTGTGTCTACCCTTTTTCTAGCTTGTCTGGCTTTTGTTGAATTGAATGGCTGCTTCATTACCACTTAGAAGTTTGCCACAATGCTCTCTAACCTCTCTTGAAGAAATATGGAAATATGTTTAGTTCTTTCAATGCTTCGCCAAATTCCTTCTTTACATTGACTCACATAGCTCCTGCTTTCACCGTCTCACTGTATGTCTATGTTTCTGATTTGTTGTTCCACATCTCATAGTCTGCCTTACGTTTCTGGTTTGGTGTTTCACGTCACACACATTTCTGGTTTGCACACTTTGCTGGTTTCACAAATTATGTACATTTCTAGTTTGCATGCCTTGCTGGTCACACGCCTCAGGCACATTTCTAGTTTGCCCTTATCTATTTCATACCTCCAAGCAGCTTGGTTTGCTCTCCCAGTGGTCTCCTCTTTCATGGTTTCTCCTCTCTTCCCTTACAGACTATGTGTTGCCTCCTCTCTTACCACTGGTGCTTTTGCCTCTCCTCTTACCACTAGTGCTTTTGCCTCTCCTCTTTCCATGAGTCACACGGTTTCCTTCCAGTCATTGCCAAGTTTTCCTTGCTGTCCAAGGTCTCCCTTAGTTTGCTGTGTGTTCACTCTTGCTATCCAGCCAGTTTACTCTTCCTTATTATAGGGTTTTGACTCACCAAGGTCTCACTTGCCGTTGGTGTGTTGTGATCATGCTCTCCTTATTGTCATTCACCTTGCCTTGGTTGTTCTCCTCCTTGCCATCAACACCTCTTTTTCTGGTTGATTGCTTTGCTGTTTAGCTTGTGTTGGCCAGTTTCTCTCTTTAGAGAGTTGCTCTTTGTGTTTGCCGAATAGTTGGTTGGACGTCCTCTCTCTTTTAGCTAGTGGTGGTTTCACCGTTCACTCTTTGGTTTTCGCATGCTGTTTTGTGTTTGGCCCTTCTACCTTTTCTGATTTATGATTTGTCATCCACCGTCTCTTACTGTCTAGCCGTTCCTCCTTGTTTTCTATTTGGCCGATCACCCATCTTTGCTGTTTATGCTGTTTTTCCATGTAGGGTAGGGTTTTTTTTCTTGATTATCTCTTTGGTTGGCTGGTTGTATAGGTTTTCTAAATGGTTGAATTGCCGACCCAACCTTAGCTTTATCTCCCAAGGCCTTTATATACTCTCTTTCATGAAACCCTAATAGGGTTTATGTGGTGGATTTAACGTACTTGCTCTTACGCAGCGGATTTACTTTCTTGTCCTTCCATGTGGCTTTACTTTCGTCCACACTTAAACCTAGTTGACAACAATTACAACCCATACAAGGTTGTGGAAACAACAATAACAAGGAACAATATTTCTTATATTTAATGGACTTTGATAGATCCAAATTATCAGTGGTGTATTAACGTGTTTGTCACAATGATATAATATTTGGTATAAACATGAAAGTTAATATCATGATTATTTTGTCATTGTGTTCTTATAGTGAAAGTAGAAGTATTATTTGTAAGAAATAAAGTTACAATTTCATCTTTCAAAAATTAAACCAAGGATGATGGTTATCTTTTAGCCAATTAACCTTTCAAACATATAAGAAAAGCTAATTAAAATTAATGATTCCTAAGTTTCATAGAAATTAATTAATTAAGACTACCAAAGATGTATAGATATATTAATATGTTTGTCACTATAAGTCTAATGTTCACTGTAGACACAAAATTTAGTTTCATGAACGTTTTGTATGAAAAACTACTTGCAATGAAAGAAACAAAACCTTATTAGTGAAAAGTTGATAAGTATTTTATGTGCAATATATTTATTTTCTTATACTTAACCTATTTAGGGTATTTTTGTCTTAAGTGTACTTATTTGAGTTAATTTTATGTTTTAGGAAATGTCCTAATGAATTGGAGCAATTTGGAAGTTTAATGATGCAAAATCTAACCAATAAAAGTTATTTTAGGAAGTTTACATTAAAAGGATTTAAGGGCCTTCATAAGAATTGAAATCAACTTGAGCTTTCTAGAATGGCCTTATTTGTAGAGATCCAAGAAGCATTGGGCCATGAATAGATGTCTTCAATCCAATTTATAGGTTAGTTAAGGCTATTCTAATCTAATTAGGAGTTGTTTTTCAAATAAGTTGGTTCTACAGAGGAATTGTCTATCATTCTCTAAGTTATTTTTTCTATCCGTAGAGTTGTAAATTGACATTTAGGGTATCAAAAACACATACATACATAGACCTCTCATTTCTTCTTTGTTATACATGCCTATGATATGTAAGGTTGGGATTTTATTTTGGGTTATAAAATTGAACTCATTGGAGAAAGCATTATGAGACATTATTTTTTATTTATAATCTAACTCTTTACATTCAATTCTCTTGTTCTTCAATTATAATTGTTTGTGATGATATCATTTAATTATAATATTAAGTAGCAAATAGAAATTAATAATTATGGTCAACTTTGTATCTAATTTATATGGAGAATGCAGTTTAAAATTAAACAAATTAGCTTATGAATTTCTTATTTAAATTTGGTTATCTCCCTTATCTTAATACTATCAATAAATTATATCTGGAGAGCTTGGCTTAGGTAGTTTAACTAACAAGAGATTAATTAAAGAGCTTGTCTCAATTAACAACGTGCTAAGAAAAGATTTAGAATAATAAAATTTATAGTTATTCTATGCCAAATATTCAATTAAAGAAATGATGATCTTAAGTATCATTGATTAATGTGTGAATCTAATGGTGTAAATATCCTTATTGTTAAAGGTGTGTTCATCTATTGATTTTAGTTGTAGTTAGTTTTCTATTTTGATTTTATCAATTAAATTAAAACCAAATTCCTTGCCTTTCACTCTCTTATTTATGTGAACTCCATAGGACTAAGTTAAGTTAACTAATTATTCAAAACTTAATCTTTGTGGATTCAACCTCTACTCACCTTAATTACAAACCTATTAACTGAGTGATTTAGAGTAATTTTGATGTATTTAACACCAAATTTTTGTATCGTTATTAAGGATTGATTCTTTAATTAATTTTTTTCTTGTGACCATTATCCTATGTAACTTGTGTTATAGGCTTGTATGTCTAATAAAGAGTTTGATCAAAAGCATTGTAAAATAAGAGCCAACAAGTAAATAATGTTTTGACCTTTATTAGGACTTACACTCACATCCAACTTTACATTATCATCAAGCTTAACAAGTGACATAAAGACAAAAATCATGACTACAAATGCAAATAATAATAACCAAACTCTTAAGGAGCTAGTATGTTACGGAGTTAGGCTTAGACGTGCTTTAGACGTGCTAACCCGCGCGGCACTTAGTTGATCTTGTGAGAGAAGATGCTAAGTAAGCCTTGAAGAGTTTGAGCGAACCAGCGGAAGACTTATGGGAGGCAAGTAACCGAACAAGAAGAACGTGAGAGAGCTAAAGAGAGAGAGAGCACAAAAGCTTTGCAAGTAAACTTGTATTGAATGAAAAGAGGTGTGTTTTACAAATGAGAGGAGTAAGGGTATTTATAGTGGTTCCTCCTCCTCAATGTGTGGCTACACTTTCTCTAGATCTAAAATATTTAAGATATTTACAAAAGAGAATACTTAGGCGCTTATTTAAGTGCTTACCTAAGCGAGGCACTTATCTAAGTGCTTACATAAGCGCTTACTTAAGGGAGGCGCTTACCTAAGCGCTTACCTAAGGGAGACACTTACCTAAGCGCTTACCAAAGCGCTTATGCAGAAGGTGATGGCCAAGTCTTTGGGCCATCAATTGGGCTAGCCATCCATCAATCGGTCGGGTTAAATTGTCGAATGTGATTGGCAAATTGCCAAAGTTGGTCTACTCGTTCCCAACTAGCCTTGTGGTCTGGCAGAGCCTTCCATTTTACTGAGTACTCGATATAGTTGGGAACTCCCCTTCTCCAGATCACTCGATCAGCAAGGATGCATTCCACCTCCTTATTGAATTCAGTGACACAGCCATTGGTGTGTGCTTTGACTCGTTTCAGCTTTGATCCTCTTTGTCTCCATGGAAAGGCTTTAGAAGACTTACATGAAAAACGTTGTGGATCTTCAGCTTTGGAGGGAGTTGGACTTGATAGGCGGCCTTCCCCACACACTTGATGATGGGGAATAGTCTTCGTACTTTCGTACCAAGCCCTGGTGTACCTTGCATAGAGACTTGAACTGGTTGGGTAATAACTTCACCATCACCATGTCTTCCGTAATGTAGTCCTTTGGGCGTCGCTTGGCGTCAGCCCATTGTTTCATCTTCTTGGCTACTTTGTCAAGGCAAGCCCTCATTTTATCTGCTTCCTCATGCCATTCCTTTGCAAATTTGAATGCAGATGGGTTGTTGCCAGTGTAAGGAGAGGCAATAGCACTTGGTGTTAGCGGTTGTTGTCCCATGACAATCTTAAATGCGCTTTTAGTTATGGCCTCGCTCCTCTGAAAGTTGTATGAGAATTGGGCAGTGTCGAGTAGCTTCGCCCATCTCGTTGGTGAGCACTGACATAGTGCCTCAAGTATTGTTCGAGTAAGGCATTGACTCGCTCAGTTTACCTATTGGTTTAAGGATAGAACCTTGTCGAGAAGTTCAGCTCGGTTCCTAGCAACTTGAATAGCTCGCGCCAGAATTTTCCTGTAAAGCGAGGATCTCTATCATTGATTATGCTCTTTGGCACTCCCCATAGCTTTACTATAAACTTGAAGAACAGGTGAGTAGCTTCGTCCACCTTGCAATTAGCAGGAGCTGGAATGAAGGTGCCATACTTGCTGAACCGATCGACTATTACCACGATGCTTTCGTATCCTTTAGATTTTTGTAGAGCCACAATAAAATCCATGGAGACACTTTCCCAAGGCCTTTCAGGAGTGGGTAGCGGCTCAAGTAGGCCGGTTGGTGGCTGCTGTTCTACCTTGTCTTGTTGGCAAACTAAGCAAGTTCGCACATAGGCCACGACATCTGCATGCATATGCCACCAGAAATAATGTTGTTGGACAAGAGAAAGGGTTCGTGTCATACCTAGGTGACCAGCCCATAGCAAATTGTGGCATTCCTTGAGGATCTCCTTCTACAAGTTGCCCCATTTTGGCATGAAGACGCGGTTCCCGACTGTTGTCAAGACTCCATCGTTCACCCAAAATCGATGAGTCTTCCCCTTACTAGCCAATCTTAATAGGTTGTTGGCCAGTTTGACTTGTCCAGTACCTTCCTTGATCTGTTCAAGGAGGTTGCTTGTAGGAGTACTAGTAGCAAGAGCCCTTAGTTCTACCTTTCTACTCAATGCATCAACAACTATATTGGCTTGACCCGGCTTGTATTGCAGTGTGTAGTCGAATTCCGCTAAGAAATCTTGCCAATAAGCTTGCTTGGGGCTGAGTTTCTTCTATGTTTGGAAGTAGCTTGTAGCAACATTATCAGTCATGATTACAAACTTACTTCCAAGGCGATAGTGTCTCCAAGTGTGCAAGCAATGGATGATGACAGTTATCTCTTTATCCTGGATGGTATACCGTCTCTCCGTGTCGTTGAGCTTGCGACTTTCATAGGCAATGGGATTCCTATCCTGCATTAAGACTCCTCCAATGACGAAGTCAGATGCGTTAGTGTGGACTTCAAAAGGCTTTTGGTAGTCCAGTTCGTAGTCCGGTAGTGCCATAATGGGTTCTTCAGAGATCGCTTGCTTCAATCTCTCGAAGGAAGCTTGGCATTCTTCCATCCAAGGCCAAGTGCGGTTCTTCTTCAGGGGTAGGTCAAGGGTACGGCTACGGCAGAGTATCCCTTGATGAACTGCCTATAGTAGTTGACAAGCCCCAGGAAGGATCATAGTTCTAGGACTTTGGTTGGTGACTCCCATTGTTGGATGGCTCGCACCTTCGCTGGATCCATTAAAAGTCTACCATCCTTGATTCAATGACCAAGGAAGTCCACCTCTTGCTTGGTGAACGAGCACTGCTCCTTCTTGATGAACAACTCATTCTCCCGTAGAGCTTGGAAGACTTTCTTGAGGTGCTCAACGTGCTCTCCTCAAGTGTGTTGCTGTACACCACGATGTCATCCAAATACACTACCACGAATTTATCCAGGAAAGGATGTAGTACCTTGTTCATAAGAGTGCAGAAGGTGGCTAGTGAGTTGGTGAGGCAAAAGGGCATGACCAAGAACTCGAACGCTCCATAGCGTGTCACACAGGTCATCGTTGACTCATCACCTTGTGCTATATGAACTTGGTAGTAACCCGATCGTAAGTCTAGCTTGGTGAAGTATCTCACCTTCCCGAGTTGGTCAAAGAGATCAGCTATCAAGGGTATCAGATACTTGTTCTTGATAGTGACCTTGTTCAAGGCTCGGTAATCGATACACATGCATATCGATCCATCCTTCTTCTTCTGAAAGAGGATTGGGGTACCGAATGGGGCTTTCGATGGTCGAATGTAGCCCGAATTGATCAGATCATGGAGTTGCTTCCTTAGTTCAGCGAGCTCCGGAGGTGCCATGTGGTAAGGAGTCTTGGCAGGGGTTTTGGCACCGACTTCTAGCTCAATGTGATGATCCATATCTCGCTTTGGTAGAAGCTTTTTAGGTAGCTCGTGACATCCTTGAACTTGTCATGGATGGCCTAGATTGGTTACGGCGGTGCGAGAGTTGGTGTTGCTACATCTTCCCCATCGCTTAGCTCTATGGTAGCAACATAGCCAGGATCCGACTTGAGACCCCACTTGAATTGCAAGGCTGAGATCATCGATGGTTGAGATCTCTCCTTGCACTTCAAGGGGACTATGCAGATCTTATGGTTGTCGATAACCACAAAAGAACGTGTAGTAGACACAGGGAAAGCCAAAGCTCTGCAAAAGAATGCAAGACCTAACACCACTTTAAAATCATCCATGGGAACAATGATAAAGTCTAACTTACCTGTCCATTCATCGATCTGGATAGCGACTCCGTTTGCCATGCCTTAGACAAGCCTTGCTTCCGAGTTCACAGCTTTGATGGTGTCGTTTCCCTTCTTTAGTTTGAGGCATAGATGTTTGGCCTCTTTTGCATCCATAAAGTTGTGTGTTGGCAAGATCAGCATACAACAGTCCCTTCTCCTTGGCGATTGTTGGAGAGAAACGCTTCGAGAGATTACCTAGTAGTTGGATAGATCCCATGTCCGCTTAGGCTTCTTCATCGGCCTTTTCTGAGTCAGGTGCCGCCATCATCACATTTATGGCTTTGCATTTGGGGCAGTCCTTCACCCAGTGCAGTTCATCACAAATAAAACAAGGTCTAAGAGGGTTAGTCGAGTTGTGCTTACCTCCAAACTTCTTCTCATGCTTGGGACGGTCATTTGAGGGCCTGTGTTGTCCACCCTCATTGCGACCAGAGTCCTACTTCTTTTGCCTGACCTTCTCTCCCCGACTTTTTCTGAAGTTCAGCTTCTTACTCTTGGAGTGAGTAGAGTAGTCGACGAAGGTTTCTACAGCAGCAATGGCAGCATCTAGGGTCTACGCATTATGCCTCTCCAACTCGACTCTTGCCCAGTCCTTTAAGTCATCTTTGAAGTAAAAAAGTAGCTCCCTATTGGACATTTTGATTTCAAGTATAAGAGTAGTACATTCCTTAATGTAGTCAAAAATACTACCTATCTGACATAGGCATCATAACTTCCCTCTTGCCTCGCTGTCTGCATTGTGAGGGACGAAGTATCTATGTACTTCAGCCTTGAATTGTTTCCAAGTGTCAATAATGCACAAGCCTTTCTCTCGTTCAGAGTGCTTCCATCTCCACCAGAGTTTGGCAGCATCTCTTAAAAAGATTGGGGCGTTGCCTATCTTGTCAAGATCGTTGACAACCCCTATGGCCTCAAAGTATTGCTCAAGGCTGAACAAGTTCTCCACGGTAGTGGCATTCTGTGTGCCGTTGTACATGGCAGGCTTCGGGACCTTCAAGTCATGTACTGCAGTGGAAGTGCTAGTAGTGGTAGCTGTACTAGTAAGTGAGTTGTTTCGGCGAAAGGACTCCATCTCCCTACGAAGGGCATGAATCTCTCCTTCAACAAACTCATAAGGTTGGACATACCTTGATTGAGGGAGCATATCTCTCCCCTGAACAAGCGGTCATACTCTTCAATCATGAGTTTGGCAGCCCGCGTGATCTCCGCATTCTCATGGATCATGTTATCAACTTGATCACTGAGATCTCCCACAAGGAAGTTTATGTCGAGGACGCTCCTTTCCAAGTTACCAACACGTGAGTCCATGGTCTCCTTGGCTAGAACCTTGGACTTGCCACGTTTGGCTGGGGCACGTTGCTCCTCACATCCACGCGCTTCTTGCCCCATTTGTTGCTCATCGAAAGCGGTCTCAACAAATCCTTCTTTACTTGCCATATTCACAACTCAAACAAGAATAGAGTAAGGACTAGGACTACCTTGCTCTGATACCACCTTTCACGGAGTTAGGCTTGGACGTGCTTTATACGTGCTAACCCGCGTGGCACTTAGTTGATCTTGTGAGAGAAGATGCTAAGTAAGCCTTGAAGAGTTTGAGTGAACCAGCGGAAGACTTATGGGAGGCAAGTAACAGAACAAGAAGAACTTGAGAGAGCTAGAGAGAAAGAGAGAGAGAGAGACAAGAGCTTTGCAAGTGCACTTGTATTGAATGAAAGGAGGTGTGTTTTACAAATGAGAGGAGTGGGGGTATTTAGTGGTTCTTTGTCCTCAATGTGTGGCTACAATTTCTCTAGATCTAAAATATCTAAGATATTTACAAGAGAAAATACTTGAGTGCTTACCTAAGCGAGTCGCTTATCTAAGTGCTTACATAAAGGAGGCGCTTACCTAAGTGCTTACCTAAGCACTTACATAAGTGAAACACTTACCTAAGCACTTATGTAGAAGGTGATGGCCAAGTCTTTGGGCCATCAATTGGGCTAGGCATCCATCAATCAGACGAGTCGTGACAAGTAGCTCTTAATCTAAACCAACAACTTTTTTTGCATATAATATCCTAATGTTAGTTGTGTTTTTATGTTCAATATAGTTTAATTCATCTATTGCCAAATTTTTATGGTTTTGTAGTTGAAGATGCATATAAGCATCTAATGAAATTCCATGTAGTTTCTTCAAGCATAAAACTTGTTGGGATTAGTTGAAGAATAAATCAAGTTGGGGGCTTTCTTATTCTCTATAGCAAACTTGAAAAAGATTCACTCTACTACTTACCTTAAGGATTCATCACCACATACAATGAGATGAAGATGTTTTTCTTTAAGAAGTACCTTTTGAATCTTAGAGTAGCTACCATTCAAAAGGGGATATGAGTTATTTGATAATACAATAAAGAATCCCTATAAAAATATTGGGAACATTTAAGCAACTTTATTTGAGTTGCCCCTATTGTCAAATTAATGATCAACTCCTAATCTAATACTTCTATGAAGGACATTTTCCCATAGCTAAATGTGTGATGCATACAGCTAGTAAAGGAACATTAATGGACAAAAAAATCCCATAAGCTATAAGGATTTTGATAGCATTTATAACTGTGAATTCCCAATAACTTTGCATTTTAGGGTGATCCATCATTTAAGAATATCAATAAGGTAAGTACATGTTCCCTTGAACAATGAATTGCTAATTTGGCTTCTTTTATATTTCTCTTATGCATCTAATTACAAGAAGTTTAAGCATGTTGCATTTGCTTTAATCATAGACATCTAACTAATAAGTTTCCAACACTTCAAGATGATCCAATGGAGTAAGCCAATGCCATGTGAGCATTTCGAGGGCAACCACCAAGCGAATATAATCCTTTCTCCAGCATTTACAATCCTAAACAAAAAGATCATCTTGACTAGTTATGGTAATCAACAATTGGTTCACAATGCTCTTAATTGCCAATCTCAACAAGTGTTGCCATCCTTTCAAGTTGAACAAAGTGCACCCCAAAAATCAAGGATGACTCTTGATGAAATTGTTATGGTCCTTGTTAATAACACTAAATAATATGAGTCAACTTGCCGCAGCCATGAGTTGATTAGAGGCAAAAGGATTGGGTAAACTACCTTCTTAAATGGTGGTAAATCCAAAAGGGAATGAAAGTGTCATAATATTAAGAAGTGGAAGCACCAATAAAGAGACTTCCTAAGGAAAAAGAAGAGGTCATGGAAGAAAAAGCCATGCCCATCAAAGATAAACCCATCAATGTCCTAGCTATGCCACCCAAGGTAAACCCTCAACCTCTTAATTCTTGTAATGTTACCTTACCTCCTTTCCCAAGCAGATTTGCAAAATCTAAAAAAAAATGGAGCAAGAAAAGAAGATTTTGTAGATGTTTTGAAAGGTGGAATTAAGCTTACCCTTTCTTGATGCAATCAAACTAGTGCCTCAATGTGCAAAGTTTCTCAATGGATTGTGCACCTCCAAGGGAAGCTCAAAGGTGCCAAAAAGGTAAGTGTAACAGAGAATATCTTAGCTATTATGGAAAGAAAACTTATCCTTAAGTTTAAAACCATGGTACATTTACCATTTCTTACATAATAGGCAACAATAAAGTCATGCTAGATTTAGGAGTATTAATTAGTGTTATGCCATACTTTATTTATACTTCTTTAAATCTTGAATCTTTAAATGAAATAGGTGTGATTATATAACTTTCTGATCAATCTAATGCCTATCTTTAGGAAGTTATTGAAGATGTTCTTTTATAGGTTAATGAGTTAGTATTTCCAATAAATTTCTAGATTCTTGACAAGGAGAATGAAATTTCCCCTAATATCACCCTTATTTTGTCAAGAAGACATTTCTTGAAGAAATAAAGGATAATGATGTTTAAGATGGTGCACTTACAATAAAGTTTAATAGTGAAATTATTCAATTCAACATAAGACTATGAGGTATCCTAGTGATATGCATTCAATTTTTTCTATTGACATTCTTGATTCTTTTGAGTAGCAAGTTTTTAAGATCAATAGGAAAGACGATTTGGAAGTTGCTCTTAGCCAACACCTTGAGAAGAAAGACATCAACAAACCTTACATAGAACTACCTTCGTGTGAAAGCATAATGGACATGATAATGGTATTACATTGATTGCATCTTGTACAAAGAAGGTATGATATATTGAATTACTTGTTTCTAACAACAAACTTCTACCATCTATTGTATAGCCACCCATGCTAGAATTATAGTCATTACTAGAGCAACTCAAGTATGTTTTCTTAAAAGATGGAGAAACTTTATCCATAATCATTGCAAAGAATTTGATCCCACTGTGAGAAAACCTAAAAATGAGATATACTTTTCTCTTCCCTTTCATCTTTATTTTTGTTTTCAAGTGGTATTTTGAGCTTTTGTTTACATTCATTCTTACATTAATAAGATAATGCAAGCATTAAATATTTAGGAAAGGTAAATTTTGTCTGATTTTCTTGATTAGACTCTTTTAAATCTATTGTTTAGTTTCATTAAAATTTTCTTTTATTATTATATGGTAATCCAAGTGAAATATATCTTTGTTACTTGTTGATTGATTTGCAATATGACAAGGTCATATGGAGCAAGTTCATAGTATTTTGACAATTATGAGCATTGAAGTGTATGCTCTATAAAAAGGTTTGTGTGGATTTATGATTTGGCATGGTTGCTAATGTGACGTTTAACTTGTGATTACTCCTTAAAGTTTGAAATTTTGAGTAGGTAAAAAACAAGGAACAAAAGAAGGAAGAAGAGAAAAGGAAGAAATAATAAGGTGGCTAAAAGTTTGTTAAAGTAACTATGGGTATTCATCACAATTGTTGATCTTCATGTCAAAAGGTAATCTGAAATATGAGTATGGAATAAATGTCTAACTTATGAGGTAATCAAGTATTCTCATCGCAAGTGTTAGTTTTTGTGTTAAAAAAGTGAGTGTTTAGAGAAGACAATATTATATTCTCTATATAAAAGGAAAATAAAGAGGAGAAAAATCTCAATTTCTTGATTTTGTTATAATAAGATAAGGCTAATTGCATGTTTGATGTTACTTGTTGCAATTGTGTTGAATGTGGATTTGCATAAGCTTATTTAAATAGTGATTGTATAAGCATGATTGGCTTACTTATTTAGATTTGTTGGGTTCTAAGTTAATATTCATATTTAAGGGATGCCATGAGCTTGATTACTACTTAGTGTTTTTTTTTTTTTTTTTTTGTGTATAGCATGTATTGCATTAAAGAAAGATTTTATGGGCTTATCTTTTGAAAATCCTCATATGACAAACCTTTTCCACTAAAGCTGGGGTTTAAAGGTTTATTATACATGCTAAATGCAATCAAGAATCCTACAAAAATGAGTTAAGGTTTGTTTTACATTGTTTTGTTTTGCTCAAAGACTAGTAATAGTTTAATGTGGGGAAACTTGATAAGTATATTATGTGTAAGAAATGTTAATCAAAATCAATGACTCTTATTTTTGATACATTTCAATGAATTTAAATTATCAAAGATGTAGTGAAGACACAAAATCTAATTTCAAAATAATTTTGTATGAATGAGTATTTACAACAAAAAGAGAAGTAATATTAGTAAAAAAGTAAAGAAATAGTCTCATTTTTCAAGCAATCAACCATTCAAACCTTGTAAGAAAAGTTACTCAATAACAAAGACTCCAATATTTGATGGGCTTTAATAGTTTTAGACTACCAAAGTGTATTTAAGTATTTTTTTTATTATGAATGAAGTAGTAGTCTAATCTTTTAGGAATTAAACTATTTATTTCTTGTAAGAAAACCTAATCAAGATCAATGACTCCAATATTTAATGGATTTTAATGGATTTAAGCTATTAAAAATGTATTGATAATGTGTTTGTTGTAATGAATATAATGTTTGGCGCAACATAAATATTAATTTTAGGATCAATTTGTGTGAATGATTCCTTGCAATAAAAGGATAAACCTTTTTAGTAAGAAATGGGCATTAATCTCATCTTTTAGGCATTTAACCAGTTAAATTGTGTAATAAAAATTAATCAAATCAAATGACTACTTTGTTTAATGGAATTGAACAAATGTGGAGCATTGAAGGTGTATTAAATTGCTTGTTAAAATGAATATGATGTTTGGTGTAGGCACTAAAGCCAATATCATGAACATTTTGTATGAATAACTCCTTGAAATAAAAGGAGAAGCCTTATTAGTAGGAAATGAAGGGACTATCTCATCTTTGAGCCTTTAAAACATTCAAATAATGTAAGAATAATTAATTAAGTGATGAGGAATAAGCTGTCCATCAAGTGCGACAAAGCAAATATTCTCAAGATCCTTTGTAAGGAATTAGTGGTCCAATAACTAGGGCAAGGACAAAGAGAATGAAAGAGGCTTTATAAGGTTTAATCATAGAGATGTCGATAAAGGCTTTATAAGGCTTAATCATGAAGATACATGATAATGGTTTTACAACACTTAATCATAGAGATATGACAAAGAAGCTACTCTAGAAGATTCTAAGGCTATTTTAAAAGTTTTCAATGCTACACCAAGGATAATCACTTATCTTTATGTGCAAGATAATGGAAAAAGTTTAGAACATAAAAAACAAAGGTTGCCCCATGACATAAGTGTAAGATACATGACCAAGCTAAGGAGAGCTTGATTTGCATACTAAGCGGTATTAAAGAGCCCATTATTTTAAGTTAATATACATGTAAAGAGGCTTAACTTCTTGTGCTTATTTGAGTTTGTAGATTTGGCCAAGTCTTAATACATTAGTTAGGGTTTTTACTTTGACTTTTATGCCTCGATGTTATTAGTTGCAGTCTTTTTAAGGGTTGTTACACAAGGCAAATTTGTATTTCTTAATTAAAGGGATTTCTTGTAATTAAGGCTTTTCCTATATATGTATATTAAGAAACACATTTTCCTTATAATATTGTGATGTTTATATAAGGGTTACAACTATATAAAATGGAAATAAATAAGTTTGAGGTATTTTTAGTATGGTTTGCTTTACTTTCTTTTGTTTTTAAAAGAATACGTTATTTTGACTTATCAAAGGAGTGATCAAAATTTATGGCATCTTAAGATTGGGGCTTTTAGGACTTAGTTTCCTTAGGGTTATAATATGATCAATCCTATTTGTTTCCTAGATTTCTGGGGTATGCATGATAATTTGATTCAAGGTTTCCTAGAGCACGTCGCTTAGTAGGTTCTTTGTCAATTGATATTAGAGCCTTTATTCTAAAAACAAATTGATTTAAAGGTTCCTAGGGTAGGTTCCATATCAAGTTCTTCATTAGTCGGTATCATAACCTTGGTTATAGAAATAAGTTATGTATCTATTTTCCATCTTTGTTCAGTACTTTTCATTATGGGTTATTCATTTTTTGTGTTTCTTTGCTTAGTTATTCTTGTTTGTTCTGATAAGCTTTTGCTCTTGAAGTTGTGTTAATTTTGTGCTTATTTGATTTGATTAAAAGAAAAAGTTAAGAAAAAAGGAAAAAAAAACGAAGAAGAAGATGCAATAGGTTACAACCTTATAAACATACACAATAGGTTATAAAAAACAAGATGCATTATTTAGCTCAAATACAACTTCTTCCTCTTCCTTTTTTTTTTCTTTCTTCTTTTTTCATTTTTTCTTCTTTTTTTCCTAAACCCATTTTTTTTTTATTCAAATCAAACACTCACTAAATTAGTACAACTTCAAGAGCAAAAAGCTAATCAGAACAAATAAGAACTAAACAAAGAAACACAAGGAATGAATGAAGTGCAAAAAAAGTACTAAACAAAGATGGAAAAGGGATACATAACTTATTTTTAGAATCAAGGCTCTAATATGAATTGATAAAGAACTTGCTAGGTGACTTACCCTAAGTTTATGCATATCCCCAAAAGTTAAGAAACAAGTTAGGTTGATCAAATTAGAACCATAAGGAAACTAAGTCCTAAAATCCCTAATCTTAAGATGCCACAAAGGTTGATCACTCCTTTGATAAGTCAAGACAATGTATTTTTCCAAGAATACAAGAAAGCAAAGCAAAACTTGCTGAAAAATACCTTAATCTTATTGATTCCTGTTTTACATAATTCTAGCCTTTATATAGGCATGTAAATATTACAATCCTACAAGGAAAAAAATGCTTCTTAACATACCTATATAGGAGAAACCTTAATTACATGAGATCCCCCTAATCAAGGAATAAAAATCTACCTTGATTAGAAATCCTTAAAAAGACTACAACTAATGATTGTTGGGTATAAAAGTCAAAGTAAAAATGCTAACTAATTTATCAAAACTCAGCTGAACCTAAAAGTCCAAATAAACCCAAGAAGTTAAGCCTTTTCAACATGTAATTTGGCCTTAACTTAAAATCCAGCAACCCAAAATAAAAATAGGCCCTTTAATACAACTTAGAATGCAAATCAAGCCTTTCCTTAACTTGGTCATGCAAATTAGACTTATATCATAGGTTCCAAGTTTTGTTCTTTAAGGTTTATGCCTTGTCCATCATCTTGCATATAAAGATAAGTGATTATCCTTGGTATAGTATTGGAAATTTTTAGAATAGCCTTGGAATCTTCTAAAGTACCCTCATTGTCATGTAGTTTCATGATTAAGCCTTGTAAATCCTTTTTCATCCTCTTTATCTTTACCATAATTATTGGACCACCAATTCCTTGCAAAGGATCTTAGGAATACTTATTGTTGCACTTGAACAACACCTTGTTCTTGATCCACAGATGACAGAACAAGAGGAGAAGAAAAAGAAATAAAGTGAGAGGTCAAAGGGGAAAAAAAAAAAAGAAAAAGAGGCAGAGGGGAAAAGAAGTTGGATTGTTGCACCATTGAATGAACTTGTTAAAAAGAATGTTATTTTTAAGTAAGATGATGTGTATGATCAGGCTTTTAGTACCTTGAATGATGAATTCCCTTGGCCGCAAATAATGTTGCCATGTTTGAAGAGTTCATACCAATGCATAATGTTTTTGTCATAGGTAGGATAATTTAAGGCTACCTTACTTAGCTTTTCACTAAAATAACCAATTGGTTTGGAATCTTGTATCAAAATAGCCCTTATTTCTATTCCAAATGCATCACATTTTACCATAAAAACTTTACCAAAGTTAGCCAAGTATAACAAAATAGCATTAGTAAGCTTTTATTTCAAAGAATTGAAAGTCTAATCATACACACATCCTATTTAAAAACAATATTCTTTTTAACAAGTTCACTTAAAAGTGCAGCAATGGAACTAAAATCCTTAACAAACTTTTGATAAAAACTTGCTAAACCATGAAAACTTCTTACTTTATTTACATTTTTAGGTGTATGCTAGTCTCCTATTCCCTTTACCTTCTCCCCATCTACACTAATACCTTATGAACTAACAACATAGCCAAGAAACACAATGGATTTCATGTAAAATGTACACTTTTTGATATTAACATATAATCGGTTCTCTCTTAACACACTAAATACAGCATGTAAGTGTTTCACATGTTCATCCAAATTCTTGCTATAAACAAAAATATCATCAAAGTAAACTACTACAAATTTCCCTATGAAAATATATAAGACATAATTTGTTAACCTCATTAATGTACAAGGTGCATTAGTTAATCCAAAAGGCATTACTAACCACTCATACAATCCATATTTAGTTTTAAATGTTGTTTTCCATTCATCTTCCTCTTTCATGCAAATTTGATAATAGCCATTCTTTAAATCAATTTTAAAAATACACCCAAACCGTGCAACTCATCAAGCATATTATCTAATCTAGCGATAGGATGTCTACACTTTACAATGATCTTATTAATGGCTTATCAATCCACACACATGCACTTGTTCCATCTTTCTTTGGCACTAAAATGACAGGGATTGAGCATGGGCTAAGACTCTCCCTTACAAATCCCTTTTGCACCAACTTATCCACTTGTCTCTATATCTCCTTCATTTTATCCAAATTAGCTCTATAAGTAGGTCAATTTGGTATGCAACACCAAATATGTAGTCAATTCGGTGCTCAATTCCTCTTGAAGGAGGTAATCCCTAAGGAATCTCTTCAAGAAATAAATCTTTAAATTCCTACAATAACGGAACAAATACATTAGTAAAGAGGAATTAAAGTCATTAGATAAAAAATAAATATCCTTGTACATAAGTATAAGCAATTGTTGCCTTGCGATTATAGCACTCTTAACCTCACTTTTCCCAACAAACACACTCACCTTCTCACTTTTGTCTCTAGCTTTTCTTTTTGCCTCATCCTTTTCACTTGAATTTTCCCCCTTAGCCTCACTTTCTCACTTTTCCTTTGACCTCTCACTCTCTTTATTTTTCTTTTCCTCTTGTTCTCTCATTTTGCACTCTTTTGCTATCTTAATTTGATCTTCATATACTTGAATAGGTTTGATAGGAGTTAATACAACAATTCAATTATTAATTACAAAAGAGTATCTATTCTTGTAGCCATCATGAGTAACCTTCCTATCAAATTGTCATGGTCAGCCAAGAAGTATATGACTAACATGCATTGGTACCACATCACAAAGAACCTCATCCTTATAATTGCCAATAGAAAAGGCAACTAAAACTTGCTTGATTACTCTAATTTCTTTACAATTGTTCAACCATTTTAGCTTCTAAGGCTTAAGATGCTTGGAGGTATCTAGATTTAACTTCTCTACCAACAAAGTATTAGTAATATTAGTACGACTTTGAGATATTTTTTAACAAGCGTTGCTTTGCTTTCTTGTGTTCTTGAAAGAATACATTGTCTTGACTTATCAAAGGAGTGATCAACCAACATTTATGGCATTTTAAGTTGGGGCTTTTAGGACTTAGTTTCCTTAAGGTTCTAATTTGATCAACCTATCTTGCTTACTAGCTTTTTGGGGTGTGCATAACAAATTAATTTAAGGGTTCTTATGGCAAGTCTCCTACTGGGTTCTTTATCAAATTTGCATGGCAAGATTCAAGCTAATATAGAAAGGAAGAATGAACAATATGAAAAGCAAGCCAATAAAGGATGTGTGAAGGTTGTTTTTGAAATTAGAGATTAGGTTTGAGCTCATATGCATAAGAAATGATTTCTTACATAGAAGTCTGAGTTGTAGCCTAGAGAGGATCGACCTTTTCAGGTGTTAGAGAGGATCAATGACAATGCCTACAAGATAGATTGGTCAAACAACTATGTCAATGAGAGTACTTTTAATGTGTTGGAACTTTTCTAGAATTTCTCTTTATAAAATTCTTATTTCTATAATACAGGATCTTTCTTTATGCAAATACTAGCAATAAAACTGTAATTGAAATCAACATACCGTTATCCATTATGCTGATGTCCCGCAGTAAAGATGATAATCCTCTTTTCATTTCATTCCTGAATGCTTCTCTCTTTCCTCCTACTCTTCCCTTTCTTTTCTTTACGTTTTCTCTCTGATGGTTGAGTTTTTAGGGAAGGTCTGTAATAGTATATATATACACATTATTCATTTCCTGTAACCGTTACCTTTTCAAGAAAATCCTCCTCTTCTATAACAGTCATCTTCCTGTAACATTTTTTTTCTTTATAGGGAGAGTGGAGGGATTTTAAACCCGATGACCCAAATTACAGTTATACCTAACCGACCATCATATTAGGCCTTTTATTTTGGGTCATACTTTAAATGACATGGGCCACTCATGTTAATTAATTTAACAATCTCCCATTTGGCCCATGTCATGACTTGATGAATCAATAACAATTAAGTGCACACAATTCTTAAAGATCATCAAATCACAATGCTTGATTGAATTAAATGATTGGACCATGGCGGTCACACGTCTTAGGGTGACATGATTCCTTCCATGTATCATATAGTCATCATAATTCTTAATAACTTTACTGAGGAACATTGAAACTTTAAACTGTCATTCTCATATATGCTATTAGTTATCTCAGAAACCATAATTGTATACATCTAAATAGAGATAACAAAGCACAAGCAAAACCATAACTTTAATTGAATTCACGAGTGTCACAATGATATGAGCATCCTAAATATTGGCTTTCAAGCGTATGAGGACCTGTCCATAATGCCCATCCGATCAACGTGTCCAGTAAATGTTTTCAGTGGCAAACCTTTAGTTAATGGGTCCACTATCATCAACTCAGTGCCAATATGCTCAATAGACACTCTTTGGTTTTGCACTTCTTCTTTAACAGATAGGTATTTCAAATCCACATGTTTCGCACCTTTAGAATACCTATCATTCTTAGAGAAGAAGACTGTTGCGGAATTATCACTATAAATTCTTAACAGCTTTTCTATACTGTCGACTAAACCAAGCCTTAAGATAAAATTCCGCAACCATAATGCATGAACAGTAGCCTCAAAGCATGCTACAAATTCAGCCTCTATAGTGGAAGTAGCAATGATAGACTACATCCTGCTTTTCTAGGAAATTGCTCCTTTAGCTAGGAGAAACATGTAACCAAATGTAGATTTCCTCGAGTCTACACATCTAGTATAATCTGAATCTGAGTAGCCCACTACTTCAAGATGACTTGATCTTTTATAAGTAAGCATGTAATCTTTGGTGCCTTGTAAGTACCTAACTACTTTCTTTCCAGCTTTCCAATGATCTATTCTAGGATTACTTTGATATCGGCCTAACATTCCAATTGTGAAACTGATGTTGGCCGAGTACATGTTTGCGCATACATCAGGCTTCCAACCAGTGATGCATAAGGAATTGATTCCATCGCTTTCCGTTCCAAATCATTCTTTGGACATTGTAATTCACTAAACTTGTCCCCTTTCTGAATTGGAACTATTCATGTTAAGCAATTTTCCATTCTAAATCTCTCTAATATTTTATTGATATAGCCTTTCTGAGACAATCGTAACAATCCTTGTGATCTATCACGAAATATTTCTATTCCTATCACATAGGATGCCTCATTTATATCTTTCATTTCAAAAGTTTTAGAGAGAAATTTCTTTACATTATGTAACAAACTTATGTCATTAGCAGCCAAAAGAATGTCATCGACATATAGGACTAATATAATGAACTTGCTCCCACTGACCTTCATATAGATACACCGATCAACGGTGTTTACTACAAAATCGTATGACATAATGGTATTATTGAACTCGATATACCATTGTCGAGAGGCTTGTTTCAATTCATATATCGATTTCTTTAATTTACACACCAAATTTTCTTGCCCGGTGGTGATGAAACCTTCAGGTTGGTCCATATACACTTTCTCTTCCAAGTCACCATTCAAAAAGGTGGTCTTTACATCCACTTGGTGGAGCTCTAGATCATTATGAGCCAGCAAAGCCATAATAATTCTTAAGGAGTCTTTCTTAGAAACTGGAGAGAAAGTCTCCTTATAGTCAACACCATCCCTTTGAGTGGAACCTTTGGCAACAAGTCTGGCCTTATATCTTTCGATGTTACCATTCGAGTTTCACTTGGTCTTGAAGACCCATTTACAGCCAACTCATTTTGATCCTTCAGGTAACTCTACTAGCTCCCAGACTTGGTTTACATCCATCGATTTCATCTCTTCCTTCATGGCATTGAACCACCTTTCAGAATCATTACATTCCATGGCTTGTTTAAATGAGACTGGATCTTTATCAATGCTCAATTTTGATTCATACTCAAGTGAGTAAACCACATAATCATTTGAAATTGTTGGCCTTTTCTATCTTGTAGACCTCCATAATGCCATTTCTTGTGGTATCACTTGTTCATTTGTAAGTTGAACATTGTCACTTGGTTCATCTCTTATGTGTTCACTTTGCGTGTTTCAAGTATCAATTTGTTGTCCTTGCATGTCATGCAACTGTGATGCAACATAAGGAATAACAATTTGAGTAGAAACACTGGGTGTGGGGATACAGACGTGAGTAGGAGTACTCACTGTGGATCTTTCATTTTATAATTCTTTAATATCCGCCTTTCGTGATTCCTCACTCCCACTGAACTGGCCATTTTCAATGAATTGAGCATTACCAAACTCAACTATTCTAGTACTATGGTTAGGGCTGTAGAACCTATACCCTTTGGACTTTTCAGGATAGCCAATGAAGTAACACTAATGGTTCTCGCATTAAGCTTTCCTTCATGTGGATTGTATATCCTTACTTCTGCTGAACAACCCCAAACATGAAGGTGTCTCAAACTGGGTTTCCTCCCTGTCCATAACTCGTAAGAAGTTTTAGGGACAGCCTTACTAGGAACCCTATTTAGCAGATATACAGTAGTTCTTAATGCATGCATCCACAAGGATAATGGTATTGTACTGTAATTCAACATGCCCCTAACCATATCCATAAGTGTGCGATTCTGCCTTTCCGCTACACCATTCTGTTGTGGTGTACCGGGCATTGTATACCATGCACATATGCCTCAACTTTCAAGAAGTTTTGCAAATGGACCAGGACATTGTCCACTTTCATTGAATTTTCCATAATATTAACCACCCCTATCTGACTTAATCACTTTTACTTTTCTATCTAGCTGCCTTTCCACTTCATTAATACACACCTCTAGGATGTTTACTGACTGAGACTTTTCATGCAATAGATACAAGTAACAATACCATGAGTAGTCATCTATAAAGGTGATGAAATATTTCTCACCACCCCATGTTGGGATATCAAACGGGCCACAAATATCAGTGTGTATCAATTCTAAAGGCTCATTGCTTCTCATGGCTGGGTTGTTTGATGTATGTTTTGTTTGTTTTCCTTTTATACAATCAACACATACATCCCAATCAGTAAAATCCAATTGAGGCAGGACATCACTTTTCATCAACCTCAATATCCTTTCTTTGGATATGTGACCCAATCTTTGATGTCATAAGAAAGCAGAACTTTCATCATGCACATTATGTTTGTTACCTATACTGTGCTCAATAAGAAATATGGAATCAGCATACATAGCATCAAGATTAAAATGGTACAAATCATCAATCAAAGCACCAGATCCATAATAGTACGAATGTCTATACAATGAAAATGCACTATTTCCAATCTTAAGGTTAAATCCTTCTTCATCCAACTTTGCAACAGAAACTAAATATCTAGCACATTCAGGAACATAGAGACACTTTTCTAGATCCAGATGAAACTTAGTGTCCAAGATTAATCTGTACGTCCCAATCCCTTCTATTTGTGCCTTCATGTTGTTTCCCATATAGAGGAACTTCTCAGTTCCTGTTATGGGCTGTATTGAAAGGAATCTCTGCATAATATATAACACATGAATTGTAGCTCCAGAATCTAACCGCCAAGTATTATTGGGCACTTCAATTATGTTTGATTCAAAACATACTGATATACAGTACGTACCTTTCTTTTCGAACCAAGCCTTTCTTTTTAGGCAATTATTCTTGAAGTGACCCATCCTTTTACAGAAGAAGCATTTCTGATCCTTCTTGATCTGACCTCCAATGACTTTTATAGAGGCTTTGTCCTTCTTCTTACCTTTCTTATGTGGTTTAGACTTGCTACCACTAGCATCCTTATGAACGATGAGATGAATGGAGTGATCCTTCATCTTCTTTAATCTCCCTTCCTCCTGAACTAACATGGCCTTAATTTCTTGAAAGTTCCATTTCTCTTTAATAGTGTTATAATTCACTTAGAATTGGCCAAATTCAGGAGGCAGTGAGTTTATGATGAATTGAACCAGAAATGATTCACTCACATCCATGCCCATTGTTTTCAACCTTGCTACTAGATTAGCCATACTGGTCACATGATCATGAATAGGCTATGACCAATCAAATTTCTTGGTCGTCAGCTCACTCATTAGGGTTCCTACGATGGATTTATCAGTTATATCTGACTGAGAGTATTCCTTAATTCTCATCAGAAATTCCCTCACATTTTTCGTCTTAGGCATCGATGGCTTGACGTTTTCAACTATCGTCATCCGCATCAAATTCAAACTCAACCTATTAGACCGTACCCAAGCCTCATAAAACGACTTATCAGATTCTGTACTGGTCCCTATAATGGCTGCAGGCTTTTCATCCGAAATGGCTGCTAAGTCCAAGCCCAATATACCTAAATGAAACTGAATATGCTTAGACCATTCTGCATAGTTCAGTCCTTTGAATTTGATCATCGAATTGCCTAAGGCGAACACATTACTGGAAGTTGCAAACATAATCCAAATTTATACGTTAATACTTTGAGTAAACTCTAATGGATTTAGATACATTACAAACTTTAATCATGCATTTAAGTTCACCTTTGGGTGATCCTCAAATATATAACTCTAATCAATAATGATGCTAATTTAAATATACTTTAATAGATCAATTAATCATACTAGAATTAACATGAATGTCATATTTGGATATACAATCACGTTTACTCAATATATCAATTAATCCCTTTTAGTGTCATTAATTACAAGTAATGATCCATCTTTGGATGATCTCCTAGCTTTATAATTAATAACCATAATTGTTCATTTCAAAACATTTTATTAGCATCCAAAAATGAACAATTAAAATTCACAATCAACTATTCAAATCCATTCAAAGCCAGGCCACTTTGGTGACTAACAAGCTTTTAATATTTGACTTATGTTGACATGAATTCAATAATCTTCAATTATGAAGATTAAATTATCTTTTATGTGGGAGTTAACATTGTCCGCGTCGGCGTACTATTTCAGTAACCAGTCCACTTTACACGGTGGTATCTATTCGAAAATTTCTTTTCCACCACCAATTAAGGACTTGCAGTAACACCATATTGCAGACAACTCAATCCATGTGCTGCCTCCAACCAAGGACCTACGACAATAGCACCCACAGCAGGCCTTGGAACGAGTGACATAGGTAGCATCATCCGCAGCACACCTCGAACCGAGCGACACAGTGGCAGCACTTCCATACTGCTGCCTTCGGCTGATCGACCCACGGTGGCAGTACCACCATTTTACGGGTGTTGCCTGTGTGCTGCCTCTGGGCGTTGCCTCTACTTGACCACCGGCGTAGAGTACAGACCCGGCATAGCAGTCCAGATCCACCCAATCCGATTGTTTAAAGGGGTTTCCGTCGGCAACCAACCCCCGTTCGTTGGTTCTCCCGAATGTTGCCTCTGGCGGACGACTATGGGGATGAACCAACCCATTCGGGTCGGATCTCTGAAGCAACTTGGGTCCACAGCATCACCCGAAATAAAATTCCCCGAGAAATTGCTCCGCCGCACCTATTCGATCGACCTGGATCCCGGCATCACCCGGGAGAATGCTCTTCCCCGTTCTGCTGTACCCACCAGGCCGGATCGATCTGTGTCTCCGGTTAGCGAAAAGAAAGAACCCAAATCGATTCTGGTCTCCCACCAACAACGAAACACAGCCTTCATCGATCCATACCCAGATCCGTTCAGGTCGGCGGCTGTACCCGGAAGACCTAATGACCCAAATTACCGTTATACCTAACCAACCGTCATATTAGGCCTTTTATTTTGGGTCATACTTTAAATGAAATGGGCCACTCATGTTAATTAATTTAACATAATGTTGCTGATTTATCTTTGTATAATGTAGGTGATTCAAGGATAAATCCTTTTGAGGAGGGAGGGAATGATGGAGAGTAGTTGTCTATATTGTTTCAGCACCTATTTCCAACCATTCTTATGATTCTTTGCAAGGAACTAGACGTCTAATGACTAAAGTAAGGTCCAAACATACGAAGGAAGCTATACAGACGTTAATTATAGAGATGTAAGCAAAGGAAGTTGTTTTAGATGAATTAGATGCATTGCTAAGGTTAATCACCTATCTATATATGGTTAAAGTTGGAATATGCTTAACAAATCTGATTTTTTTCTTTTTAAGCCTCAAAAGGATATCTTGAATTTTTATTTCTTTTAAAAGTTTTAATTTTTGAATTTGCCATAATTTAACAAATTGCCATAATAAATAAGACTGGTTTTAGTGGAAAAAGGCAAGAGTGGTGAGATCATTATTCAGAAAAGCCAAAATAGAGTGACACACAAATGATAACAATTTATTTTGAGGGTAAACACATGGGGGAATGTGTGAGGAACAAATTTCTTTTAAATACTAATGTGTTTCTACTAGTTGTAAACATGACTAGTGAAGAAAAACTGCATGATATAAACATGAAGATTTGGATAAAGGTTGTTACTAAGCAATTTAAGATGATAAAAGCAAGGCTAGATGATTTATAATCACTACCAAATCCAAATCTTTAAAAGGCATATGATTAAGTAAAAAGATAAGGAAGAATAAAACTATGAAGAATTGAGCTCAATAAAAGGCAAGAAGGCTATTTCCAAAAAAGATAGAAATTTGGGTAGCATAAAAGTGAAAATTTAGCATTTCAAGGGAAGAATGATCCTAAGCTTTGTTTAGAGTGGGAAAGAAAGGTTAATCATATATTTTATTATCCTAATTATTCTAAGGAGAAGTAAAGTTAGCAGTTATAGAATTCACTAATTATGTAAGTATTTGGTGGGAATAATTAGTGAGAAGTAGGAAGAGGAATGGTGAGAGGCCAGTTCAATCATGAGAAAAGATGAAATTGGTAATGCAGAAGAGATTTATACCTAGCCTTTGTGATAAAGACTTGCATAAAAAGTTACAAGGCTGGTTCAAGGGTCTATGAGTGTGGAGGACTATTACAAAGAGATGGAGATAGTCATGATTAGAGCTAATGTAGAAGAAGATTGAGAGGCTACCATGGCAAGGTTTATTAGTGGTTTGAACAAGGAGATTATTGATGTGGTGTGATGAGGACCGATTTAAGTCTCACGCTAAGAGGGGGAGTAAATGAGTGTGAGATATCCTCTTTTTACAAATCAATTCGAATTTAACCTCTATGGCTTATTAGAGCCCATGATCCAATTTTTGATTTCCTCCTTTATGTGATTGCGATTGTACAAATAAAAAACAATGCACAAGCACCTAAGAACACATGACAATTTTTACATGGTCCACTCACAATGTGTGAATTACATCCATGGTATGATAGGATCACTCCTAAATTGCACAATTCACTCTTATTATCAAGGGATACACTAATGTTGTGGAAGGATTCACTACTTGTGGAAGGACTACTCCTTAACCACTTACAATGATCTTCCGATCAATTTAAGGATATCCCACCCTATTTTTCAATAAATTTATCAAAAGTTTATGGAAAAACCTTTTCTAGAGAATAATTGCTCAATGTGTATAGTTTACTAAAGTAGAATATGGATCTTCTTCTTCCTTCAATACCAGTGTTATCCCACTTGCTATCGGTGCTGCCAATGTGTTGCTATTGTTGTCTACACACACTACTGCTATTGGCCACACAAGTTGTGCCACTGTAGTCCATGTGTGCTGTAAATGCTGTTTGTATGCATTGTTGCTGTTGTTTGCACGATCTACGCTTGCTATCCATGCATGTTGTGCCCATTGTCTGCATGCACTGTGCCTGTTGTCCACACAAGTTGTGCCAGCTGTTTGCATGCTCTGTAGTTGCTGTCCTCGGGTGTTGTGCACCCACTATCCACATAAGTTGTGCCGGCTGTTTGAATGCTCTGCACTTGCTGTCCGCGTATGCTATGCACCCACTATCCACACTCTTTGCACCTGTTGTACCCTCATGTTGTGTGCCTATTGTTTGTGCTCTTTGCACCTACTATCTGAACTCTTTGCGCTTGTTGTCTGTATGCACTATGGCTGCTATCTGTGCTCTCTGTGCTTGCTGTCTGCGCATGCTATGGCTAGTGTCTGTGCTCTCTGCACTTGCTGTCTATGCTCTCTACGCCTGCTATCTACATATGCTGTGGCTGCTGTGTTCGTGCTCTCTGCACCTGCTGTCTGCATGCACTACGGCTGCTGCTCACACCAGCTATTCCTGCTATCCATAAGTGCTATGTCTGCTGTAAGCGTGTGCTGCTGCTGCTATCCATGCACGTTGTTGCTTTCCTCACGTGCTTCAGCAGTTTTCTCGCACCACTGCTGCTCTCCCCACATGCTGCAGCTGTTTTCTTGTGTCACTGCTGCTCTCCCTGCATATTGCAAATATTTTCTCATGCTGCTGCTCTCCCTGTGTGTTGCAGCTATTTTCTCACACCACTGCTGGTATCCTTGTGCATTGGTTGCTAGTGCAAGACCCTTTTGCTACTGCTCCACCACTTACTGGCTACTGCTCCACCTCCTACTGCTAGTTGTTCCTTCTTTCTTTCTCTCCTTGACTGGCTACCTTTCTGCCTCTCCTTGGTGGCTGCTGCTCTCACCTTGGCTAGCTACCTTGCCTTTTTTCTTTGTCTCCTTGGCTAGCTACCTTGCCTTCATTCCTTGGTGGTTGCCTTGCATGGTGGCTACTTCCTCTTTATTGTTCACCTCTCTTTTTCCCTAGGTTTGCCACTCAGCTCTTTTTGCCATTCACTTAATTTTCTGTAGCCCTTTTTCTACCTTTTGCAAGACACCTAAGGGTATTTATAGAGCCTTGGGATTAGGGCTAGATGATCATCAACGGTTGTCGTTAATTCCCAATCAACAACTAGATTTGAGTCCTAAAACTTAGGGTTAATGGTCAATATTAACTTCCTAAAATTTAGGATTAACGGTCAATGGTCAATCTTGACCTCTAAAATTTAGGGTTAATGGTTAATATTGAATTCTCAATGCCAGGGTTGACTAGTCAACACTAGTTTCTCCCAATGACCTTACTTCATCTCAATGGCATTCTTAACATAAAATTAAAATATATAATTATGTGAGATGGTGTTGACAACAAATCCAACATTAGCTATCAATGATGGGCTCAATAATCTCCCCCTTTGGATTTGTTGACAACACATTAAATCCAACCGTGCATAACATCCCTTGCATAAAGTCATTTGACTCCCCCTAAAACATGCATCACTTGCTACTACCCGTGTCTACTTCTCCACCTTTACAAGTTATCCCCATTTATCTATCAAGCTACTCTTCCTTTTTACCAGTATATACTTTCTATGGATTTATGTAAAAAAATCTCCCTTTTTGACAACAAATCCAAAGAATAATAGTAAAGGGATGGGGAGAGGGGTTAACAAATACCTTAACCTTGAGGGGTTGGCTGAACACATAAGATCAGCCTTAACTTTCGGAACAACTCTCTTGAAAAAGGTTTTATTGAATATATCAGCAACTTGCTTTGAGGTAGGCATATACTCTAGTTTAACTTCATTTTTCTCCACCTTTTCTTTAATGAAGTAGTACTTGATTTCAATGTGTTTAGTTCTAGAGTGTTGGATAAGATTCTTTGACAAATTGATGACACTTTGGTTGTCACAGCCAATTAGTAATGGTAGCTATACATCCACCTTTATATCTTCAAACTATTGTTTCATCCATAGTAGTTGAGTACAACCTTAAGTCACAAACACATATTCAGCCTCTCTAATACTTAGAGTTACTGAATTTTGCTTCTTGCTTTTCCATGAAAGACATCTACTGCCCAAATAAAATGCACCACTGGATATTGACCTTCTATCATCACAATTTCCAACCCAATCTGCATCTATATATCCATACAAATTAAGTTGCCTGATCCTATTATAAAGCAACCCATAATTAGTTGTGCCCTTCACATAGCTAAGAATTCTTAGCTACCACAAAATGGGACTCCTTGGGGTCATTTTGAAATCTATCACAACAAAAACAATATCAGGCCTTGATGCTGTCAAATACAGTAAGCTTCCAATCAACTTCCTATATTCCTTCTAATCAACCATGATGCCTTTTTTTATCCTTGCTTAACTTTGTTCCAATTGTGATGGGAGTTCTTACTTCCTTAGAATTCTCCACCCCAAACCTTTTCAATAGCTCACAAGCATACTTTTCTTGGGAGAGAAAAATTTCAGCCTTACTTTGCAATACCTGTAATCCTAAGAAGAATTTCATTTCACCAAGCATGGACATCTCAAACTTCTTCTTCATCTGTTCAACAAAGTCAGTGCACAGGGCCTCCTTTTCTGCAGCAAAATTATGTCATCAATATAGACCATAACAATTAATTGGCCCTGGTTATCTTTTTTGATATATAGGTTGCTATCCACATTCCCTTTTCTAAACTTTATGTTCTTCAGGCATGTATCTAGCTTTGAATACCATGCTCTTGGATCTTGCTTTAAGTCATATAAAGCCTTGTTCAATCTGCACACACTTGATCCATCGTGATCAAGTATAAAACCATCAAGTTGTTTAATAAATACCTCTTCTTCAAGTTCTCCATTCAAGAATGCAAACTCCACATCCATTTAATAGACTTCTTAGTTCCTTTGAGCAACAATGGCCATGGATATTCTGATTGCTTTAAGTCTAGCCATCGGAGCAAAGGTCTCTTTAAAGTTAACACCTTCTACTTGTAAGTAGCCTTTGCAGATAAGTGTTGCTTTGTTTCTTACTACCTCACCTTTTTTATTGAGCTTATTTCTAAACACCCACTTGGTTCCAATGATGTTTTTCACTTTAGGTCTTGGGACTAAACACCAAGTGTTATGCTTTTTAATTTGTTCAAGCACTTCATTCATAGCATTCACCCATTCCTTGTGCTTTAATGGTTCTTCCACAATCTTAGGTTCAACCTCAAAAATCAATGTTTGTTCACTGTCCTTTAGTTTTCTTCTGGTCTACATAGAGTCCTCTTTCTTGCTAATAATGTTTTTAGCCTTAACTTTAGCTCTCACTCTTTTATGAGTTTGGAAATGCCTTGATTCTTCTTCTTCATCATTTGTAACTTGAGAATCAACATCTTCCTCATGCTAGACAGCCTTGGATTCATCACTATTAGACTCTTTTCAGCTATTATACATGGCATCTTAGCTTCCACACGTTGTGATTGCATTGTAGCACCATCTTTCATCACTTTAACATTAAAGTTGTCCACCATTTTCAACAACCATTTGTTGTAGCATCTAAAGCCTCTTCCATTTTGTAAATAGCCCAAGAATATACCTTCATCAACCTTCCTAATAAATTTGTCGAGATACTTACCTTTGAATTTAATGAGGCGAAGGCTTCCAAACACTTTAAAGTGTTTTACAGTTGGCTTCTTACCATACCACAACTCATAAGGTGTCTTTTCTATATGTGGTCTCATCAGGCATTTGTTTTGAACCTAAGTTGCAGTGGTGATAGCCTCTCTCTAGAAGCCATGTGATGTACCATGTTCACCCAAAATGGTTCTTGCCATCTCTACTAGGCTTCTGTTATTCCTTTCGGCCACTCCATTTTGTTAGGGTATATAGGGACTAGCATATTCATGCTTCACTCCATGTTTCTCCAAAAAATCCTTAAATTCACCACATGTGTATTCTATCCCATTTTCTATCCCGAGCCTTTTAATTTTTCCCCCAAACTGGTTTTTAGCTAGCCTTCTATAGCTCATGAAATTATAAAGAGCCTCTGATTTATGTTTCAAGAACATAGTGCAAGCCATTCTTTTAAAATCATCAATAAAGGAGATAAAGCACCTATCACCCTTGGTTGATCTTTGTCTCATCAACCCATAGGTGTCCAAGTAGATGAGCTCTAATAGCTTCTTTGTTTGGATCTCCACATCCTTTTGAGGAGCATCCACCATCTTCCTCTTTTGACATGTGCTGCAAATTACATCTCTCTCTCTTCGTAGCTTAGGTACATCTCTCACAGCTTCATTTTTTGATAGCTTGTTCAGCCCTTTTATCTGAGATGTCCTAATCTTTTATGCTACAATAAGTCTCATCATTGTGCTCATGTAGCATGTGTTTATACTTCTAAAAACTTGGTACAAGTTTCCATTTGTTCTTTCACCTTTAGTAAGGATGACACCATCTTCTAGTCTCTTTTGTGTAGCCACTCTTGTTGAAAGTAACTTCATATCCATCATTGCAAATCTAGCTAACATAATTAGATTGTGTTTTAGCCCTTCAACATAAAGCACTTTCCTCGATTTCAGCTTTTCTGTACCAATTTCAATAGGACCAATACCTTGAATGTTTAAGGCACCATCATTACCAAAATTGACTGACCCTCTATTAGATATAGCTACTCCTTTCAACATCTTAGAGTCTCCTGTCATGTTTGAAGAGTAGCCATTGTCTAAGATCCATGGCTTTTCTTTCTTAGAAGCTTTTAAGGCTCCTTCCACAACCATAGATGTTTCTCTTCCTCCTCTTCTTCTTTGGCCAAATTATGGAGCTTGTGTAGTTGTTCTCCTTTGCATTCCTTAATCGGGCAGCAATGTTTGACATGTTCTCCTTTGCATTCTTTGATTGAGCAGCAATGTTAAGTAGTCCTCAGTAGCGTGTCTAACTCTTTCACATCTTCCATAAATCTCTCCTAATAAATCAAACCTATTTTTTAGTGCAATATGACTTTTGTCTACCTAAGACTGCCTCCTTTCTTGATAGAGTCTCCCCCTAGACTCTTACCTCACATTTCTCTTCATTCTCAGTCTATTGCTCCAACACATATTCGCCTTGTGCCTATACTAACCACAACTCTAGCAAAATCCTTTGAACTTGGATTTATTTCTTTTACCAGGTTCATGTCTCCTTTATTTAGCAATTGGTGTGGTAGCCTTCTCTACATCTTTGACGATCTATCTCCATTGAATGGGAGTCTCCATCACATCCTTCCTAAGCCATTTCAACTTGGGTCACTCTCTTTTCTCCATCACGTCATTGTGCTTGCTTTCGGGCACAAACATAATCTTCTTCTTTTCTTTTACCTTCTCTCTTGGATTCTTAATGTAGCCAAGCCCTTTCTTTCCCATGGAATGAGGTCTTTGATTACTTAAACACTCATCCAACTTTTTGGTAGCATCCTCCTTGATGGTACTTGCTAATGATGACTCTCCTTTCACTTCCATGATCTGAATTAGCTATCTTCATGCTTCTTTAGTTTGGACTTGGCCTTGTGAAGCTTTGCTTGCAAAATCAGCACCTCTTGCTCTTGTGCAATCACCTTAGCATCAAGGTCTTTGTGTATCTTGCCATGCTCTACCTCATGTACTCTTAGCTCCTCAATTCTCTTCATGTACTCCTTCTCTTTTATTTCAAACTCCTTTACCTTCACTTGGAGATGAGACTTATTAGTAGAAGAATTTTCACATAGCTTTTTAAGATGAATGTCCTCTTTTTCCAACTTGCAGTTTTTGTGCAAACATGTTCATAACTTATTCTTAAGTTGCTGCAACCACTCATCCTCTTCCTCTTCTGTTGATACCTCTTCACTTGAAGATCTTAGTCATCATCTATTTGAGCAAGCAGCACATCTTTTGTAGTCTCATCATCAGAATCATCATCACTTTCTTCTTTAGATTCTTCTTCCTCCTGCTTGCTCAGGAAATTTATTCTTTTGGATCTGAAGAACTTCTTTTTCCCTTGGCACTTGAATTTCCAACTTTAGAGTAGCTAGATTGCTTTTCTTCCTCCTTGGTGCACTTATCATTATCCTCATTATTGGCTTCTTTTCTTTATGAACAGTCCACAGCAAAGTGCCCAATTGCTTCACACCTAAAGAACTTTAAGGATAATTTTCCCTTGTACTTCCCTTTTCCTTTCCTCAGGTTCCTAGTGATATATGTCAAGACTTCTTCTAGCTTAGTATCACCATCTTCTTCTTCAGAGCTATTGTCGAACTCCTTTTCTTGGTCTTTAATCTTTAATTTTTTCATTGCCTTAAAAGCCAGTTCCTTTTCCACCTTAGACTTCTTTTCTTTCTTCATTGGGGTTGTTCTCATTTCATAAGCCACTAATATGCTATACAGGTCATCTAAGGGCAACCTATCCAGATCTCTATCTTCTATAGAAGAGACTTTGGAGTTGTAGACTTTTGGCAAGGTTTTGAGTATTTTCATTACCATAGTGGTATCATGGATCTCCTCTCTATAGCCTTTAATGGAGCACACAATTTTCTTGAATCTTGTGAAGAAATCATCCACAGTTTCATCATTATACATCTTTATGTCTTTGAATATGCTCCTTCAGATTTGTAGCTTGGCTTCCTTCACAACCTTATCTCCTTCATAGATGTTCTTCAGTTTATCCTAGATTTGTTTGGCTATTTTGCACCCCATTACCTTGGTGAGTTCTTTATTTGACAAGGAGGCACATAAGGCATCTCTTGCCTTTCCATCACACTCTAAGTACTTCTTATTAGCTAGCGTCATAAGATTACCTTTAGCAACAGGGATAAAGCCACTAGCAGTAGGGTCAAACATTTCAAGACCAAGGGACATCAAATATGAAAGCATCCTATTCTTCCATAATTGATAATTTTGTCTATCAAATGTAAGGATGCCCTTGCTATGAACACTATTCAGGCTATTTATGATTTCAAGCAGCAGTAAAGATAGAAACTCACATAACAATGCACAACCTTAATTCAAAACAGAAAAATTGGATCAACAAAGGAATCAGCTCTGATACCACTTGATAAGGATCGATTTACATTTCACACTTAAAGGGAGGTGAATCAGTGTGAGATATCCTCTTTTTACAAATTGATTCAAATTTAACCTCTGTGGCTTGTTAGAGCTAATGATCCAATTCATAATTTCCTCCTTTATGTGAGCGCTATTGTATGAATAAGAAACAAAGCATAAGCACCTAAGAGCACATGATAATTTTTATGTGATTCATTCACAATGTGTGACCTACGTCCACGGTGTGATAGGATTGCTCCTAAATCACACAATCCACTCTTGTTATCAACGAATACACTGATGTTATGGAAAGATCACATCTTCACTATTTGTAGAATGACTACTCTTTAACCACTTACAATAATTTCTCGATCAATGAGTTGATCTCCTAATCACTCCAAGGGTATCCCACCTTATTTTTCAACAAATCTTTCAAGATTTTATGGAAAAACCTTTCCTAGAAAACAATTGCTCAATGTGTATAGTCTACTAAAGTAGAATATGGATCTTCTCCTTCCTTCACTGCTAGTGTTATCTCACCCATTATTGGTGCTGCCCGCACATTGTTACTACTGTCTGCACGCATTGCTGTTGCTAGCCGCATGCTCCGTTAATGATGTTTGTACGCACTGCCACTACTGTCTGCACGCTGCTAATGCTATTCATACACATTGCCGCGGCTTTCCACTATTGTCCATGTGCATTGTAAATGCTGTCTGTATGAGCTATTGCTGCTGTCTCCACGCTCTACACCTGCTATCCGTGCACGCTGTGCCCACTGTCCACACAAGTTGTGCCCACCATCCACGTGCCCTGCACTTGCTGTTCGCGCACACTGTACACCCACTGTCCACACAAGTTATGCCTGCCATCTGTGTGCTGTGTGCCTGCTGTCCACACGTGCTGTGCACCCGCTGTCGCTCTTTGCGCCTACTGTCCACGTGCGTTGTGCGCCCGCTGTCCACGCTCTCTGTGCCTGCTATACAAGTGTGCTGTGTGCCCACTATCCACGCTCTTTGCACTTGCTGTCCACACTCTCTGCGCCTGCTGTCTGCCCTCTCTGCACCTGCTGTCCATGGGCATTGTGGCTAGTGTCCATGCTCTCTGCGCCTACTGTCCACGCAGGCTGGTGTCTGCACTCTCTGCAGCTGCTGTCTATGCTCTCTACGCATGCTGTCTGCATGCGTTGTGGCAGGTGTCTGTGCGCACTATGGCTGTTGTCTACACCTGCTATTCCTGCTATTCATGCGTGCTCTGTCTGCTGTCTGCGTGTGCTGCTGCTACTATCCATGCATGCTACTGCTTTCCTCACGTGCTGCAGCAGATTTCTCATGCCATTGCTGCTCTCCTAGCATGTTGCAACAGATTTCTTGCAATACTGCTGCTTGCCCCACATGCTGCAGCAAATTTCTCACGCCACTGCTACTCTCCCTGTACGCTGTAGCTATTTTCTCATGCCACTGCTGCTGTCCCTATGTGTTGTAGTGTTTTCTCACATTGCTGCTACTATCCTTGTGCATTGTTTACTAGTGCAAGACCCTTTAGCTGTTGCTCCACCCCTTACCAGTCGTTGCTTCTTCTTTCTTTCTCTCCTTGATTGGAAGCCTTGCTGCCTCTCCTTGGTAGCTACTGCTTTTACCTTGGTCGACGGCTTTGCCTTCTTTCTTCCTCTCTTTGGCCAGTGGCCTTGCTTGGTGGCTGCCTCCTCTTTGCCATTCACCTCTCTTTTTCCCTAGGTTTGCCGCTCACCTCTTTTTGTTGTTCATTTAATTTTCTACAGATTTTTTCAACTTTTTGCAAGACACCCAAGGGTATTATAAAGCCATCATTAATTCTCACATGTTACCCTACAATCAATGGCTAGATATAAGTCCTAAAATTTAGGGTCAATGGTCAATATTGACTTCCTAAAATTTATGGTCAATAGTTAACGGTCAATCTTGACCCCTACAATTTAGGGTCAACGATCAATATTGACTCCTTAGCACCAGGGTTGACCATTCATCACTAGTTTCTCCCAATGACCTCACTACATCTCAATGGCATTCCTAAAATCAAATCAACACATATAACCATACGAGATGGTGTTGACAACAAATTCAATATTAGCCATCAAAGATGGGCTCAATAGTGGTATATTTGTAGTATTATTTAGAGATGGAGGAGCTGTCATATAAGGTTATTAAGGTGAAAAAATAAATTAAATACAAAGGGTCCAAATCTAGTCTCGTCGCTAATTCTACATGTAAGGAAACTTGGAAGAATACATTGTCTTGACTTATCGAAAGAGTGATTAAACTTTGTAGCATCTTAAAATTGGGGCTTTTTGGAATTAGTTTCTTTAGGGTTCTAATTTGATCAATCTAAATTGTTTCCTAACTTTCTAGATTGTGCATAACAAATTGATTCAAGGGTTCCTAAGATAGGTTACCTAGTAGGTTCTTTATTATGATGTGCATGATTAGGATTTTAGTACCTTGAAAGAAAGGCTTACTAATGCACCTTTGTTTTAAGCCCATCTTTGATGGCTAATGTTGGATTTGTTGTCAACAACATCTTATATATTTGTCCTTGTCGATTTGATGTTGTGAGTGTCGTTGAGATGTGTTTGTTGCATTTACAAGGTGTTGGCACTTGATTCATTCAAGGGTTAAGAAAGATGGTGTTGGTGGAATATGATGAGAATGAGGAGAGAAAGTAGGCTCAAAATCAGGATGCTACCAACCCCACCTTGCATTGCCAAAAATGACAAGTTGATTTAGATTGTTGATGGTGTTTTGGCTATAAAGAAAGCACTAATTGCTGCCTTTGGCATTGCATTTAGCAATGGCACTGCAAGTCACTTGCTGGACAAGAGTCAATGTTGATCATTAACTCTAAATTCAAGGAATCAATACTGATCATTGATGGTAAGGCAACCCTAAACTTAAGGTATATAAACACCTATGGAGCTACCAAGAAAGGGCGTGTGCTGTAGAGACGAAATAGAGCAGCAAAGAGCAGAGCAAAAAAGGAGAGAATAGTAGAGGGTAGCCACCAAAAAGAAAATGAGAACAGTAAAGAGCAACCACCAAAAAGAGAGAGAAAAGGGCAAGTAGAAAGAGAAAAAAAGGGCATGGTAGAAAGAGAAAGAATGAGTGCATGACAAAAGGATTGTAGCAACAAAGAATGATATAAAGAGAAAATGGTAGAGAAATCTAGTAACAAAAAATAAAAAGTCTCTAGCAGAAAAAAAGAAAAAGTAGCAATAGTAGAAAGAAGGAGAGATAGCAGCAACGACAAAAAAGGAAGAAAAAGGGTAGAAACCTACAGAGGAGAGAAACGACATAGAAAACTAGTAGAGACTTGTAGAGGAGAGAATGCATAACAAAGACTTATAGAGGAGAGAATGTATAGCAGAGACTTACAGAGGAGAGAATGAATAATAGAGACCTGTAAAGGAAAGAAACCTAGTAGAGGTAGGAGAGAAACCCAGCAAAGGAGGAAAACCCTACAGAGGTAGGAGAAAAATCTGGTAGAGGCAGGAGAGAAACCCTATAGAGGAGAGAACTTGTAGAGGACAAACAAGTAGAAAGCTTGAGCAAAGATTGATAGTAAGGAAGGGAAGAATAACAAAAAGAAAGGAGAAAATTAGTTTTTTGCAACAACAGCTTGTGCACCTAAAGAGATCTTTCTTAGGGAAGTTTTTGTTATAACCATTTTTATGTACTTCTTGAAAAAGAGTGGGAAACCTTTAGAGTAATTGGGAGATCATTGTATATGGTTAAGGAGAAATCCTTCCATAACATCAGTTGTATCCCTTGATAATAAAAAGGGGATCGTGTGATCTAAGAGTGATCCTATCACACCGTGGATGTAGCTCACACATTGTGGGTGAACCACATAAAACTTCTATATGTTCTCAAGTGCTTATGCTTATTGGATATTCATATAGCCATGCTCACATAAAGAAGCAATATAAAACTAGATTATAGACTTTAATAGGTCATAGGGGTTTAATCTAGACAAATTTGTAAAAAGCAAACATCTCATACTGATTCACCCCCTCCCTCTCTCAATGTGAGACCCAAGAAAGTCTTTATCAATTGGTATACGAGCGTCGTTCATCTATTGATCCATTATGCCTACTTTGATCTAAAATTTTGTTTGTTGTTGCTAAAAATCTTTATATTTACTACTAGTTAATATCATATAGAGTATAAATAGTGTTAATAATAAAGGCATTCTCACTTTTGATAGACAAAATTATCAATTATGGAAGAATAGAATACTCCCATATCTATTGTTACTTGGTCTAAATGTATTTGAAACTATTGTCAATGGCTTCACTTCTGTTACTAAGGGTGTTGCTATGACACCTACTAATAAGAAGAATTTAGAGTATGATGGAAAGGCTAAAAATGCCTTATATGCCCCCTTATCATAATTCATCAAAGTGATGGGGTGCAACATAGTCAAAACAAATTTGGGACAAATTGAAGAATATTTATGAAGGAGACATGGTTGTGAAGGAAGCCAAGTTACAAATATGGAGGAGTAGATTTTAAGATATAAAGATGCTAAATGATGAATTAGTGGATGCCTTTTTAACAAGAGTAAATGAAAAGGAAGAGGATGAGTTGTTGTAGTAACTTGAGAATGAGTTGAAAGCTTGTTTGTGCAAAAATAGCAAGCTAAAAAAGGAGGTAAAGCATCTCAAGAAGCTATATGAAAATTTTGTTGTTGATGAATCTGATGAGGATCGTTGTAGGTCTCACATTGAGAAGGGGGTGAATCAGTGTGTGATATCCTTTTTTTACAAATTGATCTGAATTTAACCTCTATGCCTTGTGACAGTTGTCCACTTCTATCATAAAGCAACCCATAATTTATTGTTCCCTTTGCATACCTTAGAATTCTCTTAGCTGCCACGAGATGAGATTCCTTGGATTTACTTTGAATTTTGGCACAAAATGTTACAACAAAAACAATTTAAGCTTCCAATCAACTTTCTGTATTCTTTTTGATCAATCATGTCCTTATTTATCCATACTTAACTTTGTTCCAACTGTGATTGGAGTGCTTACTTCTTTAATGTTCTCCATTCCAAACCCTTTTCTCAGGAGAGAAAAATTCCAGCCTCGCTTTGCAACACCTATAATTCTAAAAAGAATTTCATTTGACCAAGCATGGACATCTCAAACTTCTTCTTCATTTGCTCGGCAAAGGCAATTCATAAGGCATCCTTTTCTATAGCAAAGATTATGTCATCAACATAGACCACAACAATTAACTAGCCCTAGTTGTCTTCCTTTATATACAAGTTGCTGTCCACATTCCCTTTTCTAAACTTCGTATTTTTAAGGCATATATCTAGCTTGGAATACCATGCTCTTGGAGCTTGCTTTAAGCCATATAAAGTCTTGTTCAATCTGCACACACTTGAGCCATCATGATTAAGTATAAAACCATCAAGTTGTTTGATAAATACCTCTTCTTCAAGATCTCTATTTAGAAATGCAAACTTCACATCCATCTGATAGACTTTGTAGTTTCTTTGAGCAATAATGGCCATGAATATTTTGACTGCTTTAAGTCTAGCCACCAGAGCAAAGGTCCCTTCAAAGTCAACACCTTCTACTTGTGAGTAGCCTTTGTAGACAAGTCTTGCCTTATTCCTTACCACCTCACCTTTTTCATTGAGCTTATTTCTGAACACCCACTTGGTTCCAAATGATGTTTTTCCCTTTAGGTCTAGGTACTAAACACCAAGTGTTGTTCTTTTCAATTTGGTCAAGCTCTTCATTTATAGCACACACCTATTCCTTATGCTTTAATGCTTCTTCCACAAACTTAGGTTCAACCTCAAAAAATCAATGAGGTTTGTTCACCATCCTTTAGTCTTCTTCTATTTTGCACAAAGTCCTTTTTCCTGCTAATATGGTTTTTGGCCTTAACTTCAGCTCTAACTCTTTTATAAGTTTGGGAAAGCCTTAATTCTTCTTCTTCAACACTTGTAACTTGAGAATCAATGTCTTTGTCATGCTGAATGGCCTCGGATTCATCACATTTAGATTCTCTTTGGCTATCATACATTGACCGTTGACCATTGACCCTAAATTTTAGTAAGTAAATGTTGACCGTTAACCCTAAATTTTAAGAATCAAATATGGACATTGATTGTAAGTCAACCTTTGGAAATCAATGATGATCATTGATGGTCATATAACCTTAATTTCAAGGCTTTATAAATAACCCCATATAGCTTGCAAGATGAGTATGTGCTATAAAATTTTTTTAGAGAATGAAAAACCTAATTGCAACAGCTGGCCAAGTGAGTAAGGCAGCCAAGGAGAGCAACAACTGACTATACCAAAGGAGGGTGCAACAGCCAGCCACACCAAGGAGATGTGCAGTAGCTGGCCACACCAAAAAAAGGTGTAATCTAGTAGCAAGCGAGGCAAACTAGCAGAAGGTGCAATCTGACAGCAAAGGAGGCACACCAACAAAAGGTGCAAGCAAAACCAGAATCTGTAGATTATTGTAACTCTAATAGGTGTCCCTAACAACAACTCCCAGCACTAGCAGGCAATCATAGTGATTATAGCACGTCCAACAGTTGTAGCACATATTACAACAACCTCTAGGTAGCAAGAACAAGCAAACTAGCATCTACAAATTATAGGAGTAGCAGCAAGCTCAAGCAGCACATGCAAGCATCTATAGTAGCCTATGCATATGTGAACAGAAATAGTAATGCATACAGGCAGCAATAGCAATAAGGTCTGATGGCTTGTAGCAGTTGAGGAGAAAACGTGTCTCGATAGCAAGACTAGTAACTTGCAATAGTAAGGAGAAAACTTGCCTCACCAATAGGGCAAGTAGCATTGGGTGCAGTATAGGCACCACTAGCAATGAGTCACATTACATTAGTAGCAATGGAAGAAGAAGATCTATATTCTATACCAGCAATTTGTACACATTAAGTGATCATTTTCTAGGAAAGTTTTCACTATAAACTCTTAATAAAATTGTTAAAAAAAAAGGGTGGGATACCTTTAGAGTGGTCGAGAGATCAACTCCTTGATCAAGAAATCATTGTAAGTTGTTAAGGAGTGATCATTCCACAACATTGTTGTATCCTTTGATAATAAGAGTGAATTGTGTGAATTAGGAGTGATCCTATCACATCGTGGACATAATTTACACATTGTGTGTGAACCACATAAAAATAAACCACGTAAAAATTGTCGTGTGTTCTTGGGCACTTGTGTTTGATTAATATCCATACGACCAGTCTCACATAAAGGAGAAAGATATAAATTGGATCATTGGCTCTAATAAGTCACAGAGAGTAAATCCAGATAGATTTGTAAAAAGTGAATATCTCATATTGATTCGCCCCTTTTTCAGTATGAGGCCTAAAATGGTCCTCATCAAACCTATTAAAGTCTATGATCTATTTTTATCTTGCCTTTTTTATATGAGAATGGTTATATGAATATCAAGCAAGCACAAGCGCTGAAGAACACACAATATTTTTTATGTGGTTCACTCACAATATGTGAGGTATATCCATGGTGTGATAGGATTTCTCCTAGATCACACGGTCCACTCTTGTAATCAAGGAATACAAATGATATAGTGGAAGGATCTCTCCTTAACCACTGTGGATGGATTACTCCCAACCACTTACAATGATCTCCTGATCAGCCTAAGGGTTTCCCACCCTTTTCCAAAGAAGTACATAAAAAGGTTATGACAAAGACACCTTTAAGAGAGATCTCTTTATCTACTTAGGCTATTATGGTAGAAAACTAATCTTTTCCTTTCTTTTGGCTATTCTCTCCTCTCTTACATTCTCTGTTCTCTTCCATTCTCTCCTTTGTAGTTCTCTCTTATGCCATTCAATCTTCTCTCTCTTCGCTAGACTAAATTATCTACCTCTGCCGATCTCAATTGTTTACCTCTGCCTTGTTTTCTCAACTCTCTCTCTTTACCTTGTTTCATAACTTTCTCTCTTTATAGTGTTTCACAGCTCTCTCTCTTTGCTATGTTTCATAACTCTCTCTTTGTTATGTTTCTCTTTTTGTCATGCACTCTCTCTGCCATGCTCTCCTTCTACCATGCACATTCTTTGCCATGCTCTCTTTCTGCCATGTAGACTCTCTATTGTGCTCCCATTCTGTCATGCACTCCCTCTACCATGCTCACCTTATGCTATGCACACTCTCTATTGTGCTCTCCTTCTGTCCTACACACTCTTTGTTATGCTCTTATTCTATTGTGCACTCTCGTGCTCTTCTTCTATCATGCACTATTTCTACCATGCTTTCCTTTTGCCATGCACTCTTTCTGCCATGCTCTTAGTCTATCGTGCACACTCTCTATTGTGCTCTCCTTATGACATGCCATCTCTTTGCCATGCTCTCCTTTTGCTATGCACTCCTTTCTATTGTTGTCTCCTTTTTCTCTTTTGTTGTCTACTCTCTTGGCAGCTACATGGGTATTTATATTCCTTGAGTTTAGGATTACCCTACTATCTATGGTTAGCATTGATTCCTTGAGTTTAAGGTTGACCTACCTTAACAGTCGTGTTCTAGGCTTGCTCCTTTTAGGATGTGATAGCTATTGATAAGGTAAGCAATTCCAAACAAAGAGAGATGCCATTCTCTAGAATTTTAACTATGCTGCCTTTCTTTCCAATTATGCTCCCAATTGCACCATGGGTGCAAAGCAACCTAAATGAAACTTCTTTTTGTGTAGTCTTTGGTGTCTAGTTAGAATCCATATCAACCTCACTTAGTAGTAACTATTTTCTGGCATTTGCAATCAAGGTTGGTAGCAACAAACTAAGACAAGGAAATAATTCTTCATACGGATCGAAGGAGTCCCTATCGGAGGCTTTTTCAACATATCTTATTAAAGAAATTCATTCGTGCCACATGGAGGGCAATCATACAAATAGCCAATTACAACAACTAGTGCTTTCTTTATAACCAAAACACCACCAACAATTTTAATCAACTCATCATTTTGGCAACGCATGGTAAAGCTAGCAACTTCTTGATTTTGGCCTTACTTTCTCTCCTTATTCTCATCATGTTCCAACAATGCTGTCTTCCTTAACCCTTGAATAAATTAGCTACCAACACTTTGTAAATGCAGCAAACACATTTCAAAGGCACTTATATTATCAAATCAACAAAGACAAATATATGAGATGTTGTTGACAACAAATCCAACATTAACCATCAAAGATGGGCTCGACAAAGGCATTACTTGCTTATAGACAAAGGTATATTACAAGAGAGAGAGAGGGAGAGAGTTCTAAGTATGCCTAAATTTTTTTATGCCCTCTCCTTTTATATACTTGGCCTTATATAGGTAGGCCATAAGGGTTTAACACTAGATGCCTTGTTGGTTACATGACTATAGCAACTTTAACAAAGTTACTTTTATAAAAGAAATTCCTGACAATGACAAAAGTAAAAGTAAAAAGCTATAAAAGCAACTTTATCAAAAGTAGACAAAGTAGCTTTATTAAAAACTATTCCCTACTATGCTTTTGACTAAAGCTCATTAATGTCTTGGGAGTCTTGTATAATGTCATCTTCTTCAAATTTGACTTGATTTTTCTCATCTTATCTAGGAGCTTGTGATGATAAGGCCTGTGATTACAACAACTTAAATGATTATATAAAGGTTTTCATCATTTCTAGCAATATCTCCTTGGAAAGGGATTCCATGAGTGCTTTAAGTACTAGTTCTAATGGTGGTGTCAATGATGGCTCTAGGGTCATGGATCAAGGACCATTGATCTTGATTAAACCCTTTGGCCTTATACACAACATCTCAGAAGAAATCAAATTTCTCCCAACATTAGATGTTAATCCTTTGACTTAGCCATGGAATATGTTTGATGTTGAGCTTAAAAGGATTCATAGGTTTTGCTGACATTGTGTAGTCCCATTTGTCTATTTAGGGCACATGATACCATGAGGCAAATAGAAATAATTGATCTTTCTTCACAAAAATGTTCATAAATAGTTTGAACTTTATAAGGTAATATGATAAGATGAAGAACTCATTTGAAAAAGTAGGTTTTAAACTAGTTTTAAAATTGCTTAAGGTCATGTGGGAAATAAATTTGAATGAACCAATTGATAAGGACCTTATTGGGTCTCACACTGAAAGGGGGATGGGTGAATTAGTGTAAGATGCTTACTTTTTAAACCTCTGTGACTAGTTAAAGTTTATGATACAATTTTATCTTGCTTATTTATGTGAGAATGGCCATATGGATATTAAGCAAACACAAGCACCTGAGAACACAAAGAATTCTTACATGGTTCACCGGTAATGTGTGAGCTACATCCATGGTGTGATAGGATCTCTCCTAGATTACACAATCCACTCTTATAATCAAAGGATATAGCAGATATAGTGGAAGGATTTCTCCTTAAGCACTGTGGAAAGATCACTCCTTAACCACTTACAATGATCTCCTAATCACCCAAAGGATTTTCCACCCTTTTACAATGAAGTATAGTAAAAGATTATGATAAAACTCCCATAAGAAAGACCTTTTCATATGCATAGAATGTTGTAGTAAGAAGCTGATCTTTCGCTCTTCTCTTTGTGGTGCTCTCCTCTTCTTTCTACCATGCTTCACAGCTCTCTCTTTGCCATTCATTCTTCTACTCTTTATCTTTACTAGTTTTATTTTGCACTCTTTTGGCAGTTTTTCTTCTGCTCTCTCTTTGCAGTTTTTCTTTTGCTTTTGCCAAGTTTCCCTACTCTGCAATTTCTCAACTCTCTACCAGTTCTCTCCTTTATAGGTTCTCTCCTCTACAAGTTCTTAACTCTCTACCTCTGCTGGCTTCTCTACTCCCTTTGCCAGGTTTCTCTTTGATGAGGACCTTCTTAGGTCTCACATTGAGAGGGAGAGGGGGTGAATTAGTGTGAGATGTTTGCTTTTTACAAATTTATTTGGATCAATCCTCTGTGACTTGTTAGAGTCGATGATCCATTTTTTTTTATCTTGGTTCTTTATATGGGATTGGACATACAAATATCAATCAAATATAGGCACCTAAGAACACACAACAATTTTTACGTGGTTTACCCACAAAATGTGAGCTACATCCATGATGTGATATGATCACTCCTAAATCACATAATCTACTCTTGTTATCAAGGGATGCAGTTATATTGTGCAAGGATCACTCTTTAACCACTTACAATGATCTCTCACTCACTTCAAGGGCCTCCCACCCTTTTTCATGAAGTTTATAAAAAGGTTAGTAACTAACACTTTCTTGAGAAGGATCACCCAATGTGTATAGGCTACTAATGCAGAAAGTGGATCTTCTACATACTCATTGCTGGTCTTTACTTAAGCTTACCATTATTTTCTCTATAGGTTCTCTACATTTGTAGGTTATCTCTGCTATAGGTTCTCTTCCTCCATTGCCGGTGATGCCTTACCTACTACCTTGGTAGGTTCTTTTCCTCTGTTGTCGGTGCTACCTTACCTGTTACCTTGGTAGGTTTCTTCACCTACTTTCAGTGCTACTTCACTTATTGCCTTGGCAAGTTCTCTTCCCTACTGTCAATTCTATCTCACCTACTACCTTGGCAAGTTCTCTTCCTTACTGCTAATGCTGCCTAACTTGCTTCCAGGGCATGTTTCTCCTCCACTGCCAAGGCAAGTTTTCTCCTCTTGCTGTTGGTACAGCTTGCCCTACTACCGAGGCAAGTTTTCTCCTCTTGTTACTAGTGCTTACACTTGCTACCTGCTGCTACAAGCTGCTGGTTGTGCCTGCACTTATTGGCTTTGCCTACACTTGTTGCCTACACTTATTGGTTATGCCTGCACTTGTTGGTTGTGCCTGTTACTGGTCATGCCTACACTTACTAGTTGTGCCTGCACTTACTGCCTGTTACTGGTTATGCTTGCACTTGCTACTTGCTACTACAAGTTGTTAGTTGTGTTACTGCAAGTTGCTAGTTATGCTGATGCAATCTACTAGTTATGCTGCTGCAATTTGCTAGTTGTGCTTCCTACCCTTGTTGCTATAGCTACCTGCCCTTGCTGCTATTATTACCTACCATTGTTGCTATTGTTGGTTCCATAGCTGTAATTATTGGTTTCCTTGCTGCTGCAATTGCTTTTGGTTTCCTCTTGTTGCACACCTCTCTTTTATTGGTTGCTGCAACTTCTTCCTTGGGTAGCTACTACAACTCCTTGCTTTGGTTTGGTCGACTGTTGCCTTCTCCTTCTCCCTTTGGTTTGGCTAGTTATTACATTTTTTTTCTCATTCTTGTTTGGTCGACTGCTACCTTCTTCTTTTCTCCTTTTGGTAGGGCTGTTGCACATCTCCTCTGGTTTAGTGTGGTTGCTACATGTCTCCTCTATTTTGGTGTGGCTACATGTTTTTCGCTATTTTGGTGTGGCTACTTATTACTGCACGTTCTCCTTTGGTTTGGTATGGCTGCTACACGATTTTCTCTTTTGTTTGGTGTGGTTGCTACATGTTTCTCTACTTGGTATGGCTACCAGCTACTACACCTTGTTCTCCCTTTAGTACAGCTACTGATGGCTGTACCTCTCCTTGGTGCTACAACTCTCTTGGCTGGTTACACCTTTCTTTGGTGTTGTAACTCTCTTAGCTAGTTACATCTCTCCTTGGTGGCTGCCTCCTTTGCCTTGGTCAATCACTCTCTCTTTATGTTCTCTCTCAATTTTCTGTAGAACACATGTCATTCTCTCTTTGTAGCCCTTACTACCATTCTCTCAATTTTTCTGCAACCCACATGTTGTTCTTATAAGATGCATGGAGGTATTTATTAAGCCTTGAGATTAGGGTTGCACACTTATCAATAGTCAATATTGATTTCCAAGGGTTATCCTACAATTAACAACCATATTTTATTCTTAAAATTTAAGGTCAATAGTCAACATTGACGTCCTAAAATTTAGCATCAATGTTCAACATTGACTCGTCGACTTCAAGGTTGACATGCCATCAATAGTTTGCCCAATGACCTCTCTATATCTCAACAACATTTATAATATCAAATTAACAAGAACAACTATGTGAGATATTGACAACAAATCCAACATTAGCCATCAAAGATGGGTTCAACAATCTCCCCCATTGGATTTGTTAGCAACACATTAAATCCACAAGTCAACAATTAAGAAAAAATAGCAACCTTTGACATACACGGCTCCCCCTGAAACATGCATCTCCCTTTTTGTGTGTACTTGTACCTTTAACTCTCTTTTTTTATTTTTTTTTTTGCTTCTCCCCCTTTATGTATGAACCTACTCCCCCTTTTAATTAGTATATACTCTCTTTGGATTTATGCAAAATGTCTCCCCCTTTGACAACAAATCCAAAGAATAATAGAAGAGAGAAGAAGAGGGAGGTTAGAGGCATACCATAGCCATTAAAGGGTGGCTAAACACATAAATTCAACCTTAACTTTTGGAACATCTCTCTTGACTGAGGTTTGGTGAATATATCTAAATGAATGAGCTCCAATGAATTCTTTGTTTGAGTCTCCACATTTTTATGGGTATCATTCACCATCTTCTTTTTTTGAAAAGTGCTACAAATTGCATCTCTTTCTCTTCCTAGCTCGGGTACATCTTTCACAGCTTTATTTTTGGATAACTTGTTTAGCTTTTTTTGTCCAAGATGTCCCAATTTCCTATGTCACAACAAATTCTCATCTTTGGTGCTCATGTAACATGTGTTTTTACTTTTAGAAACTTGGTTACGTTTCCATTTGTTCTTTCACCCTTAGTAAGAACAACACCATTACTTAATCTCTTTATTGTGCAACCACTCTTATTGAAAGTAACTTCATATCCATCATCGTAAAGCTGGCTAACACTGATGAGATTGTGTTTTAGCCTTTTAACATAAAGCACTTCTTTTGATTTTAGCTTTTTTGCACCAATTTCAACAGCACTAACACCTTTAATCTTTAAGGCACTATTATTGCCAAATTTGATTAACCCTCCATCATATTTTATTAGTCCTTCAACATCTTGGAGTCTCCTATCATGTGTGAAGAGAAGCCACTATCTAGGATCCACAACTTTTCTTTCTTGAAAGCTTTTAAGGCTACTTCCACAACCATAGTCGTTTCTCTCCCTTTTCTTCTTCTTTGGATAAATGTAGGAGCATATGTAGGTGTTCTCCTTTGCACTCCTTGATCGAGCAGTAATGTTTGACTAAATGTAAGAGCACGTGTAGGTGTTCTTCCTTGCACTCTTTGATTGGGTGGCAATATCAAGTAATCCTTAGCAGTATGTCCAACCATTTCACATCTTCCACAGATTTCTCCCAATAAATCAAATCTATTTCTTAGTGAAATATTGCTTCTTTTCATCTAAGACTATCTCCTTTCTTGATAAAGTCTCCCTCTAGATTCTTGCCTCACATTCCTATTTATTATAGGCTCATTATTCTAGCACATATTAGCCTTATGCCCATACATACCACAGTTCCAGCAAAATCCTTCAAATCTGAATTTTCTTCTTTCACTAAGTTTATGTCGTCTATCTTTAGCAACTGTTATGATAACCTTCCCTTCATCTTTGACAACCTGTTTCCTTTAGATGGAATTTTTCACCACATCTTTCCTAACCCATTTTAGCTTGGGTTGGTTTCTCTTCTCCATAACACCATTGCATTTTCTTTCAGGCACAAACACAATTTTCTTATTCTCTTCTACCTTTTTATTCAACTTTTCAATATAATCAAGTACTTTCTTCCATATGGAATGAGGTCTTTGTTCGCTTAGATACTCATCCAACATTCTACTAGTGTCCTTCCTGATGGCATTTGCTGAAGACGACTTTCCTCTTACTTCCATGGCTTGCATAAAGCTTTCTTCATGCTTCCTTAGTTTGGACTCAACCTTGTAAAGCTTGGCTTGTAAAATTAGCACCTCTTGCTCTTGTGTAATCACCTTAGCACTAAGATCTTTATGTATGTTGCCTTGCTCTACCTCAAGTACAATCAGCTCCTTAATTCTCTTCAAGTACTCTATCTCTTTTGCATCAAACTCCTTTTCTTTCACTTAGAGATCAAACTCATCAACAGCATAATTTTCATACAACTTCTTGAGATGCTTTACCTCTTTTTCCAGTTTGTTGCAATTGTTGGTTTTCGTTGCTCCTTCTGCCTTTGCTTGCTACTGCACCTTCCTCTTTGGTGGCTACTACACTTCTCTTTTAGGTGACTACTACACCTCCCTCTTTGGTGGCTACTACAGTTCTCTTTTTGTTGGCTGCTACACATTTTCCTTTAGGTAGCTGCTGCACCTTCTTCTCCATTTGGTGTGGTTACTGACTACTGCAACTCCTCCTTTTCATGTAGTTGTCAGCTATCACCTTCTTTGGTGTGGTTGCCTCATTTTTTGGCTATACCTTCATTGGTAGCTACCTACTTTGCTGGCTACACCTCTCCATTCCCTTTGCTGTGGCACACCTTCTCCTTTGGTGTGGTTGATTGGTTGCCACTACACACCTCTCCTTTTGGTGTGGTTGACCTTATTCCCGCATTGGTTCGACTTTCGCCTTTTTTAGTGTGGCTGTTGCACCTCTCTTATCCCTTTGCCACTGCACCTCTTTCTCCTTTGGTGGTTGCTGACTACTATAATTCCTTCCCCCTTTGGTTCAGCTGTTACCTTTTTTGGTGTGGCTGCTACACCTCTTTTCTCCCTTTGGTTCGACTGTCACCTTCTTTGGTGTGGTTATTGCACCTCTCTTCTCCCTTTGCTACTGCACTCCTTCTCCTTTGGTGGCTATTAACTACTATAACTCCTTCTCCCTTTGGTGTGGTTATCGATTGCTGCAACTCTCTTCTCCTTTTGGTGTGGCTATTGACTACTACAACTCCTCCTTTAGTTGGTATGACTACCTTCTCCTCTGGTGGCTGTTGTCACCTCTTGGGCTACTACTACATCTTTAGTTGACTTGTAACCAATGGTTTTGACCAACGATCTCTTTGCATCTTAACAGTATTCAGAACATCAAATCAACAATAACAACTATATGAAATACCATTCACAACAAATCAAACATCAACCATTGAAGACGGGCTTAACACTTTGTCTAATAAAGATGCATATAAGGCATTTCTAGCCTTTCCACAATACTCTAAATTCTTATTATTAATTAACATTGTTGAGCTCATCTTCAATGGCTAGTGTTGGATTTGTTGTCAACACCATCTTATATAGTTATATGTGTTGATTTGATGTTATGAATGTCATTGAGATGTAGTACGGTCATTGGGAGAAAATGGTGATGATAGGTCAACCTTGGTATTGAGGAGTCAATGTTGACTGTTGATCTTAAATTTTAGGAAATCAATGTTGACTATTGACTCTAAATTTTAGGAATCAATTTTGGCTGTTGATTATAGGAGGGTATACCAACACTAACATCACCTCATGAGGCTTCCCAATAGTAGAAGCATGCCTTGGAATCAAGCAAAAAATTAGAATGTACAGGAGTAGATCCAAAAATCAACCAGCAAACCAGCAGTGGTGAGAGAAATTTGCTACAACATGTGGGTAGAGTAACAATGATGTGAGAAGAAAGCTACAACAATGATGCGAGAAAGTAGCTACAGCACATAAGGAAGGTAGCAGAACATGTGGATAGTAGGTGCAAAGAGCCCAAACAATGGGCACACAGCACACTTGGACAGTAGGTGTAGAGAGAACAAACAATAGGCACAATGCACATTGACAACAAGTGTAAAGAGCGTGAACAGTTGGCACAGCGCACATAGACAGCAGGCAGAAAGCACACAAATGGTGGGCACAGCTTATGCAAATAAAGGATAGTGTGTGCTAACAACAGGTGTAAAGGGCGTGGACAATAGCAACAGCCTGTACAGACACCATTAATAGTGCACATGGATAGTAGCAAATATACACGGCAGTGCATACAAAAAGCATTATTAACACGTATAAACAACATTAATAGCGCACACAGATAGATGTGGCAGTGCATATAGATAGTATTAATAGCGGGTACGGACAACATTAACAGTGCACGCAGACAGTAACGGATAGATGCAGCAATGTGTATAGACAAGATTCACAGCATGCCCAGACAATAGGAGCAGCGCATGTGGACAACAGTGGCAACGCGCGAGTAGCACTGGTAGTGAAGGAAGGAGAAGATCCATATTCTGCTTTAGCAGACTATACACATTAAGGAATTGTTCCATAAACTATTGATAGATTGGGAGATACCCTTGGAGTGATTAGGAGATCAACTCCTTGATCAGGAGATCATTATAAGGGGTTAAGGAGTAATCCTTCCATAACTAGTGAAGGAGTGATCCTTCGACAACATTAGTGTATCCCTTGATAACAAAAGCAGATCGTGTGATTTAGGAGTGATTTTATCACACTATGGATGTAGCTCACACGTTATGAGTGAACCACGTAAAAATTGTTGTGTGCTCTTAGATGCTTGCACATTATTTCTTATTTGTATGATCACACTCATATAAAGGAGAAAATTAAAATTGTCTCATTGGCTTAAACAAGCCATAGAGGTTAAATCCAAATCAATTTGTAAAAAGAGGATATCTCACACTGATGCAGCCCCATTTCAATGTGAGACATAAACTAGTCCTCATCAGGTGGTATTTGAGCCGGTTCCTCTATTGATCCAATTTTTTTTGCTTTGAATTAAGGTTATGCATTGTTGTGTGAGTTTCTATCTTTACTACTATTTGAGATCATGGATAATGTGAATAGTATTAATAGCAAGGGTATCCCTACATTTGATTGACAAAATTATTAGTTATAGAAGAATAGGATGCTCCCATATCTGATATCCCTTGGTTTTGATGTATTTGAGTCTACTGTTAATGGCTTCATTTCTATTTCTAAAGGTGATCTTATGATGCCAACTGATAAGAAGAACTTAGAGTGGTGGAAAGGCAAGAAATGCCTTATATGCCTCCCTATCAGATAAAGAATTCACTAAGGTGATGGGCTATAACATAGCCAAATAAATTTAGGACAAACTAAAGAACATCTATGAATGAGATAAGGTTGTGAAGGAAGCCACGCTGCAAATTTGGAAGAGTAAATTTGAAGACATAAAGATGCAAAATGATGAGACTATGGATGCATTCTTCACAAGAGTCAATGAAATTGTGTGCTCCATCATAAACTATATAGAGGAGATCAACGATGCCACTGTGGTAAGGAAAATACTCAGAACCTTACTAGAAGCCTACAATGGCAATGTCTCTTTTATAAAAGATAAAGATCTAGATAGGTTGCCTTTAGATGACCTACACAGCATATTAGGGGCTTATGAAATGAGAAATACCCCCAATGAAGATAGAAAAGAAGTCTAAGGTGGAGAAGGAGCTAGCTTTCAAGGCAATGAAGAAATTAAAGATTAAAGACCAAGAAGAGGATTTTGATAGTAGCTTTGAAGAAGAAAATGGTGATACTATGCTAGAACAAGTAATGGCATACATCATTAGGAACCTAAGGAAAGGAAAATGGAAGTATAAGGGAAATTGCCCTTAAAGTGCTTCAGGTGTGGAGCAATTGGGCACTTTGCTATAGATTATCCAAAAAGAAGAGAAGCCAATAGTGAGGATGATGATGAGTTGGCCCTAAGGAGGAAGACAAAGTAATTCAGCTACTCCAAAGTTGGAAATTTAGGTGCTAAGGGGAAAAAGAAGTTCTTCAGATCCAAAAGAAGAAATTTCTTAAGCAAGCAAGAGGAAGAAGAATTTGAAGAAGAAAGTGATGATGATTTTGATGATGAGGCTGTAAAAGATGTGCTAGTCGCTTAAGTAGATGATGACCAAAAATCCTTAAGTGAGGAGGAATTAATAGAAGAGGAAAAGGAAGAGTAGTTTTAACAACTTGAGAATGAGTTAAGAGCTTGTTTGCATAAAAACTACAAACTAGAAAAGGAGGTAATTCATCTCAAGAAGCTATGTGGAATTCTTCTGCTAATAAATCTAATCTCTAGGTGAAGGTAAAGGAGTTTGAAGTAAAAGAGAAGGAGTAATTAAGGAGAATTGAAGAGTTGACAGTAGTTGAGGAAGAGCATGGCAAGATAGACAAAGACCTTGATGCTAAGGTGATTGCATAAGAGCAAAAGATGCTAATTTTGCAAGCCAAGCTTTACAAGGTTGTGTTTGAGCTAAAGAAGCATAAAGAAAGCTTTATGCCGGTCATCAAAGTGAAAGGAGAGTCATCATCAGCAAGTACCATTAAGGAAGATGCTATCAAAAAGTTGGATAAGTGTCTAAGCAATCAAAGACCTCATTCCATGGGAAAGAAAGCGCTTGTCTACATTAAGAAGCTGAGTGAAAAGGTAGATGAAAAGAAGAAGATTGTGTTTGTACTCAAAAGCAAGCATAATGATGTGATAGAGAAGAGAGACCAACCCAAGTTAAAATGGGTTAGGAAAGACATGATAAAGACCCCCATTCAAAGGAGACAGTCTGTCAAAGATATAGAGAAGGCTGCCACACCAATTGCTAATGGAGACATGAACTTGGTAAAAGAAATAAATATAGGTTCAAAGGATTTTGCTGAAACTATGGTAAGTATGGACATAAGTTGAACGTGTTGGAGTAATAGGCTATGAATGAAGAGAAATGTGAGGCAAGAGTCTAGGGAGAGACTCTATCAAGAAAGGAGGTAGTTTCAAGTAAACAGAAGTCATATTCCACTAAGAAACAGGTTTGATTTGTTGGGAGAGATATATGGAAGATATGAAAGAGTTGGAAATGCTGCTGAGGACTACTTGACATTGTTGCTTGGTCAAAGAATGCAAAGGAGAACACACCAACCATTGCTGCTTGGTCAAGGAATGCAAAGGAGAACACCTACACAAGCTCCACAATTCAGCCAAAGAAGAATAAGAGGAAGAGAAATGTCTATGGTTGTGGAAGTAGCCTTAAAAGCTTCCAAGAAAGAAATGTTATGGATCCTTGATAGTGACTGCTCTTTACACTTGACAAGAGACTCTAAGATGTTGAAGGGATGATAAAGGGTTAGTCAAATTTGGCAATGATGATGCCTTAAAGATTTAAGGTATTGGTGCTATTGAAATTGGTGTAGAAAAGCTAAAATTAAAAAAAGTGCTTTATTTTGAAGGGCTAAAACACAATCTAATTAGTGTTAGCTAACTTTGCAATGATGGACATGAAGTTACTTTCAACAAGATTAGTTGCACAATAAAGAGGCTAAAAGATGGTGTTGTCCTTACTAAAGGTGAAAGAACGCATGGAAACTTGTACCAAGTTTTTAGAAGCATAAACACATGCTACATAAGCACCAAAGATGAGAACTTATTATGGCATATAAGATTAGGATATCTCGTATAAAAAGGGCTGAACAAGCTATCTAAAAATGAAGCTGTGAGAGATATACCTAAGCTAAGAAGAGAGAGAGACGTAATTTGCAGCACGTGTCAAAAAGAGAAGACGGTGAACGCTCCTCACAAGAAAGTAGAGATCCAAATGAAGAAGCCATTAGAGCTCATCCACTTGGACATCTGTGGGCTGATGAGACAAAGATCAACCAAGGGTGATAGGTACTTCATCTCCTTTATTGATGATTTTACAAGAATGGGTTGCATTATGTTCTTGAAACATAAATCAAAGGCTCTCTATAATTGCAAGAGCTAAAGAAGGCTAGTTGAAAACTAGTTAGGGGGAAAAAATTAAAAGGCTCAGGACAGACAATAGGATAGAATACACATGTGGCAAATTTGAGGATTATTTGGAGAAACATGGAGTAATGCATTAATATGCTAGTCCCTACATACCCCAACAAAATGGAGTGGTACATCACATGGCTTCTAGAGAGATGCTATCACCAATGCAAGTTAGTTTTAAAACAGATGCCTAATGAGACCACATACAGAGAAGACACCTTATGAGTTGTGGTATAGTAAGAAGCCAACTGTAAAACACTTTAAAGTGTTTAAGAGCTCTAGCCTCATTAAATTCAAAGGTAAGTATCTTAGCAAATTTGATGAGAAGGCTAATAAAGGTATATTCTTAGGCTATGTACCAAATAGAAGAGGCTTCAAATGCTACAACAAAAGATTGCTAAAAATGGTGGACAGCTTTGATGTTAAAGTGATTGAAGATGGTGATGCAATGTAATCATAGCATGTGGAAGCTGAAGATGCCATGTATGGCAACCGAAGAGAGTCTAATAGTGATGAATTCGAGGCTATCCAACATGAGGAAGGCATTGATTCTCAAGTTATAAATGATAAAGAAGAAGAATCAAGGAATTTCCAAACTCATAAAAGAGTCAGAACTAATGTTGAGGCCAAAAACATTATTGGTAGGAAAAAGGACTCTATGTAGACTAGAAGAAGACTAAGGGGCAGTGAACAAACCTCATTGGTTTCCAAGGTTTAACCTAAGTTTGTGGAAGAAGCATTAAAGCATGAGGAATGGATGAGTGCTATGAATAAAAAGCTTGACCAATTAAAAAGAAAAACACTTGGTATTTAGTCCTTAGACCTAAAGGGAAAAACATCATTGGAACCAAATAGGTGTTCAAGAATAAGCTCAATGAAAAAGGAGAGGTAGTAAGAAACAAAGAAATACTTGTTTGCAAAGCTACTCACAAGTAGAAAGTGCTGACTTTGAAGAGACCTTTGCTTCGGTGGCCAAACTTGAAGCAATCAGAATATTCATAGCCATTGTTGCACAAAAGAACTATAAAGTCTATGAGATGGATGTGAAGTTTGCATTCCTGAATGAAGAGCTTGAAGAAGAGGTATTTATCAAACAACTTGATAGTTTTATTCTAGGTCATAATGCTCAAGTGTATGCATTGAATAAGGCTTTATATTGCTTAAAGCAAGCTCTAAGAGTATGGTATTCCAAACTAGATACATGTCTTAGAAACATGAAGTTCAGAAAAGGGAATCTGAATAACAGCCTATATATCAATGAAGTCAACTAGGGCTAGTTAATTATTGTGGTCTATGTTGATGACATAATCTGTGCCATAGAAAAGGAGGTCTTATGCTCTACCTTTGTCGAGTAGATGAAGAAGAAGTTTGAGATATCCATGCTTGGTAAAATGAAATTCTTCTTAGGATTACAGGTATTGCAAAGTGAGGCTGGAATTTTTCTCTCCTAAGAAAAGTATGCTTGTGAGCTATTAAAAAGGTTTAGGATGGAAAGTTAAAAAGTAAGCACTCTCATCACAATTGGAACAAAGTTAAGTAAAGCTTACTGTATTTGATAACATGAAGGCCTGATGTTGTTTTTGCTATAACCCTTTATGCTAGATTTCAAAGTCATCCCAAGGAGTCCCATCTTATGGTGCCTAAGAGAATTCTAAGGTATGTGAAGGGCACAACTAATTATAGGTTGCTTTATAGGAGTGGACAGCTTAATCTATATGGATATACAGATGCGGGTTGGGTTGGAAATTATGATGATAAAAGGTCAACATCCAATGGTGCATATTAGTTGGGCAATAGATGTGTTTCATGGCATTACAATAATCAAAATTCAGTGACTCTAAGTACTATAAAGGTTGAATATGTGGTTATAACTCAAGCTTGTACTTAACTACTATGGATGAAGCTACCATTTCTGATTGGTTGTGATAACCAGAATGCCATCAATTTGTCAAAGAATCCTATCTACCACTCCAGAACTAAACATATTAAAATTAGGTACCACTTCATTAAAGAGAAGGTGGAGAAAAATGAAGCAAAGTTGGAGTATCTGCCAACCATGAAGCAAGTGGCAGATATATTCACTAAACCACTGTCAAGAGATGTTCCAAAAGTAGCTGACCCTATGTTTCAGCCAAACCCTAGAGGTTGAGGTATTTTCTAACCCCTCTACCCTTCCCTCTACTATTATTCTTTGGATTTGTTATCAAAGGAGAGATATTTTGCATAAATCCAAAGAAACTGTAATACTTATAAAAAAGGGGGAGTAGCTTGATGGATAAAGGGGACAAACATATCAAGGGGGAGAAGTGAATAGGAAGAGTAGCAAGTGATGCATGTTTCAGGGGGAGCCAAATGACTTTGTGTAGGGGATGTTGTGCATGGTTAGATTTAATTTGTTATCAACAAATCTAAAGGGGGAGATTGTTAAGCTCATCTTTGATGGCTAGTATTGGATTTGTTGTCAACACCATCTACCATAGTTATATGTGTAGATTTGATATTATGAATACCATTGAGATGTAGTGAGATCATTGGGAGAAAATGGTGATGCCAGGTCAACCTTGGTGTTCAAGAGTTGATATTGATCGTTAACATTAAATTTTAGGAAGTTAATGTTGACCATACCCTAAATTTTAGGAATCAAATTCGGCCATTGATTGTAGGGTAACATGTGGGAACTAACGATAATCATCGATGATTGTGTAACCCTAATCCCAAGGCTCTATAAATACCCTTAGGTGTCTTGCAAAAAGAAATTAAAGGGCTACAAAAAATTGAGTGAATGGCAAAAAGAGAGATGAGTGGCAAACCTAGGGAAAAAGGGAGGTGAACGGCAAAGAGGAGGTAGCCACTAAGCAAGGGGCAGCCATCCAAGGAGAGAGCAATAGCCACCAAGGAAGGAAGGCAAGCAAGCCAGCCAAGGAGAGGAAGAAAGAAAGCATGGGGCAGCTAGCTAAGAAGAGAGTAGTAGCACGTCCAGGAGGGTATACCAGCACCAACAGCATGTCCCTACATGTCTAGGAGGGTATACTAGTAGTAGTAGAAATCCCTGCAAGTTTAAGAGGGTACACTAGCACCAGCAGCAAATTCCTGGATGTCTAGGAGGGTATACTAGCAGCAGCAGCACATCCTTGCACATCTAAGAGGGTACACCAGCACTAGTAGCACCTCAGGAGGCTTCCCAATAGCAGAAGCATGCCTGGGATTCAAGCAAAAAATCAGAACGTGCAATAGGCCTGGGAATCAGCAGCCACCTACAGAAAGTGCAGTAGTAGGTCTGGAAATCAACCAGCAAACCAGCAGTGGTGCAAGAAATCTACTATAAGGCATGGGGAGAGCAGCAACGGCATGGGAAAAATAGTTGTGGCGCATAGGGAGAGCAGCAATAGCGCGAGAAAATTGCTGTAACACGTGAGGAAAGTAGTAGCATACGCAAACAACAACCACAGAAAGTGCAGATAGTGGGCACACAGCACATGTGTATAGCAAGTGTAGAGAGCACGAACAGCAGGCATAGACAGCAAGTGTAGAGCATGCAGATGGTGGGCATAGCTTGTGCGAACAGTGAGCATAGCTTGTGTAGACAACAGTCATAGCATGTGCAAACAGTGGACATAGAGTGCGTAGACAGTAGCAACAATGTTTACAAATAGCATTAATAATGCACACAAATAGCAGCGAATAGATGTAGCAGTGTGTACAGACAACATTAATAGTGCAAACAGACAGCAGCAGACAGATGTGGTAGTGAATATGGATAGTATTAACAGCACATACAGATAGCATTAACAGTGCACACGGATAGTAGCAGACAGATGTGGCAATGCATACGGACAACATTAATAGCACACACAGACAACAGTGGATAAATGTGGTAATGAATATGGACAGTATTAACAGCGTACAGACAACATTAACAGTGCACGTGGATAGTAGCAGATAGATGCAGCAGTGTGTATGAATAACAATGTGTGCGGACAGCTGCAGTGCATGTGTAGCACCAATAACAAGTAAGAAAACACTGGCAGTGAAGGAAGGACAAGATCTATATTTTTCTTTAATTGACTGTACATATTGAGCGATTATTCTCCAGGAAAGGTTTCTGCATAAACTCTTAATAGATTTGTTGAAAGATAGGGTGGTTAAGGGGTAGTCCTTGAATAGGTAGTGAAGGAGTGATCTTTCCACAACATTAGTGTATCCTTGATAACAAGAGTGGATTATGTGATTTAGGAGTGATCCTATCACACTGTAGATGTAGCTCACACATTGTGAATGAACCACATAAAAATTAACATGTGCTCTTAGGTGTTTGTGTATTATTTCTTATTCGTATGGTAGTGCTCACATAAAGGAGAAAATTAAAAATTGGATCCATAGTTCTAACAAGCCAAAGATGTTAAATCCAAATCAATTTGTAAAAAGAGGATATCTCACACTGATTCACCCCCCCTCTCAGTGTAAGATCTAAATCGATCCTCATCAAGCATCATAGCAGCACCCTCAGTAGTAGGAGTGAAACCACTGACAACAGATTCAAACACATTCAGAATAAGTGAAAGCAGATATGGGAGCATTCTATTCTTCTATAATCGATAGTTTTGTCCATGAAAAGCAGGAATGCCCTGGCTATTAACACTATTTATACTCTCCATGATATTAACCAATAGTAGATATAAAGATTCATAGCGGCAAAAAAGTTTCGATCTAAGCAGAATGGATCAATTCATAAGGACCTTCTTTGGTCTCACATTGAAAGGGGGAAGGGTGAATTAATGTAAAATGCTTACTTACAAATTTGTTCAGATTAAACCACTGTAACCTATTAAAGTTTATTATCCAATTTTATCTTGCTTTCTTATGTGAGAATGGTCATATGGATATCAAGCAAGTACAAGCACCCAAGAATGACCATATGCTTCTTTTACTTTTGTCAGGTTTCTCTCCTTTGCAGGTTCATAACTTTTTGCCAATTCTCTCCTATATAGGTTCTTAATTCTACCTCTACTGGGTTTCTCTTCTACTTCTGTTAGGTTTCTCTCTTGCCTTTACTAGTTTTCTCTGCCCCCTTTTTTTTTTTTTCTTTATATCACTACCTAGTATGCTCTTTATTGTTCCCCTCTTTTTTGCTTAGATCTATTCTTTTAGTGATTGCATGGGTGTTTCTAAGCCTTGAGTTTAGGGTTGTCTTATCATCAATGGTCATTAATTCCCAAAGATTACCTTACAATTAACAGTCATCATTGATTCCTTGAATTTAAGGTCAATGGTCAACATTGACTCATACCCAGCAGCTGACTTAAATTGCTACTACTAATTAGTGCTTTCTTTATAGCAAAAACACCACTAGCAATTTAAATCAACTTGTTTTTTTTGGCAGCACAAGGTGGGGCTAACAGTATCCTGAGTTTAACCATATTTTCTCTCCTTATTCTCATCACATTCCATAATTGTCATCTTCCTTAACCCTTGAATAAATCAGCTACCAACACTTTGTAAATGCATCAAACACATCTCAAAGGCACTCATAACATCAAATCAACAAGGACATATATATAAGATGTTATTGACAACAAGTCCAATATTAGCCATTAAAGATGGGCTCAAAACCAACTAAATTTCTTTTGCCAATTCTCACAAAGTAATGCTTTTTCCCATGCTTCCATGTAATCAAAATAATTGTAAGTCTTAACCTTCCACCAATTTTTTAATTCTTTGATAAAGAATAGGTCCTCCTACCACTCTTTAGGATAAAGAACTTTCTTATCTTAAACTTGGCACCCATTCTTTAAAACCAATAGAGGCTGATCTTCTTTCAATGGGTTTAATAACCATTAATTTTGTCACATGCAGGATTTGTTGATAATATATGCAATTTTTAAGATCCACATGAGGGTACAAAATCATCTTTAAGATAGAATCTGGCAACCTTATTTGGCATTAATTGTCATAATTGTTTTTAATAGTGCACAAATATTCTAAATACTTTAGAATGAGTGGGTAAATTAACCCTTTATCAATAGCAAGCTCGTAAGCATCTTCTCTAAGTTTATCAACTTCATATTCTTTGTATTTTTAGCAAGTGAAAAAACCTGCTTTGCTAGAGACTAGGTCTCCTAAAGCAATGGACATTTCCTTACAAGAATTCTTATGTTAGGAAATTTGGAAAAGAATTAGAATTTCCTTTAATAAACTTGATCTCAAAATCAAAAGTAGATAATATTCCTTGTCATCTAGGAAAGATTTGTTTTGAAGTTTGGTTATTCACATCTTTAGCAAAGAAAGCAAGATGGAGTGAGCAATAGAAGATCCCAGTAAGAATAAAGATAATGGGAGACAAGAAAAATCTAAAAAACAATGAAGACAATGAGACAACTTTTAATAAATCTACTTTAGAAAAAGCAAAAGCTACTTTGCTTACTCTTGATAAAGTTGCTTTTATAACTTTTGCTTTTGTTGATATCAGGAATCTCTTTGGTAAAAGTAGCTTTATTAAAGTAATGAGGTATTCTATCTTCTACTTAAATAGTTATGATTTTCCTTTTCCAAGGACTAAACCTATCTAATATAACACTTTAAACAAAGCATTAATATGTGCATAGTGTTCTTTTAAAGAATTGAAAAGCACTAATATATCATTAATGTAGGCCAATGTAAACTATGCTATGGGTTATAATGAATGATTTACAAATCTTTGGAATTTTGTAGGGGAATTCAAATATCCAAATGGTAAAACATTCATTTCAAATAAACCTAAAGGTGTAATTAATGTTATTTGAAGTTCATAACTTCACCCTAAGATCTAATAGTTTGTGATACTGAGAGGGGGCGTGAATCGGTATCATACCCTTTAAAAACACACTTTGATAATTTAAACCAAAGTATTCTACTTATTTAATACTCTAGCTCTCATTAATACGTAGGTATGTGAACAATTTCAAACTCTTCTCAAAAGCGAACTCTTTCTCAAATTCAACTAAGGTAGATCTATTGTTACCTACTAATCACAACAATCCCTAAAATCACCTTTTAAACACCTTGCCTATTAGATAGATTGGATGTTCTTGATTAGGTCTTCTTTAAGTTTTGGGTTCGATGATACTTTAGCTGTGTTCACAACTCAATTCAAAACATAGAATGTGAATCAAAGTAAGGACACGAGATTTACGTGGTTCTGTCAATGTGATATATGCCCACGGTGGTAAGGACTCCTCCTCTATGGAGACAATCCATTATACTTGAGAATACCAGTGTGGTACTCCTGATGTTCAAAATGTAGTTACAATAGATGTCTTAATCTTCTGTTCCTTTCACTATTACAAATACAAAGCAAGTACAATACAAAGAGTGTCACTTACTGTGTCTACCCTTCTTCTAGCTTATCTTGCCTTTGCTGAATTGAATAGGCTGCTTCACTGCCGCTTAGAAGTTCACCACAACACTCTCTAACCTATTTTGAAGGAATCTGGAAATATGTTGAGTTCTTTATAATGCTTCACTGAATTCCTTCTCTAGGTTGTTTCACACAACTCCTGCTTTCACTGTCTCACGGCTTCATGGTTTGCACTCATGCTTTTGGTCTGCCGTTTCATGTCTCACAGCCTGCCCTATGCTTCTGATCAGTCACGCTATTACATTCTGGTCTCACACAATTGCATGTTCTGGTCTCACATCGATGCACATTCTGGTCTCACACCGACACACATTCTAGTCTCACATTTCAGATCTACGCCTACTTCGCTGTTCTTAAGCCTCACGGATACCAGATCTGCTCTCCACATCCATTTCACAGTTCTGATGGTCTCTTGTTTTTGGTTTTTGCCCACACCTCACATTTCTAGTTTTCTTCTCTTCTAGGGTTGGTGCATTTCTAGTTTTGCCATTGGTGTGTCGTCTTCTCTCTTGGTGGTGTATTGTCTCTTATGGGTTTCCTTTTGCCATGTATTCCTTTGCCATGTTGTCGTTTTTTCTCTTACTGGCAGTTGTACGTTTCTCATGGGTTTCTCTCTCTTGCCGTCACATGGTTTTCTCCTTGTGTTATCCGTTTCACTCCCGGTGGTTGTACATCTCTCACAGGTCTTCTCTCTTACCGTCTAGTTAGGTTTTCTCTCTCTTTGTCCAGCCATGTTCCTCTCTCACTGTCCAGCCGAGTCTCCTTTCTTTTATAGGTGGTGTTTTGCTGTGCTCACTCTATTATGTTATATGTCCCCTTTTCTTCCAAGGGTTTGGGTTTATATACTCCTTTCCATGAAAACCCTAATAGGGCTTACTGCGGCAGATTTACTTTCTTGTCCTTCCATGTAGCTTTAAATTGCTTGCACACTTAAATCTAGTTGACAACAATTACAACCCATACAAGGTTGTGGGAACAACAATCTCCCCTTTTGTAATTGTTGGCAACACTCATAACAAAAGCCATTATGCAACAATTATAACTCCCCCTTAACAGCTCCCTTTGCACTATTGGTTCTCTCCCCCTTTTCCAACTAATTACAAAAAAACTTACAAAGTAGAGATGGAGAATTCACCTGAACTTCTGGCTTGAGGAGGCATTTGCATAGATAGACTCATTCTATACTTTTCAAACTACTTTGTGGATAGTGATTTAATTAGAATATTTGAAATTTGAGCCAACATACTCCAACTGAATTGTACCCTATTCCACATGATCTTTGATGAAGTGATATTAGATGTCAATATGCTTGCTCTTTGAATGTTAAACCGGATTTTTACTAAGATCAATAACACTTTGATTAATATAAAGTACACTCGCTGGTAACTTCATAGCAATGCCCAAGTCTGCCAATTGTCTTTGCATCCATATCACCTGAGTACATGCTGCACAAGTAGCCATATACTTAGCCTCAGTTGTGATCAAAGCAACACTATTTTGCTTTCTACTTAACCATGCAACACACTTTGAACCCAAGTAGAAGCTGTAGCCTCTGGTTGATTTTCTATCATGAATACTTCCTACTCAGTCTACATCAGTGTATGCTCATAGTTTTATAAAATCCATGGCTGGATACCACAAACCCATTTTCAGTATCCCTTTGAGGCATCTTAGGATTCTTTTCACCACCAACACATGAGATTCCTTAGGATCAACTAGGAATTTGCTGGCAATGCATATAGCTTGCATAAGATCAAGCCTTGATACTCCATGGCACAGAAGGTATAGTGGACTTACAGCCCATTGTCATAAGGGTACTAACAGGTCTGCTATCCTCCATACCAAACTTTTTCAGCATCTTTTTGGCATATTTTGTCTAAGAAATACAAATACCTTGTTCACATTATTTTATTTGTAATCCAAGAAACTAATTCATTTCTCTAATCAATGACATCTCAAATTCCTCACTTATCTTTTGTGCAAAATCTTGGCATAGCTTAGAGTAATCCCCTCCAAAAATGATGTCATCTACATATACTATGGTTATCAACTGGCCTTTCTCTGAGTTGAATACATATAGGTTATTATCAACTGTTCCTCTTCTGAAGTTCAACCTTCTTAAGTACGGATATAGCCTACTGTACCATGCTTTTAGGGCTTCTTTAAGGCCATACAAGGCTTTCTTTAGCATGCACACGTGTGTCTTATCCTCACTAATTTGCACTCCATTAGGTTGTTCAATATACACTTTTTCTTTCAAGAGCCCATTCAAAAAGGCTGATTTCACATCCATCTGATAAACATTATACCTTTTATGTGCTACCAAAGCTAAGAACATTCTAATAGTTTTTAACCTTGCCACTGGTGCAAAAGTGTCATTAACATCTACTCCTTCTATCTAAGTGTAGCCTTTGCAAACCAGCCTGGCCTTGTTCCTCACCACCTTGCCATCTTCATTGTGTTTATTCCAAAGCACCCATTTTGTTCCTATGACATTCTTGTTAGTGGGTCTTGGAACCAGCTCCTCATTGATAACTTTGACCCAGACTATGTCTTGTGTACCCTCTTTAATAGATTTAGGTTCAACTTATGGGAGTAAAGCAGTAGCTCCCATAATTCTTCTTCTTATTGTAGCTCCTGCTGATGGGTGACCTATGATCTAATTTCCTTGATAAGCACTGGTCCACATTTTCTTTGTCTTTCTTTCTTGCATAGTCTTAGCTGGAAAAGTATCTCTTTCTTCATCTTTAGACTCACTCTTCTTTGAGTTTGAACTTACTTGTTGTTCCTTTTCTTCAGGTTGGTTTGATTCTTCATCTATCTTAAAGTCATCTTCTTCATTGTCCTCAGCTTCTCCATTTTGCGTTGTTTTCCAGTTCTCATCTATTGTCACATCATTGGACATGATCACTTCCCAGATTATGCAGGAAAACTCTAACATTTTGTCTTTGCTAAGTATCCCACAAAGATGCCTTCATCAGACCTAGCATTGAATTTTTCCAAGTTTTGCTCCTTGTTCTTCACAAAACATGGGCTGCCAAAGATTCTAAGAAACTTGGCTATTGTCTTCTTCCCACTCCATAGCTCATATGGAGTCTTATCAATATTGGGCCTTAGTAAGATTCTATTCAGTAGATGTACAGTTATAAATGTTGCTTCTATCCAAAATCTTATGTGAAGCTTGGATTCCAGCAGTAAAGTTCTTGCCATTTCAACCACAACTCTATTTTTCCTCTCTACCACCCCGTTCTGTTGAGGTGTTCTTGTTGCTGCAATCTGATGGTGAATACCATGCTTCTTAAGGTAATCTTCGAAAGCTTCATTTGTAAATTCAGTGCCTTGATCTGACCTCAATACTTTGATCTTCTTTCCACTCTCATTTTCAACCAATCTTTTGTATCTCTTAAAGCATTTCAAAACTTTTAACTTGTGTTTGAGGTATATGATGTAGGTTTTTCTGGATCAATCATCTTCAAACAAGATGAAGTACCTTTCACCATTCAACCCTTTTGTTCTCATCAGCCCACACAAATCAGTATGTACAATGTCAAGCACTGCTTCAGAACTGAACTCTTTGGTCTTATACTACTTTCTTACCTATTTTCCTTCAGAGCAGGCTGAGTAGACATATTCCCTCTCTCTCTTGAGGTCTGGAATGTCTCTGATTGCATTAGTAGTGGTCAACTTCCTCATGTTTTTTTGTATTAAGTGTCCCAACCTCCTATGCTAGATTTGATTTCTTCTTCTTTTATGAGTAAACAGCTGCTTGTCTTGTCCTCGTCAATCACATATAAATTTCCGACTGTTCTCTTCCTGGCTACACTAGTATAGCCTTCTTTACTCTTTACTTGGCAACCTATTTTTGTGAATATCACTTTATGGTCTTTATTGCATAGTTGGCTAACAAATGCTAGATTATATTTGAGTCCATCAATGTGCAAAACATCTTTCAGCTTTCCTTTTCCAATATTTACTAACCCTTGACTACTGATGTTGAGTGAATCATCATTACCAAACTTGACTTTGCCTTCTTTTGACTTGTTTAGCTTTGATAATTGACTCTGCCTTATCCTTGTAATCAGCCTTTAGTGAAATTTTAGCTATATTAGCCACTCCTTTTTAGCTTTATATTCCTTCTTTTGAATTGGCTGAAAGATAGCTTTCTCCTTTTTCTCAGCTTTGACTACACCAATTGCTTTTACTATGACATTGAGTGCCTTCTCTTGCTTAAGGAGAAGTGTCATGCATCTCTTGACATTATGGCCATCCTGCCAGCACCTTTCACACTATTCCATGTCTATCAATATAGCAAACTTATTCTTTGAAACCACTGGTTTGGGCTTCCACCAACAATCCTTTTCAGTGTATCCTTGCCTTTTATAATATGTGCAAGAACTCACGATAAGTGTTCTCTTCTGAATTTTGTATTGTCTCCCCCTATATGCAGCATTGGATCTTTTCAAGTTGGAGACATATATTGGCCTTCTCCACCAGCATTTACTTGCCTTATGACCCCAAACACCACAATAAAGACAGTAACCTGGAAACTGCCTCTTCTTGGGTCTAATCAAAGTTTGTTTTCTTTTGTTCATTGCTTGCTGTATAGGTAAAGTTGTTGGCTTCTTTGCTTGTGTGGCTTTCATTGTAGCCACCTTCTTCTCCTTCTTTTGTTCAATCATTACCTTTGGCTGACTACTTTTTAACCATATACATCATTTTTGGCCCTGGCATTGGTTTGATAACTATCTTCTCTTCTTCAATTATCTTCTCCTGAGTCACAACCTTTTCTTTCAACTTTTGTGGTAAAGTCTCATTCTCTTTAGTTAGTGTAGCCTCAGATTGCTTCACTTTCTCTTCATTCTTTTTTTCTCTTACAGAGCTTGTTTCTTTTACCACTTGAAACTTCTACAAGTTCTCCTCATTCCTTTTAAGTTGTTGTTGAAGTCTCAACAACTTTATCTCTATTTCTTCAATTTTTGAAGTCCTTGAGCCAAGCTCTATTGTAAGGTCTTTACATATTTTGATATGTTCCTCAAATCTTCTCTTGAAGTCAATATGTTCAGCCCTTATTTGATCCTTTTGACTTTCAGCTTCCTCAAACTTTACTTCAACTTGTTTTATGTTAGCCTCCAACCTTTTTATGGTTCTACCCCTTCTGATTATCTCTTTTGAAGCTACTTCCAACTCAACTTCAAGATCTGGTTCTTCTTCGTCAACTTCCTCATCCTCTTCAGAGGTTGAACTACCACCTTGAGTTGATGCCATAAAGGCTTGCTCATCTGATGATTCTTCATCTTCCTCCTCATTAGTTTCTTTTATTTGACTCATATAACTCTTGAATGAGCCTCTCTTCTTCTTATGTGAGTTGGTAGTCTTTTTACTGGACTTCTTTGATTTCAATGATGGTCTTTTCCATTTTGAATTCAGCTCATCACCATCCACATCTTCATCATCAAGTTTCACTTTGTAATGATAAGAAAAGTGTCCAGTCTGACCACAACGATAACATCTCAAGGACAACTGTCCTTTTCCCTTCTTAGACCCTTTTTTGAACTTCCTTGTAAAGTATACCTACACTTCACTTTCACTTTCTTCCTTATCATTGTCATCATCCTCACTGGATGATTCTTCCTCTTCTTTTATCTTCAAGTGTTTCATAGCTTTGAAAGTTGCCTCCTTTGATACCTATGGCTACCACCTTTGAGGCAAATCTCTCAGGCAGAATTCTCAGAATTTTCTTCACAATAGATGAGTCCTTCTTGTTTTTCCCATGACTTCTAAGGTCATTTACAACATCAATAACCCAGGTAAAGAACTCTTGGACTATCTCATTCTTCTGCATTCTGAGGGATTTATATCTCTCCTTGAAAACTTGAAGCTTGGACTTCATTCTGCCATCACCTTCATAGACCTTCTGCAATCTATCCCATATCTCCTTAGCATATTTGTAGTCCATAACTTTAGCATATTCAGCATTTATCAATGCTAGAATGATGACATTTGAGGCCTTCCTATTGATCTCAAATTGTCTTAATTCCTCTACGGTTAGATCTTTACCTTCTTCTAGAGGTTCAAAACCCTCCTATACAAATTTCACCACATTCATGCCCATGGTTGCAAATACCACCTACATTCTCGCTCTCCATATTTGGAACCTTCCTATTGTAAGTAGTACTAGTGCTGGTACCAGCATCCATTTCTCAGTATGCTAAACAAGTTGAAACTTCTGAAACCCTTCAAACTAGTACTCTAAGCTATTAAGTTTAAAACTAGTTAACCTGTGCTCTGATACCAATTAAAGTTCCCAACTTCACCGTAGGCTTTACTAGTCTGTGATATTGAGAGGGAGGTTAATCAATATCACACCCCTTAAAAACACACTCTGATAATTTAAGCCAAAGTATTCTACTTATTTTATACTCTAGCTTTCATCAATACGTAGGTATGTGAACAACTTCAAACTCTTGTCAAAAGTGAACTCTTTCTTAGATTCGACTAAGGTAGAACTATAGTTACCTACTAATCACAATAGTCTCCAAAGTCACCTTTCAGACACCTTGCCTATTAGATAGATCAGATGTTCTTGATTAGGTCTTCTTTAGGTTATGGGTTCAATGATACTTTAGCTGCATTCACAACTCAATTCAAAACACAGAATGCAAATCAAAGTAAAGATACAAGAGATTTACGTAGTTCTATAAGCGTGACGTATATCCATGGTGGTAGGGACTCTTGCTTTACCGAGACAATCCACTATACTTGAGAATACCAATGTGGTACTCCTGATGTTCACAATGTAGTTACAATGGATGTCTTAATCCTCTATTCCTTTCACTATTACAAATACAAATCAAGTACAATACAAAAAGTGTCACTTACTGTGTCTACCCTTCTTTTAGCTTGTCTTGCCTCTATTGAATTGAATAGGATGCTTCACTACCACTTAGAAGTTTACCTCAATACTGTCTAATATCTGGAAATACATTGAGTTCTTTCCAATGCTTTGCTGAATTCCTTCTTTAGGTTGTTTCACATAACTCCTGCTTTCATTGTCTCATGGCTTCATGGCTTGCACTCATGCTTCTGGTTTGCCATTTCACATCTTACGGCCTGCCCCACGCTTCTAATTAGTCACACCGTTGCACATTCTAGTCTCACGCCGTTGCATATTCTGGTCTCACACCGACGCACATTCCAGTCTCATGTTTCTAATATGCACCTGCTTCGCTATTCTCAAGCCTCACAGATACCATATTTGCTCTCCTTGTCTAGTTTATAGTTCCACTAGTCTCCCATTTTTGGTTTTTGCCCTCACCTTATGTTTCTGGTTTTCATCTCTTCCAGGGGTAGTGCATTTCTGGTTTTGTCGTTGATGTGTCATCTTCTCTCCTACAAGTGTATCATCTCTTACGGGTTTCCTTTTGTCGTGCATTCCTTTGTCGTGTTGTCATCTTTTCTCTTGCCAATGGTTATATGTTTCTCATGGGTTTCTCTCTCTCTTGCCATCACACAGTTTTCTCTTTGCCATGTCGTCCATTTCTCTCTCGATGGTTGTACGTCTCTCACGGGTTTTCTCTGTCACTGTCCAGCCATGTTTTCTCTCTCTTCATCTAGCCATGTTTTCTCTCTCAACATCCAACTGAGTCTCCTTTCTTTTGCAGGTGGTGTTTTGCTGTGCTGACCCTATTATGTCGTACTTCCCCTTTTCTTCCAAGGGTTTGGTTTTATATACTCCCTTCCATGAAAACCCTAGTAGGGCTTACTGTGGCAAATTTACTTTCTTATCCCTCCATGTGACTTTACTTTCTTGCCCCTCCATGCAACTTTACTTTTTTGCCCCTCTATGTAGCTTTAAATTGCATGCACACTTAAATCTAGTTAACAACAATTACAACCCAGACAAGGCTGTAGGAACAACATTATCCAATGTCTATCTTCTGGTTTAATCTTTACATGATAAAATACAAATTTTAGATCAATTGAACTGAAATGTTGTGTACCATTTAGTTTTCTAAATAATGCTTGTTTGTGAGGAATAATGTAAACTAGTCTATCATAAATCTTATTTAAAGGTTTGTATTTTATGACTAACCTACTTTTACCTCTGCTTTCTTCATTGTTCTTTCCTATTATAAAATTAATACAATTGTTTCTGCTGCTAAATGGTATATAAAATCTTTTGTCAAACATTTTTGTGACATGCATCCTAAATTCTTGTTCCATTTCTGGTGTCATTGAAAACAACTTGCTATGTATTGTATAATTCTCATGTCCTTCCTTGATTAAGATAGGAACATAAGTCTGATGCTTTTCCTATTATGATAGAGGATTTTCACCTTCAAGCTTTTGCAATTCAGCTACAATCCTATTCTCAATATTAGTACTATTAGTTAGTGTATAGGATATGTTGAAAGAATTTTCTCTATTTCTTCCCATATCACTGCACTAAAGTTGTTTGAGTTGTTACAAGGTTAACCTATCAAACCTAAACATTTTCTTACATAAAGTTGTAAGTGTCATGTTTTTCATGTAAGATAAGAATTTCTTACCCAAATTGAGTTTTATTTTATGCCTATAGTCAAAGAGTAAAGGTATCTTTACCTTTTTTGTTACTAGTGTATTTCTACATTTTTTGTGTATATGGTTAATACTTTTGTATTTCCTACTATACCTTTTAAGGTAAATGGTTTTTATACCAACAACCATTTGGTTGGGTTCACAAAGTCTATGTCACCTATCAAAATAGATGCACCTATGTCAATAAGTTCTCCTATCCATCTTTCTTAGACCTTACATTTCACAAAATTAGTGTATTCCATAAAGGTATTCCTTCAATAGTATTTTGCGTGTTTGTTTTAGTCAAAGTTAGCTTCCAAACTTCCTTAATTTATCTTGCAAATTTTGCAAAGACGTTAGGAAATTATTTCCAAGGGAAATTTCAGGAAATGTTGTGTCATACACAATTTGAAATTGTACCATGATGTCTAGTAATTGAAAATGTGCAAATCTAAGTGAAATTTTAATTACATAGTCTATTTTCTAATTTATTCCATTGTGTATGAAAAGTTATGGGTTATCAAAATTTTCAATCAAATATTCCTTACCTATTACCTTTTCAAACTAAATGTATAAAATACATGTATCTGCATTGACAAAAACTTATGATTTCATACCAGCTATATAACATTCAAAATATGAATATTTTCTTATTACCTATAAATGCGTGGACGATTGTGACTTAACAAGTCTTCTATGGGAATCTTCATAAAAAATATTAGCCTATCTAGATGATTGACCAATTTCTTTTGATCCTTATAAAGTGATAGAATAATCTCAAGGATAATCTATCTATTTTCTTTGGATAAAAGGTTCATATAGGTTTTGGAATCATAACAAGTTTTGATTTTAATGCTGAATGTTTGGAATTGTCTACCATATCAATGTTAAGCAATTTCCAATATATTTTAAGTGCGAGATTAAGTTTTTGGTCCATCAAACTTAATGAGAAATTTGGAAAATATCAACACTAAGTTTTTTATAGAACAAATTACCTTCTAATTTAAATTTGAAGGATTTTGCTAGTATTGTGACAAGTATGGGCATAAGGCTAGTGCGTGTTGGAGTAATGGGCTTATAATAAAGAGAAATGTGAGGCAAGAGTCTAGGGGGAGACTTTATCAAGAAAGGAAACAGCTTCAAGTGAAAAGAAGCCAAATTCCATTAAGAAACAAAGTTGATATGTTGGAAGAAATCTATGGAAGATGTGAAAAGAGTAGACATAATGCTGAAAAATGCCTGACATTGCTAATTGGTTAAAGAATGTAAAGGAGGACACCTACCTATGCTCCTATGTTTGGCTAAAGACGTCTTCTTCTTTAGTTGTGGAAGTAATTTTAAAAACTTCTAAGAAAGAAAAGCCATGGATCTTTAATAGTACCTATTCTTTACACATGATAGGAGAATCCAAGGTGTTGAAGGAAGTAGAAAAATATGATGGAGGGTTAGTCACATTCGTTAATAATGGTGCTTTAAAGATTAAAGGTGTTAGTGCTACTGAAATTGATGCGAAAAAACTGAAATAAGAGGAAGTGCTCTATGTTGAAGGGCTAAAACACAATTTAATTAGTATTAGTCAACTTTATGATGATGGGCATGAAGTTACTTTCAACAAAAGTGGCTACATAGTAAAAAGATTAAATGATGCTACTATTCTTACAAAGGGAGAAAGAACAAATGGAAACTTATACTAAGTTTCTTGCAACAAAAACAGATGCTACATGAGCACCAAAGATGAGAATTTGTTGTGGCATAGGAGATTAGAACATCTTGGACAAATGGGTCTAAACAAATTTTCCAAAAATGAAGCTGTGAAAGCTATATCTAAGCTAAGAAGAGAAGTAAATGCAATTTACAACTTATGTCAGAAAGGGAAGATGGTGAATGCTACCCACAAAAATGTGGAGATTCAAACAAAAAAGCCATTGGAGTTCATTCATTTGGATATCTGTGGGCCTATAAGACTTGTATTATTTTCATGAAACATAAATAAGATGATCTCAATAATTTCAAGAGCTACAAAAGGCTAGCTAAAAATTAGTTAGGGAGAAGAATTAAAAGACTCAAGATAGACAATGGGATAAAATACACTTGCAATGAATTTGAAAATTATTTAGAAAAGTATGGAGTGAAGCATGAAATGCTAGTCTCTACACTCCCTAACAAAATGAATTGGCTAAACGAAATAATAGAATCTTAGTGGATATGGCATGGAACATGTTGGTTGATCATGGTACCTTACATGTCTACTAGAGAAAGGCTATCACAACTACCACTCAAATTCAAAATAGATGCTTAATGAGACCACATACAAAGAAGATACCCTATGAGATATGGAATGGAAAGAAGCCAAGTGTAAAACATTTTAAAGTATTTGGAAGCCCATGCCTCATTAAAATCAAAGGGAAGAATCTTGGAAATTTTGATGAGAGGTTTTAGATGTTACAACAAAAGGCTATAGAAAATTATATACAATTTTGATGTAAAAGTGATTGAAAATGGGTCTATAATGTAATCACAGAATAAGGAAGCTAAAGATGTTGAGTGTGATAATGAAAAGGAATCTAAAAGTGAGAAATCAGAGGCTATTTAGCATAAGGAAGACATTTATTCTCAAGTTACAAGTGATGAAGAAAATAAATCACGACATTTCTAAACTCATAGAAGAGTTAGAATTGAAGTTGAGGCTAAAAACATTATTAGTAACAAAGAGGATTTTGTGCAAACTAGAAGAAGGCTAAAAAGTGGTGAACAAACCTCATTGATCTTCGAAGTTGAGCCCATGTTAGTGGAAGAAGCATTAAAGCACAAGCAATGGGTATGTACTATGAATAAAGAGTTTGATCAAATTGAAAAGAACAACACTTGGTGTTTAGTTTTAAGACCTAAAGGGAAAAACATCATTGGAACCAAGTGGGTGTTCAAAAATAAGCTCAATAAAAATGGTAAGGTTGTACAAAACAAGGCAAGACTTGTTTGCAAATGCTACTTATAAGTAAAAGGTGTGAATTTTGAAGAGACCTTTACTCCTATGGCCAAACTTGATGTAATCAGAATATTCATGGTCATTATTGCTCAAAGAAATTACAAAGTTTATCATATGGATGTGAAATCAACATTTCTAAACGGATGACATAAATTTTGTTGCTGAAAAGAAGGCTCTTTGCATAATTTTTGTTGATTAGATGAAGAAGAAGTTTGAGATGTCTATGCTAGGTGAAATGAAATTCCTTTTAGGGTGATAAGGACCTTTTTAGGTCTCACATTGAGAGGGGGAAGGGGGCAATCAATGTAAGATGCTTGCCTTTTATAAATCTTTCTAGATTAACCTCTGTGACTTATTAGAGTCAATGATCTAATTTTTATCTTTTTACTTTACATGAGAATGGCTATACAAATATCAATCAAATGCAAGCACCCAAGAACACACAACAATTTTTATGTGGTTCACCCATAATGTGTAAGCTACGTCCACAATGTGATAAGATCACTCCTAAATCACACAATCCACTCTTGTTATTAATGGATACAGTTATGTTGTGGAAGGATCACTCCTTCACTACTTATAATGATCTCTTGATCACTTGACAAATTGATCTCTCGATCACTTGAAAGCTTGATCTCCCGATCACTCTAAGGTTTAATCTCTTAATCACTAGATGAGTTGATCTCCCAATCACTTTAAGGGTCTCCCACCCTTTTTCAACAACTTTATCAAAAGGTTAGTGATCAACAATTTTTTGAGAAGGATCACTTAATGTGCACAAGCTATTGTTGTAGAAAATGGATCTTCTCTTATATTGCTACAACTGCCTACTTTTGCATTGGTAGGTTCATTCTTGTTACTGGCACTACCTCACTTACTGCCTTGGCAGGTTCTCTTCCCATACTACTGGTGCTGCCACTCTAGCTACCTTGGCAGGTTGCTTCACCTATTGCAAGTGCTGCCTACCCTATTGCCGAGGCACATTTTCTACTCTATTGCTACAAGATGCTGGACTTGTTGCCAGGGCATGTTTTCTCCTCTACTACTGCAAGCTACCAAACCTGCTATCTAGACATGTTTTCTCCTTTGCTGTTGCAAGCTGCCAGATTTATTGTTGGGGCACGTTTTCTCCTTTGCTGTTGCATAGACTTGCTACCGAGGCACTTTTTTTTTCTCTTGCTATTGGTGTTGCCTACCCTGCTGCTAAGGCAAGTTTTCTCCTCTATTGCTAGTGCTTGCACTTACTGCCTTCTGTTGGTTATGCCTACATTTGTTGCTTGCCGTTGCAAGTTGCTAGTTGTGCCTACTACTGGTCATGCTTTCCCTTACAGCTATTGTTGCATGCCCTTACTACTATTGCTAGCTGCCCTTGCTATTATTATTGCATGCCCTTATTGCTATTACCGACATACCCTTACTACTCTTCCTAGTTATGACTACTACTACAATTGCTAGTTGTGCTTCACTTGTTGCAAATGTTTGTTGTGATTCATTTGTTGCCAACTATTGCAAACTATTGGATGTACAACAAGTTGCTGGTTATGCTACAAGATCCCTCTTTTGTGGCTGTTACACGTCCTTCTCTCTTTGGGGTGCTTGTTGCACATTTTTCTCTCTTTGATGTGGCTACTACACATTTTTCTCTCCTTGATGTGGAAGTTACACGTTCTTCTCTCCTTAGGGTGGCTGCTACATGTTTTCTTTCCTTGGTGTGGCTATTGCACCTTGTTCTCACTTTGGTAAGGCTACCTCCTTCTTCTCCATTAGGTGTGGCTGCTAGTTGTTACAACTCCTCTTTTAACTAGTGTGGTTGCTTCCTTCTTTGGTGGTTGCTATCACCTTTTCTTTGGCCAACTACTATTGCAACTCCCTTGGCTAGTCACTCTCTCATTGGTGGCTACCTCCCTCTTTGCTGCTCAACTTGTCTTTGGCTTCAGGTTTGCACACCTTTCCTTAGTTTTAGGTTTGCTATTCAACTTTACAGCTTTTGCTGTTCTCTCAATTTTTCTGCAAGCCACACGTCGGTCTTGCACGATGCATGGAGGTATTTATAGAGCCTTGAGATTAGGGTTGCATACTAATCAACAGTAAGTTTTGATTCCAAAGGGTTACCCTCCAATCAATAGCCAAATTTGATTTTTAAGATTTAGGGTCAACCGTCAACATTGATTTCCTAAAATTTAGGTTAATGGTTAAGGGTCAATGATCAACCTTAACCCCTAAAATTTAAGGTCAATGGTCAACATTGACTCATCAACTTTAAGGTTGACCTACCATCAATGGTTTTGCCCAATGACCTTTCTGCATATTAATGACATTCATAATATCAAATTAACAAGAATAACTATGTAAGATTCTGTTCACAATAAATCCAACATTAGCTATCAAAGATGGGCTCAACAATCTCCCTCTTTGGATTTCTTGGCAACATAGTAAATTCAGCAATCAACAATTAAGCACAAATAACAACCTTTCACATATATAGCTCTCTTAGAAACATGCATCACCGTTTTGCATGTACCTGTACCTTTAACTCCCGTTTTTTTCTACTTCTCCCCCTTAACAATATCTCCTCTTTCAAGCTACTCCCCCTTTTGATCAGTATATACTCTCTTTGGATTTATGCAACATATCTCCCCCTTTGACAACAAATCAAAAAAATAGTAAAAGAGGGAAGGGGAGAGGGGTTAGAGACATACCTTAGCTTTTAGGGGGTGGTGAACACATAAATTCAGCCTTAACTTCTAAAACATCTCTCTTAATAGAAGTTTGGTGAATATATCTATAACTTGCTCCAATGGCTTCTTTGTTTGAATCTCCACATTTTTGTGAGTACCATTCACCATCTTCCCTTTTTGAGGAGTGCTATAAATTGTATCTCTTTCTCTTCTCAGCTTAGGTACATCTTTCACAACTTTATATTTTGACAATTTGTCAAGCCCCATTTGTCCAAGATGTCCCAATCTCTCATGCCACAATAAATTCTCATCTTTGCTACTCATGCAGCATGTATTTTTACTTCTAAAAACTTGGTGTAAGTTTTCATTTGTTCTCTCCCTTAGTAAGAACAACACTATCACTTAATCTTTTTACCTTACAGCCACTCTTGCCTAAAGTAACTTCATGTCCATCATCACATAATTGGCTAATATTGATAAGATTGTGTTTTAGTCCTTCAACATAAAGTAGTTCCTTCGACTTTACCTTTTCTGCACCAATTTTAGTAGCACCAATACCTTTATTCTTTAAGGCACTATCATTACCAAATGTTACTGTCCCTCTATCATATTCTACTCCCTTCAACATCTTGGAGTCTCTAGTTATGTGTGAAGAGCAGCCACTATCTAGGATCCATGACTTTTCTTTCTTGGAAGCTTTTAAGGCTACTTCCACAACCATAGTCATTTCTCTTCCTCTTCTTCTTCTATAGCCAAATGTAGGAGCATGTATAGGTGTTTTCCTTTGCACTCTTTGACTGGGCAACAATGTCAAGCAATCCTCAGCAGTGTGTCCAACCTTTTCACATCTTCCACAGATTTCTCACAGCAAATCAAATCTATTTCTTAGTGGAAAATGACTTCTTTTCACCTGAGACTCTCCTTTCTTAATGGAGTCTCCCTTCGACTTTTGCTTCACATTCCTCTTTAATATTGGCTCATTACTTTAGCACATATTAGCCTTATGCCCATACTTACCATAGCTCTAGCAAAATCCTTCATATCTAGATTTTCTTCTTTCACCATGTTCATGTCTCCTACTTCAGCAATTATTATGGCAACCTCCTCTCCATCTTTAATGACTTGTCTCCTTTGGATAGGAGTCGTCACCGCATCTTTCCAACCCATTTTAGCTTGGGATAGTTTCTTTTCTCCAAAACATCATTGTACTTGCTTTTAGGCACAAACACAATTTTATTCTTCTCTTCTACCTTCTCACTCGACTTTTCAATATAGCCAAGTCCTTTCTTCCTCGTGGAATGAGTTCTTTGTTTGCTTAGACACTTATCCAATTTTCTAGTAGCATACTCCTTGATGGCATTTGCTGAAGATGACTCTCCTCTCACTTATATAACCTACATAAAGCCTTCTTCATAATTTTTTACTTTAGAGTCATTCTTGTCAAGCTTGGCTTATAAAATCAGCACATCTTGCTCTTGTGCAATCACCTTAGCACCAAGCTTTTTGTGTATCTTGCCTTGCTCTGCCTCAAGTATAATCAAATCCCTAATTCTCTTCAAGTACTCCATCTCTTTTGCTTCAAATTCCTTTTCTTTCACCTAGAGATCAAATTCATCAACAACAGAATTTTCATATAGCTTCTTAAGATGCTTTACCTCTTTTTCCAACTTTTTATTTTTGTGCAAACAAGCTCTCAACTCATTCTCAAATTGTTGCACCAACTTATCCTCTTCCTTTTTGGTTGATTCCTTATCATTTAAAGATTCTTGATCATTATCCGCTTTAGCAACTAGTACATTCTTTAGAGCATCATCATTAACATCATCATCAACTTCTTCTTCAAAATCTTTTTCATCCATCTTGGTCAAATATTTTCTTCTTTTGGATTTGAAGAGTTGCTATTTCCCTTTGGAACTTGAATTTCCAGCTTTAAAATAGTCAAATTTCTTTGTTCTCCTCCGTGAGGTCGGTTCATCATCATCATCACTGACTACTTCTCTTCTCTTTGGGCAATCCATGGCAAAGTGCCCTATGTCTCCACAACTAAAGTACTTCAAGGGTAATTTTTCCTTGTACTTCCCTTTTCCTTTACTCATATTTTTGGAGATGTATGCCATGACTTCATCCAATTCAATATTGCCATCTTCTTCTTTAAAGTAGTTGTTAAATTCTTCTTCTTCGTCTTTAATATTTAATTTCTTCAATGCCTCAAAGGCCAACTCCTTCTCCACCTTAGAATTATTTTCTTTCTTCATTAGGGCTATTCTCATTTCATAAGCCACCAATATGCTATGTAAATCATCTAAGGGTAGTCTATCCAAATCTCTATCTTCTATAGTGGAAACATTGGCATTGTAAGCTTTTGGTAAGGTTCTAAGTATCTTCCTTACCACAGTCGCATCATTGATCTTCTTTCCATAGCCTTTAATGAAGCACACAATTTCATTTACTTTTGTGAAGAAGGCATCCATAGATTCATCATTCTACATCTTTATGTCTTCAAGTCTACTCTTCCAAATTTGTAGCTTAGCTTCCTTCACAACCTTGTCCCCTTCATTCTTCAACTTTTCCCAAATTTACTTGGTCGTGTTACACCTGATGACTTTGGTGAATTCTTTGTCTGAGAAGGAGATATATAGGGCATTTCTTGCCTTTCCATCACACTCCAAATTCTTCTTATTAGTAGGCTTCATAGTAGCAACTTCAGTAATAGGGATGAAGCCACTAACAACATATTCAAATACATCCAGACCAAGTGACATTAGATATGGGAGCATTTTGTTCTTCTATAACTAATAATTCTATCCATGAAAAAGAGGAATGCCTTTACTATTAATACTTTTATGCTATCCATGATATCAACCAGCAATAGATGTAAAGACTCATAGCAAAACAAACAATTTCAAATCAAAGCAAACAAATTGGATCAACAGAGCAAACTTGGCTCTGATACCACTTGATGAGGACCGTTTTAGGTCTCACACTAAAAGGGGATGGGGTGAATTAGTATAAGATACTTACTTTTTACAAATCTGTTTAGATTAACCTCTGTAACTTGTTAAAGTTGATAATCCAATTATTTATCTTGCTTCTTTATATGAGTGCGGACATATGGATATCAATTAAGTGTGAGCACTAGAGAACACATAGCAATTTTTACATAGTTCACCCACAATGTGTGAGCTACATCCATGGTGTATTAGCATCACTCCTAAATCGCACAATCCACTCTTGTTATCAAGGAATACAATTATATTATGGAAGGATCACTCCTTAACCACTTATAATGTTCTCTTGATCACTAAAAGAGTTGATCTCCTAAACACATAAAAGATTGATCTCTTGATCACTCTAAGTGTCTCCTACCATTTTTCATAAAGTTTATAAAAAGGTTAGTAACTAACACTTTCCTGAGAAGGATCACTCAAAGTGCACAAGTTGCTAATGCAGAAAGTGGATCTTTTCCTCCCTCACTATCGGTCTTTGCTCAAGCTTTACCAATCTCTTCTCTGCAAGGTCTATTTTCTACAGGTTCTCTTAGCTGTAGGTTAACTCTGTTATAGGTTCTCTTTGGTTGGTGATCTGTGTTGGTAGGTTTCTTCCCTTGTTGCCTTGGCAAGTTGCTTCACCTATTACCTTGACAGGTTGTTTTCCTACTGCTTTAGCAAGTTGCTTCACTTCTGACCATTGTAAGTTGCTTCACTTACTACCTTGGCAGGTTATTTTCCTACTATTGGTTTTGCCTACCCTGCTATCGAGGCAAGTTTTCTCCTCTTACTATTGGTGCTACCTACCTTACTACTAAGGCAAGTTTTCTCCTCCTGCTACTAGTTGTGCTACAAGTTACTGGTTATGCTGCAAGATGCTAGTTATGCTACAAGTTGCTAGTTGTGCTATAAGTTGCTAGTTGTGGTTCACCTACTATCGTTTCTATAAGCTACTGGTTATGACTACTATTGGTCGTGCCTGCACTTGCTATCTACTACTAGTTATGCCCACACTTGTTGCTATTACTGCTGTGGTGCTTACTGTAATTGCTATTGTACATCTCCTTTAGTTTGGTATGACTACTATATGTCTCCTCTAGTTTGGTATGGCTGTTACACCTTCTCCTTTATGGGTTTGTCACTACTACACCTTTCCTTGATTGGTTTGCTAGTTGTTGCACCTCTCCTTGATTGGTTTGTTAGTTGTTGCACCTCTCCTTGATTGGTTTACTGGCTGCCACACCTCTCCTTGATTTGTTTGCCAACTATTGCACCTCTCTCTGAGTGGCTATTGCAACTTCTTCCTTGGGTGGCTATTACAACTTCTTCTTCTCCCTTTGATTTGGCTAACTACTACCTTGTTCTTTTCCCTTTGGTAAGGCTACTTGCTACTGCAACTCCTCCTTTGATTGGTGTGGCTGTCAGTTGCTGCAATGCCTTCTCCCATTGGTATGGTTACCGGTTGTTGCACCTTCCTTAGTCGGTTGCACCTCTCCTTGCTGCTGCACCTCTCTTGGCCAGTTACACCTCTCTTTAGTGGCAGCCTCCTTTGCCTTAGCTAGTCACTCTTTCTTTGGTGGCTGCCTCTCTCTTTGCCATTTAACCTATCTTTGGCTTTAGGTTTGCCATTCATCTCTTCTTGGCTTTAGGTTTGTGGTTCACCTCTACAGCACTTATTGTTCTCTTCATTTTTCTGCAGATGCATGGAGGTATTTATAGAGCCTTGGGATAAGGGTTGCACACTCATCAACAGTCAACATTGATTCCCAAGGGTTACCCTACAATCAATGGTCAAATTTGATTCCTAAAATTTAGGGTTACCAATTAACATTGACTTCTTAAAATTTAGGGTCAATGGTCAAGGATTAACGATCAACATTGACTCATCAACTTTAGGGTTAACCTACCATCGACAATTTTTCCCAACAACCACTCTACATCTCAATGGCATTCATAACATCAAATTAACAACAAATCCAACATTAGCAATTAGAGATGGGCTCAATAACTTTAAACCCTGAACCCTAAACCCCTTAAACCCTAAACCTTAAACATTGAACCCTATGAACCATGCCAACCTTATGTGCCTTGTGAACCCTGCAAACCCTACAAACCCTGAACTTTAAATGTTATGAACCCTAAACCCTCTGTACCTTAAACCCTCTAATCCCTAAACTATGAACCCTAAACCTTGAACCCTTTGAACTCTTTAAACCCTCTTAACCTCTTGAAGCCCCTGAACACCATGAATCCCCAACTTGGAACCCCTAACCTAAAACCTTAAACTCTTAACCTTAAACCCATAACCCTAAACACTGAACCTCCTACCTTAAACCATGAACCTTATAAACCCTATAAAGGCTGTGAACCCTCTAAACCTTGTGAACCTTATGAACATTGAACCCTATGAACTTTGAACCTTATGAACCTTGAACCCTATAAACCCAATACCCTACAAACCTTGAACACTGTGAACCCTGAATCTTGTGAACCTTGTACCTTAAACACTACAAGCCCTAAACAATATAAACCCTATACCTTATGAACCCTGAACTTTGAACCCTGATCCTGGAACCCTAAACCCTCTGAACCGTAAACCATGAGCCTTACAACCATATAAAACTTGAACTTTGAACCTTGAAACCCTCGAAACCTTAAACCCTTTGAACCCTCTAAATCTTTTGAACCCTGAACTCTAAACCCCTTAAACCTTAAACCCACTGAACCTTGAACCCTACCCCATGTGTTTGGGGAGAGAGGCAGAGATGGCAAGTTGTGGATGAATGGTAAGGAGTTAAGAGTGAATTTGCTTGTTCAATGAATTGGAGCTTAATCGATTCTTAAAATTTGCCCTTTTTCTCTACCTTGGTATTGATTTCATTTTCATCCTTGCCTCTTAATTCTCATATTAGAAATTCTTATTCTTTATTGGAAAGACTCTATCTAGAGGGAACTCATGTCCAGGCCAAGCATGTTGTTTTTGCAATTGCTTCTCTAGCAAATTCGTTGAAGGAGCCCATTTTGTGAAACCTATGTAAGGTGTGAAAATCCCACCTTTCCCAAATTTTGTGTTTTTTGGTGTAAGTCACTCATTTCATTTACTTTGTTCTTTTCTTGCATTTTCTATAAGCCACTTGTGTTTTTATTTTTTGTGCTTGTTGTAATATGACTTTATTTTTTAACATGAATTTTTGATCTATTACATCTCTTTTCTCTCTAACATAAATAGGTTTTTAAGTTTGATCAATCTTAGCAATAATATTGTTCATTGTCTTTTCCTTAGTTTCACTATGAGATGATAATAACATCTATAATTGTGATAAGATGTTTTATTTTACTGGAAAATTATATTTGTTGACATGATTGGAATGAAATGAGAAACCAAGATTGCTTTTTATGGTGTTCTGAATAAAGTCAATTGAATTCCTAACAATGATACTACATAGTTCACTCTATGGGATAACCATATTATTTTGATCTTTCAACTTTATAATTTGCCTTGAGGGAACTAACATGTGAAATGGGTTTTCGCCATCTCTTTGAAGGTGTGTGGCTTTAGTCAAATTCATTTCTTTATCCACTTGCACAATGCTATTGTTGAGCCCATCTTTGATGGCTAATGTTGGATTTGTTGTTAACAACATCTCACATTTATCCTTATTGATTTAATGATGTGAATGCCATTTGAGATGTAGAGAGATCGTTTGTTAAAACCATTGATGGTAGGTCAATCCTAAATTTAATGAGTCCATATTAACTGTTAACCTTAAATTTTAGGAGTTAATGTTGATCATTGACCCTAAATTTTAGAATCAATGTTGACTATTGATTATAAGGCAACCTTTGGGAATCAATGTTGACCATTGACTATAGGACAACTCTTAGGATAAATATATCCATGCAGCTGCTAAGTGGTGTGTGCTCTATAGAAAATTAGATAGAAAATAGCAAGAGAGAGTGCTGTAAAAATAAAAGAGAGAGCTTGACAAGAGAGAGTACTGCGAACCATATGAAAGCTATAAAACGTGTCCTACAAAAGAGAAAAGAGAGCTACAAATATTGTCCTGTAGAAGATAAAAGAGAACTACAAAAATGTGTCTTACAAAAGAGAAAAGTGAGCTACAAAAATGTGTATTGTAGAAGAGAAAATGACAATAGCACTAAATGAAGAAGAAGAGTGCAACGACAGCAAAGAAAAGGCAGTAGCTTTAATATGGAGAAGGCAACAACTACTGCAATTAAAAGGCAGTAGCGGTAGCAAAGAGGAGGCAGCAATGGCAACAAGAAAAATAAAGCCTCTAGTAGCAAAAGAGAAAGAGAGTGTGCATGGTAGAAGGAGAGTGCAGTGCCAAGAGGAAAGACAACAATAGTATCTAAGAGGAGAGACTACAACAATATATAGGAGGAAAGATAGCAGTAGCATCCAGGAAGAGAGAGTGCAACAACATCTAGAAGGAAAGATAGTACTAGCATCTAGGAGGAGAGAGTGCAACGACATCCAGGAGGAGAGATCGTAGTGACATTCAAAAAGAGAGAACCTGCCAACATAGAAGCAAGTAGTACCAACAACAAAGGAGAAACCGGCCTGCAGTGGAGAGAACCTATAGAAGAGAGAACCTACAAAGGAGAGACAATAGCAGTAGTGGAGAGAACTTACAAAAGAAAGATAGCAGTAGTAGTGGAGAGAACCTATAGAGTAGAGACAACATCCATAGTAGAAAGAAAAGGAGAGAAATTGTAAACTAGAGACTTACAAAGCTTAAGCAAAGACAAGCAGTGAGGAAGGAGAAGATTTGTTTTGTACAATAACAACTTTTGCACATTGAGAGATCTTTCTTAGAAAAGTTTTATTATAAACTTTTTACATACTTCTTGAAAAAGGGTGGGAGACCCTTGGAGTGATTGGGAGATAAATCTTTTGAGTGATTGGGTGATCAATCCTTCGAGTGATCAAGAGATCAACTCTTCAAGTGATCAAGAGATCATTGTAAGTGGTTAAGGATTGATCCTTCCATGAACGGTTAAGGAGTGTCCTTCCACAACATCAAATGTATCCCTTTGATAATAAAAGTGAATTGTGTAATTTAGGAGTGATCTTGTCACACTGCGAATGTAGCTCACACATTATGGGTGAACCACGAAAAAATTATGTGTTCTTGAGTACTTATGCTTGCTTGATATCCATACAACTATTCTCATATGAAGAAGTAAGATAAAAATTGGATCATTGACTTTAACAAGTCACAAAGGTTTAATCCTAATAGATTTGTAAAAAGTAAGCATCTCACACTGATTCACCCTTTCCCCCTCTTAATATGAAACCTAATAAGGTCCTCATCAAGTAGTATCAAAGCTTGGTTTCCTCTGTTGATCCATTCTACTTTAATCTGAAAGTTTTGTTACTATTGTAAATCTTTACATCAACTACTAGTTAATATTGTGGAGAGCATGAATACACTTAATAGAAAAGGAATTCCTACTTTTGATGGACAAAATTATCAATTATGAAAGAATAGAATGTTCCTATATTTGATGTCACTTGGTCTGAATGTGTTTGAATTTGCTATTAGTGGCTATAGAGAAGATGTTGAATGATGAATCTGTGGATGTCTTTTTTACAAGAGTAAATTAAATTGTATGCTTAGGCTATAGAGAAGAGATCAACAATGATACTATGGTAAGGAAGATACTTAGAACCTTACTATAAGCTTTTAATGTTAAAGTTTCCTCCATATAAGATAGAAATTTGGATAGACTGCACTTGGATGATTTACACAGCATATTGGTGGCTTATGAAATGAGAATAACCTTAATGAAGAAAAAAAAGAAGCCTAAGATAGAGAAGGAGTTGGCCTTTAAGGTAATGAAGAAATTAAAGATTAAAGAACAAGAAGAAGAATCCAACGGTAGCTCTGAAGTTTAAGATGGTGATACTAATTTTGATAAAGTCATGGCATACACCACCAAAAATATGAAGAAAGGAAAAGGGAAGTACAAGAGAAAATTAGACTTAAAGTGCTTTAGTTGTGGAGGCATTGGGCACTATGTCGGACTACCCAAAGAGAAAAGAAGCAAATAGTAATAATGATGATAAGCCAGCTCCAAGGAGGAGAACAAAGAAATCCAACTATTTTAAAGCTGAAATTCAAATCCCAAAGGGAAAAGGAAACTCTTCAGATCCAAAAAAAGAAATTTCTTGAGCAAATTTGATAAATAAGATTTTAAAGAAGAAGCTGATGATGATGTTGCAGAAAATATGCTGGTTGCACAGGTAGGCATTGAACAAGAATCTTCAAGTAATGAGGGATCAACTGAAGAGGAAGAAGAAGAGTTAATGCAGTAAGTTAAGAATGAATTGAGAGTTTATTTACATAAAAATAGCAAGCTGGAAAAAGAGGAAAGGCATCTCAAGAAGCTGAATAAAAATTTTACTGTTGACAAATCTCATCTCCAAGTGAAAAAAAAAGGAGTTTGAAGCAAAAAGAAAAAAGGAGTACTTGAAAAAAAATTGAGCTAAATGTACTTGACGTAGAGTAAGGCAAGATATACGAAGATCTTGGCATTAAGGTGATTGTACAAGAGAAAAAGAGCAAAAAGTGTTGATTTTACAAGCCAAGCTCCACAAGGCTAATTCTAAATTGAAGATGTATGAAGAAAGATTTATGCAGGCTGTGGAAATGAAAGGAGAGTCCTCTTCAACAAATGCTATCAAGAAGGATGGTCCCTTAAAGATTAAAGGTGTTAATGATGTTAAAATTGGTGTAGAAAAGCTGAAATTAGAGGAAGTGCATTGTGTTGAAGAGCTAAAACACAATCTAATCAGTGTTAGCCAACTTTGTGATAATAGGCATGATATTACTTTCAGCAAGAGTGGCTACATAGTAAAAAGATTAAGTGATGGTGCTAAACTTATACCAAGTTTCCTATAGCAAAAACACATGGCACGTGAGCACCAAAGATGGGAATTTGTTGTGGCATAGGAGATTGGTACATCTTGGACAAAAGGGGCTGAACTTATGCATTCAGCCACCCCATAGAGGCTAAGGTATGCCTCTAACCTCTCCTCCCCTTCCCTCATCTATTATGCTTTGGATTTGTTGTCAAAGGGGGAGATATTTTTCCCAAATCCAAAGAGAGTATGTACTAATCAAAAGGGGGAGTAGCTTAATAAATCTAGAAGGGAAAATAAAATAAAGAGAGAGAAATTGTTGATAGGGAGAAATAGAAAAAAGGGGAGTTAAAGGTTGTTTCCAATTAGTACCAAGACCACATGCAAAAAGGGAGATGTATGTTTTAGAGGGAGTTGCCCCACGTGCAAAAAGGGAGATGCATGTTTCAAGGGGAGCTATGAATGTCAAAAGTTGTTGTTTGTGCTTAATTACTAATTTTTGGATTTAATGTGTTACTGATAAATCCAAAAGGGGAGATTGTTAAGCCTATCTTTGATGGCTAATGTTGGATTTCTTGTCAACAACATCTCATATATTTGTCCTTGTTGATTTGATGTTGTGAACACTGTTGAGATGCAGAGAGATCATTTATCAAAACTATTAATGGTAGGTTAACCCTAAATTCAATGAGTCAATGTTGACCATTGACCCAAAATTTTAGGAATCAATGTTGACCGTTGACCTTAAAGCTTAGGAACCAATGCTAATCATTGATTGTAGGGCAACCATTAGGAATCAATACTGACCATTGATTGTAAAGCAACTCTTGGGAATCAATGCTAACCATTGATGATAGGACAACTATAAACTCAAGGCTTATAAATATATCCATGTAGCTGCTAAGAGGTGTATGCTCTATAGAAAATTAAAGAAAGAATAGCAAGAGTGAGTGTTACAAAAATAGAAGAGAGAGCTCAACAAGAGAAAGTGCTATAAACCATAAGAGAGTTGCAAAAATGTGTCCTGCAGAAGAGAAAAGAGAGTTGCAAAAATGATTCATATTGAAGAGAAAAGAAAGTTGAAAACATAAGAGAAAACAATAGAGGCACCAATGGAAGAAGAAGAGTGCAGTGGCAATAAGGAGAAGGCTGAAGAAGAAGGCAATAACGGCAACAAGGAGGAGACAATAGCGATAACAAGAAGGAGAAAGCCTTCAATAGTGAAAGAGAAAGAGAAAGTGCACGACAGAAGGAAAGATAGCAATAACATCCAAAAGGATGTACTCCAATAGCATCCACGAGGAATGACAGCAGCAACATCCAAGAGGAGAGACTATAGTGGCATCCAAGAGGAGAGAGAAAAGCTACCAAGGTCGAAGGAGGTAGCACCAACAATAAAGGAGAACCCGCAATAGAGACAACCTACAACGGAGATAACATGTAGCAAAGAGAACCCACAAAGGAGAGATAGCAGCAATGACAGAAAGAAAAGGAGAGTACCTGTAAAGGAGAGACCAACAAAGCTTGAGCAAATACCAGTAGTGAGGAAGGAGAAGATTCATTTTTTGCAATAACACCCTATGAACATTGAGAGATCCTTCTCAAGAAAGTTTTATTACAAACATTTTATGTATTTCTTAAAAAAGGGTAAGAGACCTTTAAAGTGATCAAGAGATCAATCCTTTGATTGATCAAAAGATCAACTCTTCTAGTGATTGAAAGATCAATCCTTGGAGTGATTGAGAGATTAACTCTTCAATTGATCGAGAGATCATTGTAAGTGGTTAAGGAGTAATCCTTCCATAACTTTAACTATATCTATTGATAATAATAGTGGATCATGTGATCTATGAGTGATCCTATTACACCATGAAAATAGCTCACACATTGTGGGTGAACCACATAAAAATTCTGTGTTCTCGAGTGCTTGTGCTTGCTTCATATCCATATGGCCATTCTCACATAAAGAAGTAAGATAAAAATTGGATCATTAACTTTAATAAGTCATAGAGGTTTAATTTAAACAGATTTGTAAAAAGTAAGCATCTTACACTTATTCACCCTCTCTCCCTCTCAATTTGAGACCTAAGAAGGTCCTCATAAACTATTCATACTCACTACTTCTATGAGATTTTAAGCTTGTGTTCATATTGGAATATGGAGACAAAATCCCAATATTTAATTAGTGTTCTTATTTTCTTCCTATTTTGGGGACCACATTTAGTTTTTGCTTCACTTAGTGTTTGGAACCCTTATTTTTCTACTATTTTTTTTTTCACAAATTTACAATGTTAATGGAGATTATTAGAAATAAGTCCATTGCCAATTGTTGTTTTGACTTTTGGTTGGAAAGTTGAAGTTTGAGCATATACCATAAAATTAAATGGCATGAGTGAGAAATCAAAGTAGGATTTGCCATGCCTTTACTTATCATATTTTGGTTACTTCAGTTTTTTAATGATGCTTTCTTATAAGTAGCTATATTTTGCCTCACTTTCACTCAACATGTTCCACTTGCATCTCACCATTGTCAATAAGACTTTATTCCTAAAATGTAAAGAGTTCCTTATTATGAGTGTTTATCTAACTTTATGTGCTTTCCCTATCTTACTCATTCAGGAACTTATGGATTCTTTACACAGTGGGAGGAATATTCCAACCATCTTGTAGTCCTTAAGGCTGCATTGGACAACATTGTGTCTCAGTGTTTGAAACTCATTATGATGAGATCAATTCATTTGTATTGGAAACTATTTTTTAAGCAAGCAAAGCAAGTTGCAGTGCATTTATCATTGTGTTATTATGTCCTACCATAATATAGTAGGATAGCATTTACATTCTGAATTTTCCATGTAATGTATGTTAGCAAAATATGGATTGTAATTTTTTGTAGCTTAACTATCATGCATCTTTTTTCATTAGGCAGAACAAAATGATGATTCAACATTGTCTTATGACACTTCTAGATGTAGCAATTCTTGTAAGTTAAAGGTAAGCACTGTAGAAAGAAGTTTCCTGAGTCTTTCCTAGTCTTTTTCCAAAAAATCCTGTGGGGAAGGTGTTAAAAAGTGTAAACATAATAAAAGTCTCTCACATGAAGAATGGCCTATAATTTCCCCCTTAATAGTGAAGTTATTTGTGGCAGGTCTTGATGAGTCATTGTTTTCTAATGATGCCATTAAAATGAAGCAATATGCAAATTATGAATATTGGGCAATTTGCTAGAAGGTTGTTGAAAACTAGTCAATTTTGGTACTACCACATTCTTGTTATGGGTGCAAAAATCCAAATTGAATATAGAACAAATAAGTTATGTTAGTAGAACTAATATCCCAGTGGTTTGTTTGGTTACCAAGCTACAATGGTACTTTTCAATGTTCTTTTATGGTTTTATTACTAGTGGTGGATCTTATATAAGTTTTTATAGTGTGCTTGGTTTTATAAGCTTTTTTCTTTTTCACTTAAAAAAGTTCTCAAGGAAATAAAAGAGTAGTGCATGTAAGGCAATTCAACTATGCATGGGTTAGCATTTTCACTTTCCATAGCAGTCTTAAAGCATTGATGGACTAGCACATTAGTTTGATATGCTGTATTTTTCAAAATTACACGCTAAAAATGCTATTCAAGAGATTTTTGCCTTATTGAGGATCTCAAGTGTAAAGGCAAATCAATCATTTTTTGGATACTTTATTAAAGATGCTCCAAGGTGGTGGTTCTTTTGATTGAATAATCTCAAGGTATGTTTTAGAAATAACCTTTTTAGTTATCATGGATATGCCCAGATAGCTGCTAATACTTTTAGCCATTAAGTTTTATATTTTCAACACAAATTGATTCCTATATTAGATTTTCATTTTCTTTTTTGTTGAACGTTGAATCAGATTTCTTATTCTTAATTTAATTTTAGCATAGCTTTTAGATTCTATATTGAATCACTGTGAGTGTATTTACTACATTTTATCACTCTTCGACCTACATATTTAAGTTACAATATATTTTTAGTGCTCTTATTTTTGTTAGGGGCCAGTTATATGAGTGAGAATAATAGTTCCAAAATTTGATAACTGTATCCAATGAGCAGATAAAATTGTATGTGTTTGTGAAGAAGCTATTCAACCAAAAAGCTTAATGATATCAAATCTTTCATTTTTTTGGAGATCATGAATTTGAATTGTACTATCCTTATATTGAATTGTGAATTTCTTGTTTGTTCATGCTTCCAACTTAAGAGTGCTTTTCTTTTATGTTTAGGGACATGTTGGAGTTTAATATATGATCTATTTTTGAGCCTTATCTAACAATTTAAGCTTTTTGAGTTGAATAGTTTCTTAATAATGTTGAAGTTATTGTCCATCATTTCATTGACTTCCCTATATGATTGTTTTTTTTAAGTTTGTTCAATTTTATGGTTGATGCAAAAGACAAGCCACGTATCAGATTAGCTGCTACAAATCTTTTCTCTAGCTATCTAGAAGATGGGATTTACATATTTCTTCAGAGGCTTTTCACCTGATAATTTCACTATCAAAGGTATTTTTGAATTATATGTGGGATAAGCTAGTTGGCATTGCATTGAAGTCTTTTGTAACAAGTAGCAATAATCTAATGCATTTGTCCTCAAAATTTTACTCTTCACACCTATTAGGTTGTCATTACTTTTTTTATAAAAATATTTAAACATATTTGTCATTTATGCCTCACAAAATGATCATATGTTAGTTGAATGTTCACCATATGAATGTCTTTTTGCTGTGATATTTGGGTTATATGCATCTGGTTTCCTTCTTTATGGTCTATTATTGTGCTTATAGTTAAAGTCATCAATGATAAACTTGATTTTATTCACTTGTGCCCAACAGTTTGTTTCTTTCTTCTCTTTTGTCAAATTCTAGGATTCTTCCTCTTTTGTTAGGGGGTTGTTCCTTGATAAATCTCACAAGTTGTTGAAGGAGCATTTAATACCTATTAGATATGTATATGCTTTCGCATTGCCTCAATTTGATAATTTTATAGGATGCTATATGTTAGTACTACTCTATGTTTTCCATTATATCAGCTATGTTTATTTTGACTCTTATACTTATTCCATATTACTTATGTTGTAACTTTTTTAGTCAGTCAAATATCTAGAAGAATTTATCAAGGACTAAAGTAAAGAAGCTCAAATTCATTGGGCATCTACAATGCAAAGAGTGTCACTTACAGATTTTCCACCATACATTGTGGTTTTCTTGATCCACTTTCTTGCCTATGATGCTAACTTTCCACCTTTAGAATGTCAAGATGAAATATAAGCCTAGTTTTTTAGGTGTGTATCTGAAGTCAATTTGGTTTAAGTGTTTGATACTTTACTAAATGTGAATGTTTCTTCAATTATGGTAACACAGGGATAATGTTATTTTGTAGTCCACTCTTTCATGTTGTGTAGACATTATTAAATTCTACCATTTTCAATGGTGACATAATTCTTATAAATGATACTCCCTTGCATTTGCTCAATATTTTTTGTGCTATTAAAAGAGTTGAAGATGTTGTTGATGCTTTGGAAACTCTTATTAATATATTTTTTCTTTTGGAGAATTTTCAACTGTTGATCTTTCATCTTGTATTTATATTTTGTATTGATGTAGATCATAATTGGCTGTAATACTAAAAGGGTGGGTGAATCAATATTACACCCTTTCTTTTTAATTGATAAGTGAACAACTTCAAACTCTTCTCATAAATGAACTCTTTCTCATATTCAACTAAGGTAGATCTATTGTTACCTACTAGTCATAATAGTCCCGAAAGTTACCTTTCAGACACCTTGCCTATTAAACAGATTGGTTGTTCTTGATTAGGTCTTCTTTTAGGTTATGGATTTGATGATTCTTTAGCTACGTTTACAACTTAATTCTTCTTTTAGGTCTCTCACCTCACGTTTCTAGGTCTGCCGTCTTCTCTTTCTTTTCTTATAGTGGTGCATTTCTGGTTTTCTCTACCGGTGGTGTCACAGATCTGATTTCTTCTCTTGCAGGTGGTGCATTTCTGGTTTGCTCTCTTGGTGGTCTCATGGATCTGATTTCTTCTCTTGCAGGTGGTGCGTTTCTGGTTTGCTCTCCCGGTGGTGTCCCTTTTTCTTTTTCTCTTACTCTATCGGTTTATATACTCCCTTTTATGCAAACCCTAGTAGGGTTTACTAGAGCTGCGGTAAAATTCCTTTCTTGTCCCTCTCTATGGCTTCATATTACTGTTTCTGGTTTGCTCTCCTGATGGTGTCCCTTTTTTTTTTCTCTTGCTCTATCATTTATATACTCCCTTCTATGCAAACCCTACTAGGGTTTACTAGAGTTGTGGTGAAATTCCTTTCTTGTCCATCTCTGTGGCTTCATATTACTGTTCCATACAAAATTCAACATTATCCTCCTTCTTAATTTATTTTTATTGCTCTTTCATTTCTACTGAAAACTCATCTCTTGAATACTGAACGAGCCACTTCATATGCTTGCTCCTTGAATGTTGAATTGGATTCTTGCTGAGATCAATTGCACTTTGATTATCACAAAGTACACCCATTGGTAACTTCACTTCAACATATAAATCGGCCAATTGTCTTTGCATCCATATCACCAGAGTACATGATAGCTTTCTTTTGACTTTATATTCTTTCTTTTGAACTGGTTTAATAATAGCTTTCTCCTTTTTCTCAGCTTTGACTATACTATTGAGTACCTTTTCTTGCTCAGGGAGAAGTTTCATGCATCTCTTGGCATTATGGCAATCCTGCCCATACCTTTCACACTATTCCAAGTCTGCCAATACAGCAAACTTGTTCTTTGAAACCATTGATTTGGGCTTCCACCAACACTCCTTGTCAGTGTGTCCTTACTTTTATAGTATGTGTAAGAACTCATGATGGGTGTTCTCCTCTGAATTTTGTATTGTCTCCCCTTGTATGTAGCATCATATCTTCTCAAGTTGGAGACATATACTAGCCTTCTCCACTAGCATTTACTTACCTTATGAACCCAAACTTCACAATAAAGACAGTAGCCTTGAAACTACCTCTTCTTGGGTCTAATCATAGCTTGTTTTCTTTTGTTCATTACTTGCTATGTAGGTAAGGTTGTTGGCTTCTTTACTTGTGTGGCTGTCATTTCAACCACCTTCTTCTCCTTCTTTTATTCAGCCATTCCCCTTGGCTAGCTGACTTTCTTTTTTTCAATTTTGTTTGCAACCCTAGGTTGCTTCTTCAAATCTTCTCTATTTTCAGCCTTCACTGTTCATGGTCGATCAGTCTTTTCTTTCTAAGATGTAATAGCTATGGGCTGCTGCTCTTTAACCACATACATCATTTTTGGCCCTGGCTTTGGTTTGATAACTGTCTTCTCTTGTTCAATTATCTTCTCCTAAGTCACAGCCATCTCTTTCAACTTCTGTGGTAAAGTCTCATTCTCTTTAGGCAGTGCAGCCTCAAATTGCTGCACTTTCTCTTCATTCTTCTTTTCTCTTGCAGAGCTTGTTTCCCCTACCACTTCAAACTTCTACAAGTTCTTCTCACTCTTTTTGAGTTATTGCTAAAGTCTCAATAACTTTATCTCCATTTCTTCAATTGTTGAAGTCCTTGGGCCAAGCTTCATTGTAAGATCTTCACATATTTTGATATGTTCTTCAAATCTTCTCTTCAAGTCAATATGTTCAGCCCTTATTTCATCCTTTTGACATTCAGCTTCCTCAAACTTTGTTTCAACTTGTTTTATGTGAGCCTCTAACCTTTTTATGGTTTTGCCCCTTCTGATTATCTCCATTGAAGTTGCTTCCAACTCAGCTTCAAGATATGGTTCTTCTTTATCAATCTACTCTTCCTCTTCAGAGGTTGAACTACCACATCGAGCTGATGGCATAAAGGCATGCTCATCTGATGAGTCTACATCTTCCTCCTCATCGGCATCTTCTATTTAGCTCACATAACTCTTAAATGAGCCTCTCTTCTTCTTTTATGGGTTGGCAGTCTTCTTGCTGGACTTCCTTGACTTGAATGATGGTCTTCTCCATTTTGAATTATGCTCAACATCACCATTCTCATCTTCATCATTAAGTTTCACTTTGCACTGAGAAGCATAATGTCCAATCTGCCCACAACGATAACATCTCAAGGACAACTGTCCTTTTCCCTTCTTAGACCCCTTTTTGAACTTCCTTGTGAAGTAAGCTAGCACTTCACCTTCACTTTTTTCCTCATCACCATCATCCTCACTAGATGATTCTTCCTCTTCCTTGCACCATTTGGTTATCATGAATGTAACATTATGCCTTTTTGCTTAAAAAAATGCACTGTCAAAATTTCAAAAGATTATGAATATAATATTTAATACTTATTTAACATTCATTATTATTTATATTGATGAATTGTTAGTTTTTTTTAACAACATCGAATAACATTTTAAGCATATAAAAATATTCTTATATATTATGGAAAAAGTAGGATTAGTTGCTTTAGCAAGAAAAATAAGGTTATTCCAACTCAAAATAAGATTTTTAGAACTCCTCGTAGAAAATGGGAAAATCATTCCTATGGATCAAACAATTGAGTTTGCTTCAAAATTTTTAGATGAAATTAAAGCAAGCAAGAAAGAAGCACACTTCATTAATAGTCACAACTTGTTACAAGCACACTAGGACACTTAAATATTTACAAAGGGATAAAGAAAGTTTTTCAAACTATATCTTCTATCTTACATCTTTCAAATGAAAAAGTCTTATTTATACAAGAAGCTTGTCATAATAGGACAAAAAAAAAATCTACTTTTACAAAAGTTGTGAATAATAAAAGTAAAAAAGTAGATTCATTTAACTTTAATAAAGCTTCTCTTAATAGTACCAAAAGCATATTCCTTCTTTTAGGGGGGAGGGGAGATAAGATAGGCATTATACCTTGCTTGCTTGTCTTAAGGACTTGTCAAGTTGCTTTTGTCACCTAGTTGTGTTAGCTATGGCAAGGTGTGTTTTGGAGGTAAATTGTTATCTAGGCATAAATCCTTATTTGTCTAAGAGACCTATAAGTAATGGATAATGAGTAAACTATCTCGAAGCCTTTCATTTGATAAAGGCAGGACAAGAGCTAGTAGCTTTCGTGGTAATAGTAATAGCAATAATAATAAGAAAAATTATAATAAATGAAAATATAGATAATAATTTTTTAAATTTACAACATCTTGTTATTTGTTCTTCATCTTCCATTTACCACAAGTAAGGGTTTTTTGTTTAAAATAAACCATGTGGTGAACACAATTAAGGAAGAAATTTCTTTATCTCAAGGATTTTTTGATTTCACCTTGTTATGCTCAAAGCTTATTAGATAGCACTAAAAAAACCACAAGTTTTTACACTTAAGAATCGTGCAAGTGATTAAACTAATTATAAGATTAAGACTTAATAGTTATGTTGTTTCTTAGAGATAGGAGACATAACAAATTTTATGATTCTTTATTAGGAATTGTTAAGTTAAGTCTGAGCAATAAGCTAATTTATTTTTCATCTTACACTAATATTACTCTATCTTTGATTGACCCAAATTTGATTCATGTTTTATGTCTTGATATAAAGACAAAAGACTTCGACATGATGCTTGAGTCAAAGAATTTGATCTTTATTTATACAATCTATTACAAGGCTATAAACACTACCTTGTCAAGCATGATAGAGATACTAGCTCGATTATCTACTAAGAAAGGATTAACTACCCTATTTATTACTGATAAGGCTAAGACCAATGTAATGGTCCCTAGAGCTATTAGTTGGGATTAGGTTAAATTACTTAAAAAAAAAGTCCTTAAAAAGCAATTGAGTCTTTCAAGTGACAAAATAATCAAATTGAGGAACTTATAAATACAATGATGATGATGTTGAGATTAAATTCTCACAAAATTAGGTCCCTCTTCAATTTCTCCATAGCTTTGATGAGAGTTTGAAGGAAGTAGAAGGACAAAAAAGAAGGTTGTTCACCCATAATATAAGGTTGAATTCCCTTTTTCTATTTAAGGTTTAGTGGTATATGAACTAGTGGGTCCATCTTATTCTCATTCTCTATCCTATTCAAATATGGGATGTAGGATATAAGGATGAAAATAAGAGTATTAATGTTCTTACTATTAAAACTGAGGATGAACAAAAAGTTAGAGAGTTATTTCACTCTTATAAAAAAGAAAATAAAAGAAAGTAGTTTTATTCCATGCTTTCTCCAAAACAACAAAAGTGACGCTAAATCAAAATTTTCTTGTTAAAGCTTATTATAAAGGTAGAAAAAACTATTCTTGCTAAAGATGTTAATTAAAACTATAGTGTTAAAATAGATATTTGCCAAATGGCAAGTGATATGAACTCCAATTATATGTAAACAGAATCCAACACTAATGTTGGTATAAGATCATTCTAACATTAGTTAAAGGATTGGAGTTCTAACCTAATGATTATAAAATAACCAAGAATAAGAACTATAATATTTAGACACCATTTATAACAATAACAATGTAGAAGAAGATAATTCTATTAAACCAACACACTTAAGTTTGAAAGTTTAGAATTAATTCTAAAAGAACTAAAGAAAATAGTTCATTCACTTATAAAAAGAAGTTTTTTCTCCTTTATCCATCCTTTTTTCCCTTTTTATATGTTAACCACCAAAAACCCTAGCTACTAAGATGAGCTAATTAATAAAATTCATTTAGCCCATTACATAATAATAAACCCATGAAAATAATCCATTCAAATGCCTAAACATAGGCCATTAGCTCCAACTTTCTTCTTAAATTCATGACATTCATATTCCTTCATAGATGACACATTTCCAAGCCTTGGTAAAGCCTCTATCATCCTTAATTCATGCTTAACAATTTCTCGTAAATAAAATGTCGAATAACAAGTTGTTGAGTGCTTCCTTTATTTTCTTTGACCTTGCCTTTGTCATTGGCCCTCTAAGGTTTTGCAAATTATCAACTTTTTTTTGTTAATTTGAGTTGGTGTAGTATGGATTCCATCATTCCCTCTCTCCTTAAAATAAATTGTACTTAAATTAGCACCTACATCATCAAAGACAAAAGGAGAACGGTCAGAAACATTAAATGTTGCACTCATATTATACTTACTTGGCATGTCAAGTTTATATGCATTATCATTGACTTTTGCCTCCACTTGATAAGAACCATCTCCCTTTGGCTGTAACTTTGATTTCCTTTGCATAGGAAATTTATCCCTCCATAAGTGTATGCAAACCCAATCACCAGGTTCAAAAGTGATATGCCTATGCTCTATTGGTCTATGTTTCATACTATTTGGTTTTCCTTTTAATGTTAAGCCTAGCTTTCTCATAAAGTTTCCTAACCACTTTAGCTTTCATTTTCCCATCTAAGTTAACCCTATCTTGTACGGGCAATAGTGCCAAATCCAAAGAAGATAATGGATTAAAACCATAAACAATTTGAAAAGGAGAATAACTTATAATACAATGAACAACACGATTATAGGAAAACTCCATAAAAGGCAAACATTCTTGCCAGGTTTTAAAGTTCATACTAATGATAGCATGCAACAACGTTCCAAAAGCTCAAATTATTACTTCAATTTGTCCATCTGTTTGTGAATGAGAAGTTATTGAAAACAATAACTTTGTTCTAAGCTTACCTCACAATGTCTTCCAAAAGTGACTCAAAAATTTTGCATCATGATTTGACACTACTTTTTGGCACTCTATGTATATGAACAATATACATTGCTGATGAAACTGACATATATGGCTAAACAACCTAGTATATTAATTAAATCAAACAACTCTAATCACCATTGAAACTATAAATCTAATTACTTCCATCAGCTAAAGCAGTCATACATCTTGGTTTGCATTTCATGCTAATGCGAAGTTGTCTAATCCCTAGATAATGAGACTTTCTTATCACCTTAAGCTAATAAGATTAATCTTTAAATAGTCGTCACAACGACTATTTTTCATGCAATGACTATGAAATTGTCTTTTGTATCTTCATTAACGACCATATTCATTATAAAAACAATGCCCATGAACCTTCTATCACATGAATTCATTCAATTCCAACAAATAATGGAGTCCTCCATCTTGATTTACATTTCTTATTGATAATAATTTCTTGAGTTCCAAAACAAAGAGCACCTCCCATCATTTCTAGTTAGCAGGGCTCCTCTTTTGGTTCCAAGCACATTTTGATACATTGTTGATGAAATTGACATATATGGCCAAATAACCTAATATATTAATTAAATCAAACAAATTTAAACACCATTGAAACTCCAAATCTACTTACTTTCATCAGCGAAAGCAATCAGTCTTCTTGGTTTGCATTTCTTGGTAATGTGAAGATGTTTCATCCCTAAATAATGAGATTTTGTTATCACCTCAAGCTAATTAGGCAATGCTCATCGTTACAAGGACTGTTTTTCATGCAATGACTATGAAATTATTTTTTTGTAACTTTATTAACTACTATATTCATTATAAAAACAATGCCTATGAACCTTCTATAAAATGAATTCATTGAATTCCAGCAAACAATGGAGTCCTCCATCTTGATTTGCTTTTCTTATTGATAATAATTGGTTGAGTTCCAAAATAAAGAGTACCTCCCATCATTTCTAGTTAACAAGGCTCCTCTTTTGGTTCCAAGCACACATTTGGATATATTGATGTTGAAATTAACATATATGGCTCAACAACCTAGTATCTTAATTAAATCAATCAAATCAAATCACCATCAAAACAATAAATCAACTTACTTTCATCGGGCACAGCAACCATTCATCTTCGCTTGCATTTCGTGTTAATGTGAATTTGTTTAATTCCTAAATAATGCGACTTTCTTATCACCTCAAGCTAATTAGGTTCCTCTTATACTTACAAGGAGTATTTTTCATGCAATGACCTTGAATTTATCTTTTGTGTCTTTATTAACGACTATATTCATTATAAAAAAATTACACTTGAGCCTTCAATCACATAAATCATTCAATTCCAACAATCGATGGAGTCCTCCATCTTGATTTGCATTTCTTATTGATGATAATTGCTTGAGTTCCGAAATAAAGAGTACCTCTTATCATTTCAAGTTAGTAGGGCTTTTCTTTTGATTCCGAAATCACATTTTGATTCATTGATGATGAAACTAACATTGATGGCTAAACAACCTAGTATATTAATTAAATCAAACAACTCTAATCACCATTGAAACTATAAATCTACTTACTTCCATCAGCCAAAGCAATCATTCATATTGGTTTGCATTTCTTGCTAATGAGAAGTTGTTTAACTCCTAAATAATGAGACTTTCTTATCACCTCAAGCTAATTAGGCTCCGCTCGCCGTTACAACGACTATTTTTTATGGAACGACTATGAAATTATCTTTTGTATCTTTATTAACGACTATATTCATTATAAAAACAATGACCATGAATCTTCTATAACATGAATTCATTCAATTGCAACAAACAATGGAGTCCTTCATCTTGATTTCCATTTCTTATTGATAATAATTGCTTGAGTTGCAAAATAAAGGGTACCTCCAATCATTTCTAGTCAGTACAACTCCTCTTTTGGTTCCAAGCACACATTTTAATAAATTTATAATGAAATTAACATATGTGTATAAACAACCTAGAATATTAATTAAATCAAGCAAATCTAAACATCATTGAAACTCTAAATCTGCTAACTTCCATCAGCCAAAGTATTCATTCATCTTCGCTTGCATTTTGGGCTAATGTGAATTTGTTTAATTCCTAAATAATTGGGCTTTCATATCACCTCAATCTAATTAGACTCCTCTTATTGTTATAAGGAGTATTTTTTATACAATAACCTTGAAATTATCTTTTGTGTCTTTATTAACGACCATATTCATTATAAAAAAATTGGACAAGAACCTTAATTAAATCAAACAAATCGAATCACCATTGAAACAATAAATCAACTTACTCACATTGACCAAAGCAACCATTCATCTTGGTTTTCATTTCGTGCTAATGTGAATTGATTTAATTCCAAAATAATGCGACTTTCTTATCAACTCAAGCTAATTAGGCTCCCCTTATGCTTACAAGGAGTACTTTTCATGCAATGACCTTGAAATTATATTATCTATCTTTATTAACGTCTATATTCATTATAAAAAAATTTCACATGAACCTTCAATCACATGAATCATTCAATTCCAACAATCAATGGAGTCCTCCATCTTGATTTGCATTTCTTATTGATAATAATTAGTTTAGTTCTGAAATAAAGAGTAGCTCTCATCATTTCTAGTTAGCAAGGCTCCACTTTTCGTTCCAAGCACATATTTTGATAATTTGATAATGAAATTGACATATGTGGCAAAACAACCTGGTATATTAATGAAATCAAACAAATCTAAACACCATTGAAACTCCAAATCTACTTACACCCATCAGCGAAACAAATCATTCATCATCCCTAAATAATGAGACTTTCTTATCACCTCAAGCTAATTAGGCTACTCCTGTCGTTCCAACGACCATTTTTCATGGAACGACTATGAAATTATCTTTTGTATCTTTATTAACGACTATATTCATTATAAATACAATGCCCATGAACCTTCTATATCATGAATTTATTCAATTCCAACAAACAATGTTTCTTATTGATGATAATCGCTTGAGTTCTGAAATAAAGAGTACCTCCTATCATTTCAAGTTAGTAGGGCTCCTCTTTTGGTTCCAAAAACACATTTTGATACATTGATGATGAAACTAACATTTATGGCTAAACAACCTAGTATATTAATTAAATCAAACAACTCTAATCACCATTGAAACTATAAATCTACTTACTTCCATCAACCAAAGTAGTCATTCATATTGGTTTGCATTTCTTGCTAATGTGAAGTTGTTTAACCCCTAAATAATAAGACATTCTAATCACCTCAAACTAATTAGGTTCTGCTCGTCGTTACAACAACTGTTTTTCATGGAACGACTATGAAATTATCTTTTGTATCATTATTAATGATTATATTCATTATAAAAACAATGCCAATGAACCTTCTATAACAAGAATTTTTTCAATTCCAACAAACAATGGGCTCCTCTTTTGGTTCCAAGCACACATTTTGATACATTGATAATGAAATTGATATACGTGGCAAAACAACCTTGTATAGTAATTAAATAAAACAAATATAAACACCATTGAAACTCTAAATCTGGTAAAATCCATCAGCAATAGCAGTCACTCAACTTGGTTTGCATTTCTTGCTAACGTGAAGTTATTTAATCATTAAATAATAAGACTTTCTTATCACCTCAAGCTAATTAGGCTCCGCTCGTCGTTACAAGGACTATATTTCATGCAGTCCCTATGAAATTATCTTTTGTATCGTCATTAACTACTATATTCATTCTAAAGACAATGCCCAGGAACCATTCATGACATGAATTCCTTCAATTCCAACAAACAATGGAGTCCTCCATCTTGATTTGCATTTTTTATAGATAATAATTGGTTGATTTCAAAAATAAGTTGTACCTCCCATCATTTCTAGTTAGCAGGGCCCTTCTTTTCATTTGAAGGACACATTTTGATACATTGATAATGAAATTGATATATGTGGCAAAACAACCTAGTATAGTAATTAAATCAAGCAAATCTAAACACCATTGAAACACTAAATCTGTAACATCCATCAGCCAAAGCAGTCACACAACGTGGTTTGCATTTCTTGCTAACGTGAAGTTATTTAATCCTTAAATAATAAGACTTTCTTATCACCTCAAGCTAATTAGGCTCCGCTCGTCGTTACAAGGTCTATACTTTATGCAATCCCTATGAAATTATCTTTGGTATCTTTATTAACTACTATATTCATTCTAAAAACAATGCCTAGGAACCTTCTATGACATTAATTCCTTCAATTCCAACAAAAAATGGAGTCGTCCCTCTTGATATGAATTTCTTCTTGATAATAATTGGTTGAGTTCCAAAATAAGTTGTACCTCCCATCATTTCTAGTTAGCAGGACTCATCTTTTGGTTCCAAGCACACATTTTGATACATTGATAATGAAATTGACATAGGTGGCAAAACAACCTACTATAGTAATTAAATAAAACAAATATAAACACCATTGAAACTCTAAATCTGGTAACATCCATCAGCCAAAGCAGTCACTCAACTTGGTTTGCATCTCTTGCTAACGTGAAATTATTTAATCCTTAAATAATAAGACTTTCTTATCACCTCAAGCTAATTAGGCTCCGCTCATCGTTACAAGGACTATATTTCATGCAATCCATATGAAATTATCTTTTGTCTCTTTATATTCATTCTACAAACAATGCCCAGGAACCTTTTATGACATGAATTCCTTCAATTCCAACAAACAATGGAGTCCTCCATCTCAATTTGCATTTTTTATTGATAATAATTGGTTGATTTCCAAAATAAGTTGTACCTCCCATCATTTCTAGTTAGCAGGGCCCCTCTTTTGGTTCTAAGCACACATTTTGATACATTGATAATGAAATTGACATATGTGGCAAAACAACCTTGTATAGTAATTAAATCAAGCAAATATAAACACCATTGAAACTCTAAATCTGGTAACATCCATCAGCCAAAGCAGTCACTCAACTTGGTTTGCATTTCTTGCTAACATGAAGTTATTTAATCCATAAATAATAAGACTTTCTTATCACCTCAAGTTAATTAGGCTCCGATCGTCATTACAAGGACTATATTTCATGCAATCCCTATAAATTATCTTTTGTAACTTTATTAACTACTATATTCATTCTAAAAACATTGCCTAGGAATCTTTTGTGACATGAATTCCTTCAATTCCTGCAAACAATGGAGTCCTCCATCTTGATTTGCATTTTATATTGATAATAATTGGTTTATTTCCAAAATAAGGTGTACCTCCCATCATTTCTAATTAGCAGAGCTTCTCTCTTGGTTCCAAGTACACATTTTGACATTGATAATGAAATTCACATATGTGGCAAAACAACCTATTATAGTAATTAAATCAAGCAAATCTAAACACCATTGAAACTCATAATATGCTAACTTCAATCAGCCAAAGCAGTCATTCATCATGGTGTGCATTTCTTGCTAATGTCTAGTTGTTTAATCCCTAAATAATAAGACTTTCTTGTCACCTCAAGCTAATTAGGTTTGACTCATCATTACAATGAATATTTTTCACGCCATGACTATGAAATTATCTTTTGTATATTTGTTAACTACTATATTCATTCTAGAAACATTGCCAATGAACCTTCTATGACATGAATTCATTCATTTCCAACAAACAATGGAGTACTCCCTCTTGATTTGCATTTCTTATTGATAATAATTGGTTGAGTTCCAAAATAAAGAGTGCCTCCTATCATTTCTAGTTAGCAGGGCTCCTCTTTTGGTTCCAAGCACACATTTTGATACATTAATGATGAAATTCACATATGTGGCAAAACAATGTAGTATAGTTATTAAATCAAGCAAATATAAACACCATTGAAACTCTAAATTTGGTAACATCCATCAGCCAAATCAGTCACATAATTTGGTTTGCATTTCTTGCTAATGTGAAGTTGTTTAATCACTAAATAATAAGACTTTCTTGTCACCTCAAGGTAATTAGGTTTGACTCGTCATTACAAGGACTATTTTTCATGCAATGACTATGAAATTATCTTTTGTATCTTTATTAAGTACTATATTCATTCTCAAAACAATGCCTAGAAACCTTCTATGACATTAATTCCTTTAATTCCAACAAAAAATGGAGTCCTACATCTTGATTTGCATTTGCTATTGATAATAAAAGGTTAAGTCCCAAAATAAAGAGTACCTCCCATCATTTCTAGTTAGCAGTGCCCCTCTTTTGGTTCCAAGCACACATTTTGATACATTGATAATGAAATTGCAAAAAGTGGCAAAACAACCTACTATAGTAATTAAATAAAGCAAATCTAAACACCATTGAAACTCTAAATTTGGTAACATCCATCAACCAAAGCAGTCACATAATTTTTTTTTGCATTTCTTGCTAACGTGAAGTTGTTTCATCCCTAAATAATAAGACTTTCTTGTCACCTTAGGGTAATTAGGTTTGACTCGTTGTTACAAGGACTTATTTTCATGCAATGACTATGAAATTATCTTTTGTATCTTTATTAAGTACTATATTCATTCTAAAAACAATGCCCAGAAACCTTCTATGACATTAATTCCTTTAATTCCAACAAACAATGGACTCCTCCCTCTTGATATGCATTTCTTCTTGATAAGAAAAGGTTGAGTTCCAAAATAAAGAGTACCTCCTATCATTTCTAGTTAGCGAACTCCTCATTTGGTTCCAAGCACACATTTTGATACATTGATAATGAAATTCAAATCTTTGGCAAAACAACCTAATATAGTAATTAAATCAAGCAAATCTAAACACCATTGAAACTCTTCATCTACTAACTTCCATCAGCCAATCAGTCATTCATCTTGGTTTGCATTTCTTGCAAATGTGAAGTTTTATAATCCCTCAATAAAAAGACTTTCTTGTCATCTCAAGGTAATTATGTTCGACTCATCATTATAAGGACTATTTTTCATGCAATGACTTTGAAATTATCTTTTGTATCTTTCATAACTACTATATTCTTTCTAAAAACAATGCCCATGAACCTTCTATGGCTTGAATTCATTCAATTCTAACAAACAATGGAGTTCTACATCTTGATTTTCATTTTCTATTAATAATAATTTGTTGAGTACCAAAATAAAGAGTACCTCCCATCATATGTGGTTAGCAAGGCTTCTCTCTTGGTAACAAGCACACATTTTGATACATTGATAATAAAATTGACATATGTGGCAAAAAAACTTAGTATAGTAATTAAATCAAGCAAATCTAAACACCATTGAAACTCTTCATCTGCTAACTTCCATCAGCCAAAACCATCATTCATCCTGGTTTGCATTTCTTGCAAATGTGAAGTTGTTTAATCCCTCAATAAAAAGTTTTTCTTGTCACCTCAAGGTAATTAGGTTCGACTCGTCGTTATAAGGACTATTTTTCATGCAATGAGTTTGAAATTATCTTTTGTATCTTTCATAACTACTATATTCATTCTAAAAACAATGCCCATGAACCTTCTATGACTTGAATTCATTCAATTCCAATAAACAATGGATTCCTCCATCTTGATTTGCATTTTCTATTAATTATAATTGGTTGAGTTCCAAAATCAAGAGTACCTCCCATCATTTCTGGTTAGCAGGGCTTCTCTCTTGGTTACAAGCACACTTTTTGATAGATTGATAATGAAATTGACATATGTGGCAAAACAACCTACTATTGTAATTAAATAAAGCAAATCTAAACACCATTGAAACTCTAAATCAGATAACATCCATCAGCCAAAGCAGTCACTCAACTTGGTTTGCATTTCTTGCTAACGTGAAGTTGTTTAATCACTAAATAATAAGACTTTCTTGTCACCTCAAGGTAATTAGGTTTGACTCATCGTTACAAGGAGTATTTTTCATGCAATAACTATGAAATTATCTTTTGTATCTTTATTAAGTACTATATTCATTCTAAAAACAATGCCCAGAAACCTTCTATGACATTAATTCCTTCAATTCCAACAAAAAGTGGAGTCGTTCACCTTCATTTGCATTTGCTATAGATAACAAAAGTTTGAGTTCCAAAATAAAGAGTACCTCCCATCATTTCTAGTTAGCAGGGCCCCTATTTTGGTTCCAAGCACACATTTTGATACATTGATAATGAAATTTGGTTTGCATTTCTTGCTAATGTGAAGTTGTTTAATCCCTAAATAATAAGACTTTCTTGTCACCTCAGGGTAATTATGTTTGACTCGTCGTTACAAGGACTATTTTTCATGTAATGACTGTGAAATTATCTTTTGTATCTTTATTAAGTGCTATATTCATTCTAAAAACAATGCCGAGGAACCTTTTATGACATGAATTCCTTCAATTCCAACAAACAATTGAGTCCTTCATCTTGATTTGCATTTTCTATTGATAATAAAAGGTAGAGTTTCAAAATAAAGAGTACCACCCATCATTTCTAGTTACCAGGGCTCCTCTTTTGGTTCCAAGCACACAGTTTGATACATTGATAATGAAATTGACATATGTGGCAAAACAACCTAGTATAGTAATTAAATCAAGAAAATCTACACACCATTGAAACTATTATTCTGCCACCTTCCATCAGTCAAAGCAGTCATTGATCTTGGTTTGCATTTCTTGATAATGTGAAGTTGATTAATCCCTAAATAATAAGACTTTCTTATCACCTCAAGCTAATTAGGCTTCGCTCGTCGTTACAAGGACTATATTTCATGCAATGCCTATGAAATTATCTTTTGTATCTTTGTTAACTACTATTTTCATTCTAAAAACAACGCCCATGAACCTTCTATGACATAAATTGATTCATTTCCAACAAACAATGGAGTCCTCCCTCTTGACTTGCATTTCTTATTGATAATAATTGGTTGACTTCAAAAATAAAGAGTACCTCCCATCATTTCTAGTTAGTAGGGCTCCTCTTTTGGTTCCAAGCACACATTTTGATACATTAATGATGAAATTCACATATTTGGCAAAACAACGTAGTATAGTAATTAAATGAAGCAAATGTAAACGGCATTGAAACTCTAAATCTAGTAACATCCATCAGCCAAAGCAGTCACTTAATTTGGTTTGCATTTCTTGCTAACGTGAAGTTGTTTGATCCCTAAATAATAAGACTTTCTTGTCACCTCACGGTAATTAGGTTTGACTTGTCATTACAAGGACTATTTTCATGCAATGGCTGTGAAATTATCTTTTGTATCTTTATAAAGTACTATATTCATTCTAAAAACAATGCCCAAGAACCTTCTATGACATTAATTCCTTCAATTCCAACAAACAATGGAGTCCTTCATGTTGATTTACATTTTCTATTGATAATAAAAGGTTGACTTCCAAAATAAAGAGTACCTCCTATCATTTTAAGTTAGTAGGGCTCCTCTTTTGGTTCCAAGCACACATTTTGATACATTGATAATGAAATTGACATGTGTGGCAAAACAACCTAGTGTAGTAATTAAATCAAGCAAATCTAAACACCATTGAAACTCACAATCTGCTAACATCCATCAGTCGAAGCAGTCACTCAACTTGGTTTCCATTTCTTGCTAACGTGAAGTTATTTAATCCTTAAATAATAAGGCTTTCTTATTACCTCAAACAAATTAGACTATGCTCGTCGTTACAAGGACTATATTTCATGCAATCCCTATGAAATTATCTTTTGTATCTTTGTTAGCTACTATTTTCATTCTAAAAACAACGCCCATGAACCTGTTATGACGTGAATTCATTCATTTCCAACAAACAATGGAGTCCTCCCTCTTGACTTGCATTTCTTATTGATAATAATTGGTTGACTTCCAAAATAAAGAGTACCTCCCATCATTTCTAGTTAATAGCGCTCCTCTTTTGGTTCCAAGCACACATTTTGATACGTTAATGATGAAATTCACATATTTGGCAAAACAACGTAGTATAGTAATTAAATCAAGCAAATGTAAACACCATTGAAACTCTCAATCTGGTAACATCCATCAGCCAAAGCAGTCACTTAATTTGGTTTGCATTTCTTGCTAACGTGAAGTTGTTTGATCCCTAAATAATAAGACTTTCTTGTCACCACAGGGTAATTAGGTTTGACTCGTCGTTACAAGGCCTATTTTTCATGCAATGAGTGTGAAATTATCTTTTGTATCTTTATTACATGCAACATTCATTCTAAAAACAATGCCTAGGAACCTTTTATGACATGAATTCCATCAATTCCAACAAACAATTGAGTCCATCTTGATTTGCATTTTCTATTGATAATAAAAGGTTGACTTCCAAAATAAAGAGTACCTCCATCATTTCAAGTTAGTAGGGCTCCTCTTTTGGTTCCAAGCACACATTTTGATACATTGATAATGAAATTGACATATGTGGCAAAACAACCTAGTATAGTAACTAAATCAAGCAAATCTAAACACCATTGAAACTCTTAATCAGCTAACTTCCATCAACCAAAGCAGTCATTCATCTTGGTTGGCATTTCATGCTAATGTGAAGTTGTTTAATCCCTTAAAAGTATGACTTTCTTGTCACCTCAAGCTAATTATGTTTGACTCGTCGCTACATGGACTATTTCTCAAGCAATGACTATGAAATTATCTTTTCTATCTTTGTTAACTACGATATTCATTCTAAAAACAAAGCCCATGAACCTTCAATGACATCAATTCATTAAATTCCAACAAACAATGGAGTCCTCCCTCTTGATTTTCATTTCTTATTGATAATAATTGGATGAGTTCCAAAATAAAGTGTACCTCCCATCATTTCTAGTTAGCTAGGGTCCTCTTTTGGTTCCAAGCACAAATTTTGATACATTGATGATGAAATTCACATATATGGCAAAACAACCTAGTATATTAATTAAATCAAGCAAATCTAGACACCATTGAAACTATAAATCTGGTAACATCCGTTAGCCAAAGCAGTCACTCAACTTGATTTGCATTTCTTGCTAACGTGAAGTTATTTAATCCTTAAATAATAAGACTTTCTTATCACCTCAAGGTAAAGGCTCCGCTCATTATTACAAGGACTATATTTCATGCAATCCCTATGAAATTATCTTTTGTCTCTTTGTTAACTACTATTTTCATTCTAAAAACGACGCCCATGAACCTTCTATGACATAAATTCATTCATTTCCAACAAACAATGGAGTCCTCCCTCTTGACTTGCATTTCTTAGTGATAATAATTGGTTGACTTCCAAAATAAAGAGTACCTCCCATTTCTAGTTAGTAGGGCTCCTCTTTTGGTTCCAAGCACACATTTTGATATATTAATGATGAAATTCACATATTTGGCAAAACAATGTAGTATAGTAATTAAATCAAGAAAATGTAAACGCCATTGAAACTCTGAATCTGGTAACATCCATCAGCCAAAGCAGTCACTTAATTTGGTCTGCATTTCTTGCTAACGTGAAGTTGTTTGATCCCTTAATAATAAGACTTTCTTGTCACCTCAGGGTAATTAGGTTTTACTCGTCGTTACAAGGACAATTTTTCCTGCAATGACAGTGAAATTATCTGTTGTATCTTTATTAAGTGCTATATTCATTCTAAAAACAATTCCTAGGAACCTTTTATGACATGAATTCCTTCAATTCCAACAAACACTTGAGTCCTTCATCTTGATTTGCATTTTCTATTGATAATAAAAGGTTGAGTTCCAAAATAAAGAGTACCTCCATCATTTTTAGTTAGCAGGGCTCCTCTTTTAGTTTCAAGCACACATTTTGATACATTGATAATGAAATTGACATATGTGGCAAAACAACCTAGTATAGTAATTAAATGAAGAAAATCTAAACCCCATTGAAACTCTTAATCAGCTAACTTCCATCAGCCAAAGCAGTCATTCATCTTGGTTGGAATTTCATGCTAATGTGAAGTTGTTTAATCCCTTAATTATAAGACTTTCTTGTCAACTCAAGCTAATTATGTTCAACTCGTCGCTACATGGAATATTTTTCAAGCAATGACTATAAAATTATCTTTTGTATCTTTGTTAACTACGATATTCATTCAAAAAACAAATCCCATGAACCTTCAATGACATCAATTCATTAAATTCCAACAAACAATGGAGTCCTCCCTCTTGATTTGCATTTCTTATTGATAATAATTAGATGAGATGAAAAATAAAGTGTGCCTCCCATCATTTCTAGTTAGCTAGGGTCCTGTTTTGGTTCCAAGCACAAATTTTGCTACATTGATGATGAAATTCACATATATGGCAAAACAACCTAGTATATTAATTAAATCATGCAAATCTAAATGCCATTGAAACTCTAAATCTGGTAACATCCCTTAGCCAAAGCAGTCACTCAACTTGATTTGCATTTCTTGCTAACGTGAAGTTATTTAATCCTTAAATAATAAGACTTTCTTATCACCTCAAGGTAATTAGGCTCCGCTCATCGTTACAAGGACTATATTTCATGCAATCCCTATGGAATTATCTTTTGTATCTTTGTTAACTACTATTTTCATTCTAAAAACAACGCCCATGAACCTTCTATGACATAAATTCATTCATTTCCAACAAACAATGGAGTCCTCCCTCTTGACTTGCATTTCTTATTGATAATAATTGGTTGACTTCAAAAATAAAGAGTACCTCCCATCATTTCTAGTTAGTAGGGCTCCTCTTTTGGTTCCAAGCACACATTTTGATACATTAATGATGAAATTCACATATTTGGCAAAACAACGTAGTATAGTAATTAAATCAAGCAAACGTAAACACCATTGAAACTCTAAATCTGGTAACATCCATCAGCAAAAGCAGTCACTTCATTTGGTTTGCAGTTCTTGCTAATGTGAAGTTGTTTGATCCCTAAATAATAAGACTTTCTTGTCACCACAGGGTAATTAGGTTTGATTCGTCGTTACAAGGACTATTTTTCAAGCAATGACTGTGAAATTATCTGTTGTACCTTTATTAAGTGCTATATTCATTCTAAAAACAATGCCTACGAACCTTTTATGACATGAATTCCTTCAATTCCAACAAACAATTGAGTCCTTCATCTTGATTTGCATTTTCTATTGATAATAAATGGTTGAGTTCCAAAATAAAGAGTACCTGCAATCATTTCTAGTTACCAGGGCTCCTCTTTTAGTTCCAAGCACACATTTTGATACATTGATAATGAAATTGACATATGTGGCAAAACAACCTAGTATAGTAATTAAATCAAGAAAATCTAAACACCATTGAAATTCTTAGTCAGCTAACTTCCATCAGCCAAAGCAGTCATTCATCTTGGTTGGCATTTCATGCTAATGTGAAGTTGTTTAATCCCTTAATAATAAGACTTTCTTGTCACCTCAAGCTAATTATGTTCGACTCGTCGCTACACAGAATATTTTTCTAGCAATGACTATCAAATTATCTTTTGTATCTTTGTTAGCTATGATATTCATTCTAAAAACAAAGCCCATGAACCTTCAATGACATCAATTCATTAAATCCCAACAAACAATGGAGTCCTCCCTCTTGATTTGCATTTCTTATTGATAATAATTGGATGAGTTCCAAAATAAAGTGTGCCTCCCATCATTTCTAGTTAGCTAGGGTCCTCTTTTGGTCCCAAGCACAAATTTTGATACATTGATGATGAAATTACCATATATGGCAAAACAACCTAGAATATTAATTGAATCAAGCAAATCTAGACACTATTTAAACTCTAAATATGTTTTGACTATGAAATTATGTTTTGTATCTTTGTTAACTACTATATTCATTCTAAACACAATGCCCATGAACCTTTTATGACATGAATTCATTCATTTCCAACAAGCAATGGAGTCCTCCCTCTTGATTTGCATTTCTTATTGATAATAATTGGTTGAGCTACAAAATAAAATGTACCTCCCATCATTTCTAGTTAGCAAGGCTCTGGTTTTGGTTTAAAGCACACATTTTGATACATTGATAATGAAATTGACATATGTGGCAAAATAACCTAGTATAGTAATTAAATCAAGTAAATCTAAACACCATTGAAACTCATAATCTGCTAACATCCATCAGCGAAAGCAGTCACTCAACTTGGTTTCCATTTCTTGCTAACGTGAAGTTATTTAATGCGTAAATAATAAGACTTTCTTATCACCTCAAGCTAATTAGGCTCCGCTCGTCGTTACAAGGACTATATTTCATGCAATCCCTATGAAATTATCTTTTGTATCTTTGTTAGCTACTATTTTCATTCTTAAAACAATGCCCATGAACTTTCTATGACATGAATTCACTCATTTCCAACAAGCAATGTAGTCCTCCCTCTTGATTTGCATTTCCTATTGATAATAATTGGTTGAGTTCCAAAATAAAGAGTACCTCCCATCATTTGTAGTTAGCAGTGCTCCTCTTTTGGTTCCAAGCATACATTTTGATACATTAATGATGAAATTCACATATGTGGCAAAACAATGTAGTATAGTAATTAAATCAAGCAAATCTAAACACCATTGAAACTCTAAATCTAGTAACATCCATCAGCCAAAGCAGTCACTTAATTTGGTTTGCATTTCTTGCTAACGTGAAGTTGTTTAATCCCTAAATAATAAGACTTTCTTGTCACCACAAGGTAATTAGGTTTGACTCGTCATTACAAGGACTATTTTCCATGCAATGACTATGAAATTATCTTTTGAATCTTTTTAAAGTACTATATTCATTCTAAAAACAATGCCCAGGAACCTTCTATGACATTAATTCCTTCAATTCCAACAAACAATGGAGTCCTTCATCTTGATTTGCATTTTCTATTGATAATAAAAGTTTGAGTGCCAAAATAAAGACTGCCTCCCATCATTTCTAGTTTGCAGGGCTTCTCTTTTGGTTCCAAGCACACATTTTGATACATTGCTAATGAAATTGACATATGTGGCAAAACAACCTAGTATAGTAATTAAATCAAGCAAATCTAAACACCATTGAAACTCATAATCTACTAACATCCATCAGCCAAAGCAGTCACTCAACTTGGTTTCCATTTCTTGCTAGCGTGAAGTTATTTAATCCTTAAATAATAAGACTTTCTTATCACCTCAAGCTAATTATGCTCCGCTCGTCATTACAAGGACTATATTTCTTGCAATCCCTATGAAATTATCTTTTGTATCTATATTAACTACTATTTTCATTCTAAAAACAACGCCCATGAACCTTCTATGACATGAATTCATTCATTTCCAACAATCAATGGAGTCCTCCCTGTTGACATGCATTTCTTATTGATAATAATTGGTTGACTTCCAAAATAAAGAGTACCTTCCATCATTTCAAGTTAGTAGGGCTCCTCTTTGGGGTCCAAGCACACATTTTGATACATTAATGATGAAATTCACATATTTGGCAAAACAACGTAGTATAGTAATTAAATCAAGCAAATGTAAATGCCATTGAAAATCTAAATCTGGTAACATCCATCAGCCAAACCAATCACTTAATTTGGTTTGCATTTCCTGCTAACGTGAAGTTGTTTGATCCTTAAATAATAAGACTTTCTTGTCACCACAAGGTAATTAGGTTTGACTCATCGTTACAAGGACTATTTTCCATGCAATGCTATGAAATTATCTTTTGAATCTTTATAAAGTACTATATTCATTCTAAAAACAATGCCCAGGAACCTTCTATGACATTAATTCCTTCAATTCCAACAAACTATGGAGTCCTTCATCTTGATTTGCATTTTCTATTGATAATAAAAGTTTGAGTGCCAAAATAAAGACTACCTCCCATCATTTCTAGTTTGCAGGGCTTCTCTTTTGGTTCCAAGCACACATTTTGATACATTGCTAATGAAATTGACATATGTGGCAAAACAACCTAGTATAGTAATTAAATCAAGAAAATCTACACACCATTGAAACTCTAAATCTGGTAACATCCATCAGCAAAAGCAGTCACTTAATTTGATTTGCATTTCTTGCTAACGTGATGTTGTTTAATCCATAAATAATAAGACTTTCTTGTCACCTCAGGTTAATTAGGTTTGACTCATCGTTACAAGGACTATTTTTCATGCAAGGACTGTGAAATTATCTGTTGTATCTCTATTAAGTGCTATATTCATTCTAAAAACAATACCTAGGAACATTTTATGACAAGAATTCCTTCAATTCCTACAAACAATGGAGTCCTTCCTCTTGATTTGCATTTCTTCTTGATAATAATTTGTTGAGTTCCAAAATAAAGAGTAACCCCCATCATTTCTAGTTAGCAGGGCTCCTCTTTTGGTTCCAAGCACACATTTTGATACATTGATAATGAAATTGACATATATGGAAAAACAACCTAGTATAGTAATTAAATCAAGCAAATCTAAACACCATTGAAACTATTAATCTGCTAACTTCCATCAGCCAAAGCAGTCATTCAACTTGGTTTGCATTTCTTGCTAATGTGAAGTTCTTCAATCCCTAAATAATTAGACTTTCTTGTCACCTCAAGCTAATTAGGTTCAACTCATCGTTACAAGGACTATTTTTCATGCAATGACTATGAAATTATCTTCTGTATATTTGTTAACTACTATATTCATTCTAAAAACAATGCCCATGAACCTTCAATGACATGAATTCATTCAATTCCAACAAAGAATGGAGTCCTCCCTCTTGATTTGCATTTCTTATTGATAATAATTGTTTGACTTCCAAAATTAATAGTACCACCCATAATTTCTATTTAGCAGGGCACCACTTTTGGTTCCAAGCACACATTTTGACACATTGATGGTGAAATTCACATGTCTAGCAAAACAACCTAGTATAGTAATTAAATAAGCCAAATATAAACACCATTGAAACTCTAAATCTAGTAACATCCATCAGCCAAAGCAATCACTCAACTTGCTTTGCATTTCTTGCTAAGGTGAAGTTGTTTAATCCCTAAATAATAAGACTTTCATATCACCTCAAGATAATTAGGCTCCACTCGTCGTTACACGACTATATTTCATGCAATCACTAAATTATCTTCTGCATCTTTATTAACTACTATATTCATTCTAAAAACAATGCCTAGGAAACTTTTATGACATGATTTACTTCAATTCCAACAAACAATCGAGTCCTCCATCTTGATTTTCATTTTCTATTGATAGTAATTGGTTGGGTTCCAAAATATGGAGTACTTCCCATCATTTCTAGTTAGCAGGGCTCTTCTTTTGGTTCCAAGCACACATTTTGATACATCGATAATGAAATTGACATGTGTGGCAAAACAACCTAGTATCGTAATTAAATCAAGCAAATCTAAACACCATTGAAACTCTTAATCTGCTAACATCCATCAGCCAAAGCAGTCATTCAACTTGGTATGCATTTCTTACTAATGCAAAGTTGTTTAATCCCTAAATAATAAGACTTTCTTGTCACCTAATGCTAATTGGGTTCAACTCATCGTTAGAAGGACTATTTTTCATGCAATAACTATGAAATTATCTTTTGTATCTTTATTAACTACTATATTCATTCTAAAAATAATGCCCATGAACCTTCTATGACATGAATTCATTCAATTTCTACAAACAATGGAGTGCTCCATCTTGATTTGCAGTTTCTATTGATAATAAATGGTTGAGTTCCAAAATAAAGAGTACCTCCCATCATTTCTAGTTTGCAGGGATCCTCTTTTGGTTCCAAGCACACCTTTTGATACATTGCTAATGAAATTGACATATATGGCAAACAACCTAGTATAGTAAATAAATCAAGCAAATCTAAACACCATTGAAACTCATAATCTGCTAACATCCATCAGCCAAAGCAGTCACTCAACTTGATTTCCATTTCTTGCAAACATGAAGTTATTTAATCCTTAAATAATAAGACTTTCTTATCACCTCAAGCTAATTAGGCTCCACTCGTCATTACAAGGACTATATTTCTTGCAATCCCTATGAAATTACCTTTTGTATCTTTATTAACTACTATTTTCATTCTAAAAACAACGCCCATGAACCTTCTATGACATGAATTCATTCATTTCCAACAATCAATGGAGTCCTCCCTCTTGACTTGCATTTCTTATTGATAATAATTGGTTGACTTCCAAAATAAAGAGTACCTTCCATCATTTCAAGTTAGTAGGGCTCCTCTTTTGGTTCCAAGCACACATTTTCATATATTAATGATGAAATTCACATATTTCGCAAAACAACGTAGTATAGTAATTAAATCAAGCAAATGTAAACGCCATTGAAAATCTAAATCTAGTAACATCCATCAGCCAAAGCAATCACTTAATTTGGTTTGCATTTCTTGCTAACATGAAGTTGTTTGATCCTTAAATAATAAGACTTTCTTGTCACCTCAAGGTAATTAGGTTTGACTCATCGTTACAAGGAGTATTTTCCATGCAATGACTATGAAATTATCTTTTGAATCTTTTTAAAGTACTATATTCATTCTAAAAAGAATGCCCAGGAACCTTCTATGACATTAATTCCTTCAATTCCAACAAACAATGGAGTCCTTCATCTTGATTTGCATTTTCTATTGATAATAAAAGGTTGAGTTCCAAAATAAATAGTACCTCCCATCATTTGTAGTTAGCAGGCTCCTCTTTTGGTTCCAAGCACACATTTTGATACATTGATGATGAAATTCACATATGTGGCAAAACAACCTAATATAGTAATTCAATCAAGAGAATCTAAACGCCATTGAAACTCCAAATCTGGTAACATCCATCAACCAAAGCAATCACTCAACTTGGTTTGCATTCCTTGCTAAGGAAATGTTCTTTCATCCCTAAATAATAAGACATTCTTATCAGCTCAAGCTAATTAGGCTCTACTTGTCTTTACAAGGACTATATTTCATGCAATCACTATGAAATTATCTTTTGTATCTTTATTAACTACTATATTCATTATAAAAACAATGCCTAGGAACCTTTTATAACATGAATTCCTTCAATTCTAACAAACAATGGAGTCCTCCATCTTGATTTGCATTTTCTATTGATAATAATTGGTTGAGTTCCAAAATAAGGAGTACCTCCCATTATTTCTAGTTAGCAGGGATCCTCTTTTAGATCCAAGCACACATTCTGATACATTGATAATGAAATTGACATATGTGGCAAAACAACCTAGTTAGTAATTAAATCAAGCAAATCTAAACACCATTAAAACTATTAATCTGCTAACTTCCATCAGTCAAAGCAGTCATTCATCTTGGTTTGCATTTCTTGCTAATGTGAAGTTGTTCAATCCCTAAATAATAAGACTTTCTTGTCACCTCAAGCTAATTAGGTTCGACTCGTTGTTACAAGGACTATATTTCGTGCAATCACTATGAAATTATCTTTTGTATCTTTATTAACTACTCTATTCATTCTAAAAACAATGCCCAGGAACCTTTTATGACATGAATTCCTTCAATTCTAACAAACAATGGAGTCCTCTATCTTGATTTGCATTTTCTATTGATAATAATTCGTTGAGTTCCAAAATAAGGAGTACCTCCCATTATTTCTAGTTAGCAGGGATCCTCTTTTGGATCCAAGCACACATTCTGATACATTGATAATGAAATTGACATATGTGGCAAAACAACCTAGTATAGTAATTAAATCAAGCAAATCTAAACACCATTAAAACTATTAATCTGCTAACTTCCATCAGTCAAAGCAGTCATTCATCTTGGTTTGCATTTCTTGCTAATGTGAAGTTGTTCAATCCCTAAATAATAAGACTTTCTTGTCACCTCAAGCTAATTAGGTTCGACTCGTTGTTACAAGGACTATATTTCGTGCAATCACTATGAAATTATCTTTTGTATCTTTATTAACTACTCTATTCATTCTAAAAACAATGCCCAGGAACCTTTTATAACATGAATTCCTTCAATTCTAACAAACAATGGAGTCCTCCATCTTGATTTGCATTTTCTATTGATAATAATTCGTTGAGTTCCAAAATAAGGAGTACCTCCCATTATTTCTAGTTAGCAGGGATCCTCTTTTGGATCCAAGCACACATTCTGATACTTTAATAATGAAATTGACATATGTGGCAAAACAACTTAGTATAGTAATTAAATCAAGCAAATCGAAACACCATTAAAACTATTAATCTGCTAACTTCCATCAGTCAAAGCAGTCATTCATCTTGGTTTGCATTTCTTGCTAATGTGAAGTTGTTCAATCCCTAAATAATAAGACTTTCTTGTCACCTCAAGCTAATTAGGTTCAACTTGACGTTACAAGGACTATTTTTCATGCAATGACTATGAAATTATCTTTCGTATATTTGTTAACTACTATATTCATTCTAAAAACAATGCCCATGAATCTTCAATGACATGAATTCATTCAATTCCAACAAAGAATGGAGTCCTCCCTCTTGATTTGCATTTCTTATTGATAATAATTGGTTCAGTTCCAAATTAAAGAGTACCTCCCATCATTTCTAGTTAGTAGGGCTCCTCTTTTGGTTCCAAGCACACATTTTGATACATTGATAATGAAATTGACATAGGTGGCAAAACAACCTAGTATAGTAATTAAATCAAGCAAATCTAAACACCATTGAAACTTATAATCTGCTAACTTCCATGAGCCAAATCAGTCATTCATCTTGGTTTGCATTTCTTGCTAATGTGAAGTTGCTTAATCCCTAAATAATAAGACTTTCTTGTCTACTTAAGCTAATTAGGTTCGACTCTTCATTACAAGGACTATTTTTCATGCAATGACTATAAAATTATCTTTTGTATCTTTGTTAGCTGCTATATTCATTATAAAAACAATACCCATGAACCATCTATGACATGAATACATTCATTTCCAACAAACAATGGAGTCCACCCTTTTGATTTGCATTCCTTGTTGATAATAATTGGTTGAGTTCCAAAATAAAGAGTACCACCTATCATTTCTATTTAGCAGGGCACCTCTTTTGTTTCCAAGCACACATTTTGATACATTGATGGTTAAATTCACACGTGTGGCAAAACAACCTAGTATAGTAATTAAATAATGCAAATATAAACACCATTGAAATTCTAAATCTGGTCACATCCATCAGCAAAAGCAATCAGTCAACTTGCTTTGCATTTCTTGCTAAGGTGAAGTTGTTTAATCCCTAAATAATAAGACTTTCTTATCACCTCAAGCTAATTAGGCTCCACTCATCGTTAAAAGGACTATATTTCATGCAATCACTAAATTATCTTTTGCATCTTTATTAACTACTATATTCATACTAAAAACAATGCCCAGGAAACTTTTATGACATGATTTCCTTCAATTCCAACAAACAATGAAGTCCTCCATCTTGATTTTCATTTTCTATTGATAATAATTGGTTGAGTTCCAAAATAAGGAGTACTTCCCATCATTTCTAGTTAGCAGGGCTCCTCTTTTGGTTCCAAGCACACATTTTGATACGTTGATAATAAAATTGACATATGAGGCAAAACAACCTAGTATAGTAATTAAATCAAGCAAATCTAAACACCATTGAAACTCTTAATCTGCTAACTTCCATCAGCCAAACCAGTCATTCAACTTGGTTTGCATTTCTTGCTAATGCGAAGTTGTTTAATCCCAAAATAAAAAGACTTTCTAGTCACGTCATGGTAATTAGGTTCGACTCGTCATTACAAGGACTATTTTTCATGCAATGACAATGAAATTATCTTTCGTATCTTTGTTCACTACTATATTCATTCTAAAAACAATGCCCATAATCCTTCTATGACATGAATTCATTCATTTCCAACAAACAATGGAGTCCTCCCTCTTGATTTTCATTTCTTATTGATAATAATTGGTTGAGTTCCAAAATAAAAAGTACCTCCTATCATTTCTAGTTAGCAGGGCTCCTCCTTTGGTTCCAAGCACACATTTTTATACATTGAGGATGAATTTCACATATGTGGCAAACTAACCTAGAATAGTAATTAAATCAAGCAAATCGAAACACCATTGAAACTATAAATCTAGTAACATCCATCAGCCAATGCAGTCATTCAACTTGGGTTGCATTTCTTGCTAAGGTGAAGTTGTTTAATCCCTAAATAATAAGGCTTTCTTATCACCTCAAGCTAATTAGGCTCCATTCATCGTTACGAGGACTATATTTCATGCAATCACTATGAAATTATCTTTTGCATGTTTATTAACTACTATATTCATTATAAAAACAATGCCCAGGAACCTTTTATGACATGAATTCATTCAATTCCAACAAACAATGGAGTCCTCCATCTTGATTTGCATTTCTTATTGATAATAATTGGTTGAGTTCCAAAATAAAAAGTACCTCCCATCATTTCTAGTTCACAGGGCTCCTCTTTTGGTTCCAAGCACACATTTTTATACACTGAGGATGAATTTCACATATGTGGCAAAACAACCTAGTATTGTAATTAAATTAAGGAAATCTAAACACCATTGAAACTATTAATATGTAACTTCCATCAGTCAAAGCAGTAATTTATCTTAGTTTGCATTTCTTGATAATGTGAAGTTGTTTAATCCCTAAATAATAAGACTTTCTTGTCACCTCAAGCTAATTAGGTTCCACTCATGGTTTCAAGGACAATTTTTCATGCAATGACTATGAAATTGTCTTTTGTATCTTTATTAACTAATATATTCATTCTAAAAACAATGCCCATGAACTTTCTATGACATGAATTCATTTAATTATAACAAACAATGGAGTCCTCCATCTTGATTTGCATTTCTTATTGACAATAATTGGTTGACTTCCAAAATAAAGAGTACCTTCCATCATTTCTAGTTAGCAGGGCTCCTCCATTGGTTCCAAGCACAAAGTTTGATACATTGATGATGAAATTAACATTTGTGGCAAATCAACCTAGTATAGTATTTAAATCAAGCAAATCTAAACACCATTTCAACTCTAAATCTGATAACATCCATCAGCCAAAGCAGTCACTCAAGTTAGTTTGCATTTCTTGCAAATGTGAAGTTATTTAATCCTTAAATAATAAGACTTTCTTATCACCTCAACCTAATTAGGCTCCACTCGTCGTCACAAGGACTATATTTCATGCAATCGCTATGAAATTACCTTTTGTATCTTTATTAAGTACTATATTCATTCTAAAAACAATGCCCAGGAACGTTCTATGTCATGAATTCCATGAATTCCAAAAAACAATGGAGTCCTCCATCTTGATTTGCATTTTCTATTGATAATAATGGGTTCAGTTCCAAAGTAAAGAATACCGCCCATCATTTCTAGTTTGCAGGGCACCTATTTTTGTTCCAAGCACACATTTTGATACAATGATAATGAAATTGACATACGTGGCAAAACAACCTAGTATAGTAATTAAATCAAGCAAATCTAAACACCATTGAAACTATTAATCTACTAACTTTCATCAGTCAAAGCAGTCATTCATCTTGATTTGCATTTCTTGCTAATGTGAAGTTGTTTAATCCCTAAATAATAAGACTTTCTTGTCACCTCAAGCTAATTAGGTTCAACTCGTCGTTACACGGACTATTTTTCATGAAATGATTATGAAATTATCTTTTGTAAATTTGTTAACTACAATATTCATTCTAAAAACAATGCCCAGGAATCTTCTATGACATGAATTCATTCAATTCCAACAAACAATGGAGTCCTCCCTCTTGATTTGCATTTTCTATTGATAATAATTGGTTATGTTCCAAAATAATGAGTACCTCCTATCATTTCTAGTTAGCAGGGCTCCTCTTTTGGTTGCAAGCACACATTTTGATACATTGATGATGAAATTCACATATGTGGCAAAACAACCTAGTATGGTAATTAAATCAAGCAAATCTAAACACCATCGAAACTATTACTCTGCTAACTTCCATCTGTCAAAGCAGTGATTCATCTTGGTTTGCATTTCTTGCTATTTTGAAGTTGTTTAATCCCCAAATAATAAGACTTTCTTGTCACCTCAAGCTACTTATGTTCAACTCATCGTTACAAGGACTACTTTTCATGCATTAACTATGAAATTATCTTTTGAATCTTTGTGAACAATGTAGTCAATGTAGTCACTTAACTTGGTTTGCATTTCTTGCCATTGTGAAGTTGTTTAATCCCTAAATAATAAGACTTTCTTATCAGCTCAACCTAAATAGGCTCCACTCATCGACACAAAGACTATATTTCATGCAATCGCTATGAAATTATCTTTTTTATCTATATTAAGTACTATATTCATTCTAAAAACAATGCCCAGGAACCTTCTATGACATGAATTCCATCAATTCCAACAAACAATGGAGTCCTCCAACTTGATTTGCATTTTTTATTTATAATAATTGGTTGAGTTCCAAAATAAAGAGTACCTCCCATTATTTCTAGTTAGCAGGGCTCCTCTTTTGGTTCCATGCACACATTTTGATACATTGATGATGAAATTGACATATGTGGCAAACAACCTAGTATAGTAATAAAATCAAGCAAATCTAAAGACCATTGAAACTCTAAATCTGCTAACATCCATCAGCCAAAGGAGTCATTCAACTTGGTTTGCATTTCTTGCTAATGTGAAGTTGTTTAATCCCTAAATAATAAGACTTTCTTGTCACCTAAAGCTAATTAGGTTCAACTCGTCATTTGAATGACTATTTTTCATGCAATCACTATTAAATTATCTTTTGTCTTGATTATCTACTATATTCATTCTAAAAACAATGCCTATGAACCTTCTATCACATGAATTCATTCAATTCCAACAAACAATGGAGTCCTCCATCTTGATTTGCATTTCTTATTGATAATAATTGGCTAACTTCCAAAATAAAGAGTACCTTCCATCATTTCTAGTTAGCAGGGCTCCTCTTTTGGCACCAAGCACACATTTTGGTACATTGATAATGAAATTGACCTATGTGGCAAAACAACCTAGTATAGTAATTAAATCAAGCAAATCTAAACAACATTGAAACTCTTAATCTGCTACCTTCCATCATCCAAAGCAGTCATTCATCTTTGTTTACATTTCTTGCTAATGTGAATTTGTTGAATCCCTAAATAATAAGTCTTTCTTGTCACCTCAAGCTAATTAGGTTCAACTCATCGTTACAAGGACTATTTTTTCATGCAATGACCATGAAATTATCTTTTGTATCTTTATTAACTACTATATTCATTCTAAAAACATTGCCTAGGAACCTTCTATGTCATGAATTCCTTGAATTCCAACAAACAATGGAGTCCTCCATCTTGATTTGCATTTTCTATTGATAATAAATGGTTGAGTTCCAAAATAAAGAGTACCTCCCATCATTTCTAGTTAGTAGGGCACCACTTTTGGTTCCAAGCACATATTTTGATACATTGATAATGAAGTTGACATATGTGGCAAAACAACCTATTATAGTAATTAAATCAAGCAAATCTAAACACCATTGAAACAATTAATCTACCAACTTCCATCAGTCAAAGTAGTCATTCATCTTGGTTTGCATTTCTTGCTAATGTTATGTTGTTTAATCCCTAAATAATAAGACTTTCTGGTCATCTCAAGCTAATTATGATCGACTCGTCGTTAGAAGGACTATTTTTCATGCTATGACTGAAATTATCTTTTGTATGTTTGTTAACTACTATGTACATTCTAAAAACAATGCCCATGAAACTTCAATTACAAGAATTCATTCAATTCCAACAAACAATCGAGTTGTCTGTCTTGATTTGCATTTCTTATTGATAATAATTGGTTGAGTTCCAAAATAAAGAGTATCTCCCATCATTTCTAGTTAGTAGGGCTCATCCTTTGGTTCCAAGCACACATTTTGATACATTGATGATGAATTTGACATATGTGACAAACAACCTAGTCTAATAATAAAATCAAGCAAATCTAAAGACCATTGAAACTCTAAATCAGCTTACATCCATCAGCCAAAGCAGTCATTCATCTTGGTTTGCATTTCTTGCTAATGTGAAGTTGTTTAATCCCTAAATAATAAGACTTTCTTGTCACCTAAAGCTATTTACATTCAACTCGTCGTTACAAGGGCTATTTTTCATGCAATCACTATGAAATTATATTTTGTATCTTTATTAACTACTATATTCATTCTAAAAACAATGCCTATGAACCTTCTATCACATGAATTCGTTCAATTCCAACAAACAATGGAGTCCTCCATCTTGATTTGCATTTCTTATTGATAATAATTGGTTGACGTCCAAAATAAAGTGTATCTCCCATCATTTCTAGTTAACAGGGCTCCTCTTTTTCTTCCAAACACACATTTTTATACATTGATGATGAAATTGACATATGTGGCAAACAACCTAGTATAGTAAAAAATTAAGCAAATCTAAACAACATTGAAACTCTAAATCTGCTCACATCCATCAGCCAAAGCAGTCATTCAACTTGGTTTGTATTTCTTGCTAATGTGAAGTTGTTTAATCCCTAAATAATAAGACTTTCTTGTCACCTAAAGCTAATTAGGTTCAACTCATCATTACAATGACTATTTTTCATGCAATTACTATGAAATTATCTTTTGTATCTTTATTAACTACTATGTTCTTTCTAAAAACAATGCCTATGAACCTTCTATGACATGAATTCATTCTATTCCAACAAACAATGGAGTCCTCCATCTTGATTTGCATTTCTTATTGATAATAATTGGTTGACATCCAAAATAAAGTGTACCTCCCATCATTTCTAGTTAACAGGGCTCCTCTTTTGCTTCCAAACACACATTTTTATACATTGATGATGAAATTGACATATGTGGCAAACAACCTAGTATAGTAAAAAATCAAGCAAATCTAAACGACATTGAAACTCTAAATCTGCTCACATCCATCAGCCAAAGCAGTCATTCAACTTGGTTTGTATTTCTTGCTAATGTGAAGTTGTTTAATCCCTAAATAATAAGACTTTCTTATCACCTAAAGCTAATTAGGTTCAACTCATCATTACAATGACTATTTTCCATGCAATCACTATGAAATTATCTTTTGTATCTTTATTAACTACTATGTTCTTTCTAAAAACAATGCCTATGAACCTTCTATGACATGAATTCATTCTATTCCAACAAACAATGGAGTCCTGCATCTTGATTTGCATTTCTTATTGATAATAATTGGTTGACATCCAAAATAAAGTGTACCTCCCATCATTTCTAGTTAGCAGGGCTCCTCTTTTGCTTCCAAACACACATTTTGATACATTGATGATGAAATTGACATATGTGGCAAACATCCGAGTATAGTAAAAAATCAAACAAATCTAAACAACATTGAAACTCTAAATCTACTCACATCCATCAGCCAAAGCAATCATTCAACTTGGTTTGTATTTCTTGCTAATGTGAAGTTGTTTAATCCCTAAATAATAAGACTTTCTTGTTACCTAAAGCTACTTAGATTCAACTCATCATTACAATGACTATTTTTCATGCAATCACTATGAAATTATCTTTTGTATCTTTATTAACTACTATGTTCTTTCTAGAAACAATGCCAATGAACCTTCTATGACATGACTTCATTCAATTCTAACAAACAATGGAGTCCTCCATCTTGATTTGCATTTCTTATTTATAATAATTGGTTGACTTCCAAAATAAAGAGTACCTTCCATCATTTCTAGTTAGCAGGGCTCCTCTTTTGGCTCCAAGCACACATTTTGGTACATTCATAATGAAATTGACCTATGTGGCAAGACAACCTAGTATAGTAATTAAATCAAGCAAATCTAAACAACATTGAAACTCTTAATCTGCTGCCTTCCATCATCCAAAGCAGTCATCCATCTTGGTTTGCATTTCTTGCTAATGTGAAATTGTTTAAACCCTAAATAATAGGTCTTTCTTGTCACCTAAGGCTATTTAGGTTCAACTCGTTGTTACAAGGGCTATTTTGCATGCAATGACAATGAAATTATCTTTTGTATCTTTATTAACTACTATATTCATTCTAAAACTAATGGCCATGAACTTTCTATGACATGAATTCATTCAATTCCAACAAATAATGGAGTCCTCCCTCTTGACTTTCATTTCTTATTGATAATAATTGCTTGAGTTCCAAAATAAAGAGTACCTCCCATCATTTCTAGTTAGCAGGGCTCCTCTTTTGCTTCCAAACACACATTTTGATACATTGATGATGAAATTGACATATGTGGCAAGCATCCTAGTATAGTAAAAAATCAAGCAAATCTAAACAACATTGAAACTCTAAATCTGCTCACATCCATCAGCCAAAGCAGTCATTCAACTTGGTTTGTATTTCTTGCTAATGTGAAGTTGTTTAATCCCTAAAAAATAAGACTTTCTTGTCACCTAAAGCTAATTAGGTTCAACTCGTCATTACAATGACTATTTTTCATGCAATCACTATGAAATTATCTTTTGTATCTTTATTAACTACTATATTCATTCTAAAAACAATGCCTATGAACATTCTATCACATGAATTCATTCAATTCCAACAAACAATGGAGTCCTCCATCTTGATTTGCATTTCTTAGTGATAATAATTGGTTGACTTCCAAAATATCGAGTACGTTCCATCATTTCTAGTTAGCAGGGCTCCTCTTTTGGCACCAAGCACACATTTTGGTACATTGATAATGAAATTGACCTATGTGGTAAAACAACCTAGTATAGTGATTAAATCAAGCAAATCTAAACAACATTGAAACTCTTAATCTGCTACCTTCCATCATCCAAAGCAGTCATCCATCTTGTTTGCATTTCTTGCTAATGTGAATTTGTTTAATCCCTAAATAATAAGTCTTTCTTGTCACCTCAAGCTAATTAGGTTCAACTCGTCGTTACAAGGACTTTTTTTTTCATGCAATGACCATGAGATTATCTTTTGTATCTTTATTAACTACTATATTCATCATAAAAACAATGCCTAGGAACCTTCTATGACATGAATTCCTTGAATTCTAACAAACAATGGAGTCCTCCATCTTGACTTGCATTTTCTATTAATAATAATTGGTTGAGTTGCAAAATTAAGAGTACCTCCCATCATTTCTAGTTAGCAGGGCACCTCTTTAGGTTGCAAGCACACATTTTTATACATTGATAATGAAGTTGACATATGTGGCAAAACAACCTAGTATAGTAATTAAATCATGCAAATCTAAACACCATTGAAACTATTAATCTACCAACTTCCATCAGTCAAAGCAGTCATTCATCTTGGTTTGCATTTCTTGCTAATGTGATGTTGTTTAATCCCTAAATAATAAGTCTTTCTGGTCATCTCAAGCTATTTATGTTTGACTCATCGTTAGAAGGACTATTTTTCATGCAATGATTAAAATTATCTTTTGTATCTTTGTTAACTACTATATTCAATCTCAAAACAATGCCTATGAACCTTCAATGACAAGAATTCATTCAATTCCAACAATTAATGGAGTCCTCCCACTTGATTTGCATTTCTTATTGATAATAATTGGTTGAGTTCCAAAATAAAGAGTACCTCCCATCATTTCTAGTTAGCAGGGCTCATCCTTTGGTTCCGAGCACACATTTTGATACATTGATGAGGAAATTGACATATGTGGCAAACAACCTAATATAGTAATAAAATCAAGCAAATCTAAAGACCATTGAAACCTTAAATCTGCTACCATCCATTAGCCAAAGCAGTCATTCAACTTGGTTTGCATTTCTTGCTAATGTGAAGTTTTTTAATCCCTTAATAATAAGATTTTCTTGTCACCTAAAGCTAATTAGGTTCAACTCGTCGTTAAAAGGGCTATTTTTCATGCAATGACAATGAAATTATCTTTTGTATCTTTATTAACTACTATATTCATTCTAAATACAATGCCTATGAACCTTCTATCACATGAATTCATTCATTTCCAACAAACAATGGAGTCCTCCATCTTGATTATCATTTCTTATTGATAATAATTGGTTGACTTCCAAAATAAAGAGTACCTTCCATCATTTCTAGTTAGCAAGGCTCCTCTTTTCGCTCTAAGCACACATTTTGGTACGTCGATAATCTTTTGGCTCTAAGCACACATTTTGGTACGTTAATAATGAAATTGACCTATGTGGCAAAACAACCTAGTATAGTAATTAAATCAATCAAATCTAAACAACATTGAAACTCTTAATCCGCTACCTTCCATCATCCAAAGCAGTCATCCATCTTGGTTTGCATTTCTTGCTAATGTGAATTTTTTTAATCCCTAAATAATAAGTCTTTCTTGTCACCTCAAGCTAATTAGGTTCAACTCGTCGTTACAAGGACTTTTTTTCATTCACTGACCATGAAATTATCTTTTGTGTCTTTATTAACTACTATATTCATTCTAAAAACAATTCCCAAGAACCTTCTATGACATGAATTCCTTGAATTCCAACAAACAATGGAGTCCTCCATCTTGATTTGCATTTTCTATTGATAATAATTGGTTGAGTTCCAAAATAAAGAGTACATCCCTAGATTTCTAGTTAGCAAGGCACCTCTTTTGGTTCCAAGCACACATTTTGATACATTGATAATGAAGTTGACATATGTGGCAAAACAACATAGTATAGTAATTAAATCAAGCAAATCTAAACACCATTGAAACTATTAATCTACCAACTTCAATCAGTCAAAGCAGTCATTCATCTTGGTTTGCATTTCTTGCTAATGTCATGTTGTTTAATCCCTAAATAATAAGACTTTCTGGTCATCTCAAGCTAATTATGTTCGACTTGTCGTTAGAAGGACTATTTTTCATGCAATTACTGAAATTATCTTTTGTATGTTTGTTAACTACTATATTCATTCTAAAAACAATGCCCATGAACCTTCAATGACAAGAATTCATTGAATTCCAACAAACAATGGAGTCCTCCCTCTTGATTTGCATTTCTTATTGATAATAATTGGTTGAGTTCCAAAATAAAGAGTACCTCCAATCATTTCTAGTTAGCTGAGCTCGTCCTTTGGTTCCAGGCACACATTTTGATACCTTGATGATGAAATTGACATATGTGGCAAACAACCTAGTATAGTAATAAAATCAAGCAAATCTAAAGACCATTGGAACTCTAAATCTACTAACATCCATCAAGCAAAGCAACCATTCAACTTGGTTTGCATTTCTTGCTAATGTGCAGTTGTTTACTCCCTAAATAATAAGACTTTCTTATCACCTCAAGCTAAGTAGGTTCGATGCGTCGTTACAAGGACTACTTTTCATGCAATGACTACGAAATTTTCTTTTGTATCTGTGTTAACTACTATATTCATTCTAAAAACAATGCCCATGAATCTTCTATGACATGAATTCATTCATTTCCAACAAACAATGTAGTCCTCCATCTTGATTTGCATTTTCTATTGAGAATAATTGGTTGAGTTCCTAAATAACGAGTACCTCCCATCATTTCTAGTTAGCAGGGCTCATCTTTTGGTTCCAAGCACACATTTTGATACATTGATAATGAAATTGACATATGTGGCAAAACAACCTAGTATAGTAATTAAATCAAGCAAATCTAAACACCATTGAAACTTATAATCCGCTAACTTCCATGAGCCAAATCAGTCATTCATCTTGGTTTGCATTTCTTGCTAATGTGAAGTTGCTTAATCCCTAAATAATAAGACTTTCTTGTCTACTTAAGCTAATTAGGTTCAACTCTTCGTTACAAGGACTATTTTTCATGCAATGACAATAAAATTATCTTTTGTATCTTTGTTAGCTACTATATTCATTATAAAAATAATACCCATGAACCATCTATGACATGAATACATTCATTTCCAACAAACAATGGAGTCCACCCTTTTGATTTGCATTCCTTGTTGATAATAATTGGTTGAGTTCCAAAATAAAGAGTACCACCCATCATTTCTATTTAGTAGGGCACCTATTTTGTTTCCAAGAACACATTTTGATACATTAATGGTGAAATTCACATGTGTGGCAAAACAACCTAGTATAGTAATTAAAAAAAGCAAATATAAACACCATTGAACTTCTAAATCTGGTAACATCCATCAGCCAAAGCAATCACTCAACTTGGTTTGCATTTCTTGCTAAGGTGATGTTCTTTAATCCCTAAATAATAAGACTTTTTTATCACCTCAAGCTAAATAGGCTCCACTCATCGTTAAAAGGACTATATTTCACACAATCACTAAATTATCTTTTGCATCTTTATTAACTACGATATTCATTCTAAAAACAATGCTCAGGAAACTTTTATGACATGATTTCCTTCAATTCCAACAAACAATGAAATCCTCCATCTTGATTTTCATTTTCTATTGATAATAATTGGTTGAGTTCCAAAATAAGGAGTACTTCCCATCATTTCTAGTTAGCAGGGCTCCTCTTTTGGTTCCAAGCACACATTTTGATACATTGATAATAAAATTGACATATGAGGCAAAACAAACTAGTATAGTAATTAAATCAAGAAATCTAAACACCATTGAAACTCTTAATCTGCTAACTTCCATCAGCCAAAGCAGTCATTCAACTTGGTTTGCATTTCTTGCTAATGCGAAGTTGTTTAATCCCAAAATAAAAAGACTTTCTAGTCACGTCATGGTAATTAGGTTCGTCTCGTCATTACAAGGACTATTTTTCGTGCAATGACTATGAAATTATCTTTCGTATCTTTGTTCACTACTATATTCATTCTAAAAACAATGCCCATGATCCTTCTATGACATGAATTCATTCATTTCCAACAAAAAATGGAGTCCCCCCTCTTGATTTTCATTTCTTATTGATAATAATTGGTTGAGTTCCAAAATAAAAAGTACCTCCTATCATTTCTAGTTAGCAGGGCTCCTCTTTTGGTTCCAAGCACACATTTTTATACATTGAGGATGAATTTCACATATGTGGCAAACTAACCTAGTATAGTAATTAAATTAAGCAAATCGAAACACCATTGAAACTATAAATCTGGTAACATCCATCAACCAATGCAGTCATTCAACTTGGTTTGCATTTCTTGTGAAGGTGAAGTTGTTTAATCCCTAAATAATAAGACTTTCTTTATCACCTCAAGGTAATTAGGCTCCACTCATCGTTACATGGACTATATTTCATGCAATCACTATAAAATTATCTTTTGCATGTTTATTAACTACTATATTCATTACAAAAACAATGCCCAGGAACGTTTTATGACATGAATTCATTTAATTCCAACAAACAATGGAGTCCTCCATCTTGATTTGCATTTCTTATTGATAATAATTGGTTGAGTTCCAAAATAAAAAGTACCTCCCACCATTTCTAGTTAGCAGGGCTCCTCTTTTGGCTCCAAGCACACATTTTGATACATTGAGGATGATTTTCATATATGTGGCAAAACAACCTAGTATTGTAATCAAATCAAGGAAATCTAAACACCATTGAAACTATTAATCTACTAACTTCCATCAATCAAAGAAGTAATTTATCTTGGTTTACATTTCTTGCTAATGTGAAGTTGTTTAATCCCTAAAAAATAAGACTTTCTTGTCACCTCAAGCTAATTAGGTTCCACTCATGGTTTCAAGGTCAATTTTTCATGCAATGACTATGAAATTGTCTTTTGTATCTTTATTAATTACTATATTCATTCTAAAAACAATGCCCATGAACTTTCTATGACATGAATTCATTTAATTATAACAAACAATGGAGTCCTCCATCTTGATTTGCATTTCTTATTGATAATAATTTGTTGACTTCCAAAATAAAGAGTACCTTCCATCATTTCTAGTTAGCAGGGCTCCTCCATTCGTTCCAAGCAAAACGTTTGATACATTGATGATGAAATTAACATTTGTGGCAAATCAACCTAGTATAGTATTTAAATAAAGCAAATCTAAACACCATTTCAACTCTAAATTTGATAACATCCGTCAGCCAAAGCAGTCACTCAAGTTGTTTTGAATTTCTTGAAAAGGTGAAGTTATTTAATCCTTAAATAATAAGACTTTCTTATCACCTCAAGCTAATTAGGCTCCACTCGTCATCACAAGGACTATATTTCATGCAATCGCTATGAAATTATCTTTTGTATCTTTATTAAATACTATATTCATTCTAAAAACAATGCCCAGGAACGTTCTATGTCATGAATTCTGTGAATTCCAAAAAACAATGGAGTCCTCCATCTTGATTTGCATTTTCTATTGATAATAATTGGTTCAGTTCCAAAATAAAGAATACCTCCCATCATTTCTAGTTTGCAGGGCACCTATTTTTGTTCCAAGCACACATTTGGATACATTGATAATGAAATTGACATACGTGGCAAAACAACCTAGTATAGTAATTAAATCAAGCAAATCTAAACACCATTGAAACTATTAATCTACTAACTTTCATCAGTTAAAGCAGTCATTCATCTTGATTTGCATTTCTTGGTAATGTGAAGTTGATTAATCCCTAAATAATAAAACTTTCTTGTCACCTCAAGCTAATTAGGTTCAACTCATCGTTACACGGACTATTTTTCATGAAATAATTATGAAATTATCTTTTGTAGCTTTGTGAACTACAATATTCATTCTAAAAACAATGCCCATGAACATTCTATGACATGAATTCATTCATTTCCAACAAACAATGGAGTCCTCCCTATTGATTTGAATTTCTTATTTACAATAATTTGTTGAGTAACAAAATAAAGAGTACCTCCCACCATTTCTAGTTAGCAGGGCTCCACTTTTGGTTCCAAGTACACATTTTGATACATTGATGATGAATTTTACATATGTGGCAAAACAACCTAGTATAGTAATTAAATCAAGCAAATCTAAACATCATTGAAACTCTAAATCTGGTAAAATCCATCAGCCAATGCAGTCACTTTACTTGGTTTGCATTTCTTGCTATTGTGAAGTTGTCTAATCCCTAAATAATAAGACTTTCTTATCACCTCAAGCTAATTAGGCTCCACTCATCGTCACAAGGACTATATTTCATGCAATCGCTATGAAATTATCTTTTGTATCTTTATTAAGTACTATATTCATTCTAAAAACAATGCCCAGGAACCTTCTATGACATGAATTCCATCAATTCCAACAAACAATGGAGTCCTGCATCTTGATTTGCATTTTCTATTTATAATAATTGGTTGAGTTCCAAAATAATGAGTACCTCCCGTCATTTCTAGTTAGCAGGGCACCTATTTTTGTTCCAAGCACACATTTTGATACATTGATAATGAAATTGACATATGTGGCAAAACAACCTAGTATAGTAATTAAATCAAACAAATATAAATACCATTAAAACTATTAATCTACTAACTTCCATCAGTCAAAGCAGTCATTCATCTTGGCTTGCATTTCTTGCTAATGTGAATTTGTTTAATCCCTAAATAATAAGACTTTCTTCTCAGCTCAAGCTAATTATGTTGGATTCATCATTACAAGGACTATTTTTCATGCAATGACTATGAAATTATCTTTTGTATCTTTTTTAACTACTATATTCATTCTAAAAATATTGCCCATGAATCTTCAATGACAATAATTCATGCAATTCCAACAAACAATGGAGTCGTCCCTTTTCATTTGCATTTTTTATTGATAATAATTGGTTCACTTCCAAAATAAAGAGTACCTCCCATCATTTCTAGTTAGCAGGGCTCCTCGTTTGGTTCTATGCACACATTTTGATACATTGGTAATGAAATTGACATATGTGGCAAACAACCTAGTATAGTAAAAAATCAAGCAAATCTAAACAACATTGAAACTCTAAATCTGCTCACATCCATCAGCCAAAGCAGTCATTCAACTTGGTTTGCATTTCTTGCTAATGTGAAGTTGTTTAATCCCTAAATAATAAGACTTTTGTTTCACCTAAAGCTAATTAGGTTCAAGTTGTCATTACAATGACTTTTTTTCATGCAATCACGAAGAAATTATCTTTTGTACCTTTTTTAACTACTATATTCATTCTAAAAACAATGCCTATGAAGCTTCTATCACATGAATTCATTCAATTCCAACAAACAATGGAGTCCTCCCTTTTCATTTGCATTTATTATTGATAATAATTCGTTGACATCCAAAATAAAGAGTACCTTCCATCATTTGTAGTTAGCAGGGCTCCTCTTTTGGTTTCATGCACACATTTTGATACATTGATGATGAAATTGACATATGTGGCAAACAACCTAGTATAGTAATAAAATCAAGCAAATCTAAAGACCATTGAAACTCTAAATCTGCTTACATCCATTAGCCAAAGCAGTCATTCATCTTGTTTTGCATTTCTTGCTAATGTGAAGTTGTTTAATCCCTAAATAATAAGACTTTCTTGTCACCTAAAGCTATTTATGTTCAACTCGTCGTTACAAGGGCTATTTTTCATGCAATGACAATGAAATTATCTTTTGTATCTTTATTGACTACTATATTCATTCTAAAACCAATGGCCATGAACTTTCTATGACATGAATTCATTCAATTCCAACAAACAATAGAGTCCTCCATCTTGAATTGCATTTCTTTTTGATAATAATTGCTTGACGTCCAAAATAAAGTGTACCTCCCATCATTTCTAGTTAGCAGGGCTCCTCTTTTGCTTCCAAACACACATTTTGATACATTGATGATGAAATTGACATATGTGGCAAACATCCTAGTATAGTAAAAAATCAAGCAAATCTAAACAACATTGAAACTCTAAATCTGCTCACATCCATCAGCCAAAGCAGTCATTCAACTTGGTTTGTATTTCTTGCTAATGTGAAGTTGTTTAATCCCAAAATAATAAGACTTTCTCGTCACCTAAAGCTAATTAGGTTCAACTCGTCATTACAATGACTATTTTTCATGCAATCACTATGAAATTATCTTTTGTATCTTTATTACCTACTATATTCATTCTAAAAACAATGCCCATGAACCTTCTATGACATGCATTCATTCATTTCCAACAAACAATGTAGTCCTCCATCTTGATTTGCATTTCTTATTGATAATAATTGGTAGAGTTCCAAAATAAAGCGTACCTACCATCATTTCTAGTTAGTAGGGCTCCTCTTTTGGCTCTAAGCACACATTTTGGTACATTGATAATGAAATTGACCTATGTGGCAAAACAACCTAGTATAGTAATTAAATCAAGCAAACCTAAACAACATTGAAACTCTTAATCTGCTACCTTCCAACATCCAAAGCAGTCATCCATCTTGGTTTGCATTTCTTGCTAATGTGAATTTGTTTAATCCCTAAATAATAAGTCTTTCTTGTCACCTAAAGCTATTTAGGTTCAACTCGTTGTTACAAGGGCTATTTTTCATGCAATGACAATGAAATTATCTTTTGTATCTTTATTAACTACTATATTCATTCTAAAACTAATGGCCATGAACTTTCTATGACATGAATTCATTCAATTCCAACAAATAATGGAGTCCTCCCTCTTGATTTACATTTCTTATTGATAATAATTGGTTGAGTTCAAAAATAAAGAGTACCTCCCATCATTTCTAGTTAGCAGGCCTTGTCCTTTGGTTCCAAGCACACATTTTGATACATTGATGATGATATTGACATATGTGGCAAACAACCTAGTATAGTAATAAAATCAAGCAAATCTAAAGACCAATGAAACTCTAAATCTGCTATCATCCATCAGCAAAAGTAGTCATTCAACTTCGTTTGCATTTCTTGCTAATGTGAAGTTGTTTAATCCCTAAATAATAAGACTTTCTTGTCACCTAAAGCAATTTAGGTTCAACTTGTCATTACAAGGGCTATTTTTCATGCAATGACAATGAAATTATCTTTTGTATCTTTATTAACTACTATATTCTTTCTAAAAACAATGCCTATGAACCTTCTATCACATGAATTCATTCAATTCCAACAAACAATGGAGTCCTCCATCTTGATTTGCATTTCTTATTGATAATAATTGGTAGACTTCCAAAATATCGAGTACCTTCCATCATTTCTAGTTAGCAGGGCTCCTCTTTTGCCTCCAAGCACACATTTTGGTACATTGATAATGAAATTGACCTATGTGGCAAAACAACCTTGTATAGTGATTAAATCAAGCAAATCTAAACAACATTGAATCTCTTAATCTGCTACCTTCCATCATCCAAAGCAGTCATACATCTTGTTTGCATTTCTTGCTAATGTGAATTTGTTTAATCCCTAAATAATAAGTCTTTCTAGTCACCTCAAGCTAATTAGGTTCAACTCGTCGTTACAAGGACCTTTTTTCATGCAATGACCATGAAATTATCTTTTGTGTCTTTATTAACTACTATATTCATTCTAAAAACATTGCCTAGGATCCTTTTATGAAATGAATTCCTTGAATTTCAAAAAACAATGGAGTCCTCCATCTTGATTTGCATTTTCTATTGATAATAATTGGTTGAGTTCCAAAATAAAGAGTACATCCCTAGATTTCAGGTTAGCAGGGCACCTCTTTTGGTTCGAAGCACAAATTTTGATACATTGATAATAAAGTTGACATATGCGGCAAAACAACCTAGTATAGTAATTAAATCAAGCAAATCTAAACACCATTGAATGTCTTAATCTGCTAACTTCCATCAGCCAATGTAGTCATTCATCCTAGTTTGCATTTCTTGCTAATGTGAAGTTGTTCAATCCCTAAATAGAAAGACTTTCTTGTCACCTCAAGCTAATTAGGTTCGAATCGTCGTTACAAGGACTATTTTTTATGCAATGACTATGAAATTATCTTTTGTATCTCTGTTAACTACTATATTCATTCTAAAAACATTGCCCATGAACCTTCTATTACATGAATTCCTTCATTTCCAACAAACAAAGGAGTCCTCCATCTTGATTTGCATTTCTTATTGATAAGAATTGGTTGAGTTCCAAAATAAAGAGTACATCCCATTATTTTTGGTTAGCAGGGCTCCTCTTTTGGTTCCAAGCACACATTTTGATACATTGATGATGAAATTCACATATGTGGCAAAACAAACAAGTATAGTAATTAAATCAAGCAAATCTAAGCACCATTGAAACTCTAAATCTGGCAACATCCATCAGCTAATGCAGTCACTCAACTTGGTTTGCATTTCTTGCTAACGTGAAGTTGTTTAATCCCTAAATAATAAGACTTTCTTATCATCTCAAGCTAATTAGGCTCCACTCGTCGTCATAAGGACTATATTTCATGCATTCACTATGAAATTGTCTTTTGAATCTTTATTAAGTACTATATTCATTCCAAATACAATGCGCAGGAAACTTCTATGACATGAATTCCTTGAATTCCAACAAACAATGGAGTCCTTCATCTCGTTTGACATTTTTTATTGATAATAATTGGTTGAGTTCCAAAATAAAGAGTACCTCCCATCATTTCTAGTTAGCAGGGCTCCTCTTTTGTCTCCAAGCACATATTTTGATACATTGATGATGAAATTCACATATGTGGGAAAACAACCTAGTATCGTAATAAAATCAAGCAAATTTAAACACCATTGAAACTCTAAATCTGCTAACATCCATTAAGCAAAGCAGTCATTCAACTTGGCTTGCATTTCCTGCTAATGTGAAGTTGTTTAATCCCTAAATAATAAGACTTTCTTGTCACCTCAAGCAAAGTAGGTTCGATGTGTCCTTACAAGGACTACTTTTCATGCAATGACTACGAAATTTTCTTTTGTATCTGTGTGAACTACTATATTCATTCTAAAAACAATGCCCATGAACCTTCTATGATATGAATTCATTCATTTCCAACAAACAATGGAGTCCTCCACCTTGATTTGCATTTCTTATTGATAAGAATTGGTTGAGTTCCAAAATAATGAGTACCTCCCATCATTTCTAGTTAGTAGGGCTCCTCTCTTGGTTCCAAGCACACATTTTGATTCATTGATAATGAAATTGACTTATTTGGTAAAACAACCTAGTATAGTAATTAAATCAAGCAAATCTAAACACCACTGAAACTCTTAATCTGCTAACTTCCATCAGCCAAGGCAATCATTCATCTTGGTTTGCATTTCTTGCTAATGTGAAGTTGTTCAATCCCTATATAAAAAGGCTTTCTTGTCACGTCAAGATAATTAGGTTCGAATCGTCATTACAAGGACTATTTTTCATGCAATGACTATGAAATTATCTTTTGTATCTTTGTTAACTACTATATTCATTCTAAAAACAATGCCCATGAACCTTCTATTACATGAATTCCTTCATTTCCAACAATCAATGGAGTCCTTCATCTTGATTTGCATTTCTTATTGATAAGAATTGGTTGCGTTCCAAAATAAAGTGTACATCCCATCATTTCTGGTTTGCTTTTCTTGCTAACGTGAAGTTGTTTAATCCTTAAATAATAAGACTTCCTTATCACCTCAAGCTAATTAGGCTCCACTCGTCGTCACAAGGACTATATTTCATGCAATCACTATGAATTTATCTTTTGAATATTTATTGAGTACTATATTCATTCTAAAAACAATGTGCAGGAACCTTCTATGACATGAATTCCTTGAATTCCAACAAACAATGGAGTCCTCCATCTTGATTTGCATTTTCTATTGATAATAATTGGTTGAGTTCCAACATAATGAGTGCCTCCCATAGTTTCTAGTTAGTAGGGCTCCTCTCTTTTTTCCAAGCACACATTTTTATTCATTGATAATGAAATTGACTTATGTGGCAAAACAACCTAGTATAGTAATTAAATCAAGCAAATTTAAACACCATTGAAACTCTTAATCTGCTAACTTCCATCAGCCAATGTAGTCACCCATCTTGGTTTGCATTTCTTGCTAATGTGAAGTTGTTTAATCCCTAAAGAAAAAGACTTTCTTGTCACCTCAAGCTAATTAGGTTCGAATCGTCGTTACAAGGACTATTTTTCATGCAATAACTATGAAATTATCTTTTGTATCATAGTTAACTACTATATTCATTCTAAAAACAATGCCCATGAATCTTCTATGACATGAATTCATTCATTTCCAACAAACAATGGAGTCCTCCATCTTGATTTGCATTTTCTATTGATAATAATTGGTTGAGTTCCAAAATAATGAGTACCTCCCATCATTTCTAGTTAGTAGGGCTCCTCTCTTTTTTCCAAGCACACATTTTGATTCATTGATAATGAAATTGACTTATGTGGCAAAACAACCTAGTATTGTAATTAAATCAAGCAAATCTAAACACCATTGAAACTCTTAATCTGCTAACCTCCATCAGCAAATGCAGTCATTCATCTTCATTTGCATTTCTTGCTAATGTGAAGTTGTTCAATCCCTAAATAAAAAGGCTTTCTTGTCACCTCAAGCAAATTAGGTTCGAATCGTCGTTACATGGATTATTTTTCATGCAATGACTATGAAATTATCTTTTGTATCTTTGTTAACTACTATATTCATTCTAGAAATAATGCCCATGAACCTTCTATTACATGAATTCCTTCATTTCCAACAATCAATGGAGTCCTCCATCTTGATTTGCATTTCTTATTGATAAGCATTGGTTGAATTCCAAAATAAAGTGTACATCCCATCATTTCTGGTTAGCAGGGCTCCTCTTTTGGTTCCAAGCACTCATTTTGATACATTGATGATGAAATTCACATATGTGGCAAATCAAACTAGTATAAAATCAGGCAAATCAAAGCACCATTGAAACTCTAAATCTGGCATCATCCATATGCCAATGCAGTCACTCAACTTGGTTTGCATTTCTTGCTAACGTGAAGTTGTTTAATCCCTAAATAATAAGACTTCCTTATCACCTCAAGCTAATTAGGCTCCACTCGTGGTCACAAGGACTATATTTCATGCAATCACTATGAAATTATCTTTTGAATCTTTATTAAGTACTATATTCATTCTAAAAACAATGTGCAGGAACCTTCTATGACATGAATTCCTTGAATTCCAACAAAAAATGGAGTCCTCCATCTTGATTTGCATTTTCTATTGATAATAATTGGTTGAGTTCCAAAATAATGAGTGCCTCCCATAATTTCTAGTTAGTAGGGCTCCTCTCTTGGTTCCAAGCACACATTTTGATTCATTGATAATGAAATTGACTTATGTGGCAAAACAACCTAGTATAGTAATTAAATCAAGCAAATCTAAACACCATTGAAACTCTTAATCTGCTAACTTCCATCAGCCAATGTAGTCACCCATCTTGGTTTGCATTTCTTGCTAATGTGAAGTTGTTCAATCCCTAAAGAAAAAGACTTTCTTGTCACCTCAAGCTAATTAGGTTCAAATCATCGTTACAAGGCCTATTTCTCATCCAATGACTATGAAATTATCTTTTGTATCTTAGTTAACTACTTTATTCATTCTAAAAACAATGCCCATGAATCTTCTGTGACATGAATTCCTTCATTTCCAACAAACAATGAGTCCTCCATCTTGATTTGCATTTTCTATTGATAATAATTGGTTGAGATCCAAAATAATGAGTACCTCCCATCATTTCTAGTTAGTAGGGCTCCTCTCTTTTTTCCTACCAAACATTTTGATTCATTGATAATGAAATTGGCTTATGTGGCAAAACAACCTAGTATTGTAATTAAATCAAGCAAATCTAAACACCATTGAAACTCTTAATCTGCTAACCTCCATCAGCCAATGCAGTCATTCATCTTGGTTTGCATTTCTTGCTAATGTGATGTTGTTCAATCCCTAAATAAAAAGACTTTCTTGTCACCTCAAGCTAATTAGGTTCGAATCGTCGTTACATGGACTATTTTTCATGCAATGACTATGAAATTATCTTTTGTATCTTTGTTAACTACTATATTCATTCTAAAAATAATGCCCATAAACCTTCTATTACATGAATTCCTTCATTTCCAACAAACAATGGAGTCCTCCATCTTGATTTTCATTTCTTATTGATAAGAATTGGCTGAGTTCCCAAATAAAGTGTATATCCCATCATTTCTGGTTTGCTTTTCTTGCTAACGTGAAGTTGTTTAATCCCTAAATAATAAGACTTCCCTATCACCTCAAGCTAATTAGGCTCCACTCGTCGTCACAAGGACTATACTTCATGCAATCACTATGAATTTATCTTTTGAATCTTTATTAAGTACTATATTCATTCTAAAAACAATGTGTAGGAACCTTCTATGACATGAATTCCTTGAATTCCAACAAACAATGGAGTCCTCCATATTGATTTGCATTTCTTATTGATAAAAATTTGTTGAGTTCCAAAATAAAGTGTACATCCCATCATTTCTGGTCAGCAGGGCTCCTCTTTTGGTTCCAAGCACACATTTTGATACATTGATGATAAAATTCACATATGTGGCAAAACAAACTAGTATAGTAATTAAGTCAACCAAACCTAAGCACCATTGAAACTCTAAATCTGGTAACATCCATCTGCCAATGCATTCACTCAACTTGGTTTTCATTTCTTGCTAACGTGAAGTTGTTTAATCCCTAAATAAAAAGACTTTCTTATCACCTCAAGCCAATTAGGCTCCACTCATCTTCACAAGCACTATAATTCATGCAATCACTATGAAATTATCTTTGAAATCTTTATTAAGTACTATATTCATTCTAAAAACAATGCTCAGGAACCTTCTATGACATGAATTCCTTGAATTCCAACAAACAATGGAGTCCTTCATCTCATTTTGTACTTTCTATTGATAATAATTGGTTGAGTTCCAAAATAAAATGTACCTTCCATCATTTCTAGTTAGCAGGGCTCCTCTTTTGTCTCCAAGCACACATTTTGATAGATTGATGATTAAATTGACATATGTGGCAAAACAACCTAGTATAGTTATAAAATCAAGGAAATTTAAACAACATTGGAACTCTAAATCTGCTAACATCCATCAGGCAAAGCAGTCATTCAACTTGGTTTGCATTTCTTGCTAATGTGAAGTTGTTCAATCCCTAAATAATAAGACTTTCTTGTCACCTCAAGCTAATTAAGTTCGACGCGTCGTTACAACGATTACTTTTCATGCAACGACTATGAAATTTTCTTTTGTATCTTTGTTAACTACTCTATTCATTCTAAAAACAATGCCCATGAACCTTCTATGAAATGAATTCATTCATTTCCAACAAACATTGGAGTCCTCCATCTTGATTTGCATTTCTTATTGATAATAATTGGTTGAGTTCCAAAATAAAGAGTACATCCCATCATTTCTGGTTAGCAAGGCTCCTCTTTTGGTTCCAAGCACACATTTTGATACATTGATGATGAAATTCACATATGTGGCACAACAAACTAGTATAGTATAGTTAAGCAAACCTAAGCACGATTGAAACTCTAAATCTGGTAACATCCATCTACCAACGCATTCACTCAACTTGGTTTGCATTTCTTGCTAACGTGAAGTTGTTTAATCCTTGAATAATAAGATTTTCTTATCACCTCAAGCTAATTAGGCTCCACTCATCGTCACAAGGACTATATTTCATGCAATCACTATGAAATTATCTTTTGAGTCTTTATTAAGTACTATATTCATTCTAAAAACAATGCCCATGAACCTTCTATTACATTAATTCCTTCATTTCCAACTAACAATGGAGTCCTTTATCTTGATTTGCATTTCTTATTGATAATAATTGGTTGAGTTCCAAAATAAAGAGTACATCCCATCATTTCTAGTTCGCAAAGCTCCTCTTTTGGTTCCAAGCACACATTTTGATACATTGATGATGAAATTCACATATGTGGCAAAACAAACTAGTATAGTAATTAAGTCAACCAAACCTAAGCACCATTGAAACTCTAAATCTGGTAACATCCATCTGCCAATGCATTCACTCAACTTGGTTTGCATCTCTTGCTAACCTGATGTTGTTTAATCCCTAAATAATAAGGCTTTCTTATCAACTCAAGCTAATTAGGCTCCACTCGTCGTCACAAGGACTATATTTCATGTAATCACTATGAAATTATCTTTTGAATCTTTATTAAGTACTATATTCATTCTAAAATCAATGTGCAGGAACCTTCTATGACATGAATTTCTTGAATTCCAACAAACAATGGAGTCCTTCGTCTCATTTTACATTTTCTATTGATAATAATTGGTTGACTTCCAAAATAATGAGTACCTCCCATCATTTCTAGTTAGCAGGGCTCCTCTTTTGTCTCCAAGCACACATTTTGATAGATTGATGATGAAATTCACATATGTGGCAAAACAACCTAGTATCGTAATAAAATCAAGCAAATTAAACACCATTGGAGCTCTAAATTTGTTAACATCCATCAGGCAAAGTAGTCATTCAACTTGGCTTGCCTTTTCTTGCTAATGTGAAGCTGTTTAATTCCTAAATAATAAGACTTTCTTGTCACCTCAAGCTAATTAGGTTTGACGCATCGTTACAAAGACTACTTTTCATGCAATGACTACGAAATTTTCTTTTGTATCTTTGTTAACTACTCTATTCATTCTAAAAACAATGCCCATGAACCTTCTATGACATGAATTCATTCATTTCCAACAAACAATGGAGTCCTCCATCTTGATTTGCATTTTCTATTGATAATAATTGGTTGAGTTCCAAAATATTGAATACCTCCCATCATTTCTAGTTAGCAAGGCTCCTCTTTTGTCTCCAAGTACACATTTTCATACATTAATGATGAAATTCACATAAGTGGGAAAACACCCTAGTATAGTTATAAAATCAAGCAAATTTAAACACCATTGGAACTCTAAATCTGCTAACATCCATCAGGCAAAGCAGTCATTCAACTTGGCTTGCATTTCTTGCTAATGTGAAGTTGTTTAATCCCTAAATAATAAGACTTTCTTGTCACCTCAAGCTAATTAGGTTCGACGCGTCGTTACAAAGACTACTTTTCATACAATGACTACGAAATTTTCTTTTGTATCTTTGTTAACTACTCTATTCATTCTAAAAACAATGCCCATGAACCTTCTATGACATGAATTCATTCATTTCCAACAAACAATGGAGACCTCCATCTTGATTTGCATTTTCTATTGATAATAATTGGTTGAGTTCCAAAATAATGAGTACCTCCCATCATTTCTAGTTAGCAAGGCTCCTCTTTTGTGTCCAAGAACACATTTTCATACATTAATGATGAAATTCACATAAGTGGGAAAACACCCTAGTATAGTAATAAAAGCAAGCAAATTTAAACACCATTGGAACTCTAAATCTGCTAACATCCATCATGCAAAGCAGTCATTCAACTTGGCTTGCATTTCTTGCTAATGTGAAGTTCTTTAATCCCTAAATAATAAGACTTTCTTGTCACCTCAAGCTAAGTAGGTTCGACGCGTCGTTACAAGGACTACTTTTCATGTAATGACTACGAAATTTTCTTTTGTATTTGTGTTAACTACTATATTCATTCTAAAAACAATGCCCATGAACCTTCTATGACATGAATTCATTCATTTCCAACAAACAATGGAATCCTCCATCTTGATTTGCATTTTCTATTGATAATAATTGGTTGAGTTCCAAAATAATGAGTACCTCCCATCATTTCTAGTTAGTAGGGCTCCTCTTTTTTTTCCAAGTACACATTTTGATTCATTGATAATGAAATTTACTTATGTGGCAAAACAACCTAGTATAGTAATTAAGTCAATCAAATCTAAACACCATTGAAACTCGTAATCTGCTAACCTCCATCAGCCAATGCAATCATTCATCTTGGTTTGCATTTCTTGCTAATGTGAAGTTGTTCAATCCCTAAACAAAAAGACTTTCTTGTCACCTCAAGCTAATTAGGTCTGAATCGTCGTTACATGGACTATTTTTCTTGCAATGACTATGAAATTATCTTTTGTATCTTTGTTAACTACTATATTCATTCTAAAAACAATGCCCATGAACCTTCTATTACATGAATTTCTTCATTTCCAACAAACAATGGAGTCCTCCATCTTAATTTCCATTTCTTATTGATAAGAATTGGTTGAGTTTAAAAATAAAGAGCACATCCCATCATTTTTGGATAGCAGGGCTCCTCTTTTGGTTCCAAGCACACATTTTGATACATTGATTATGAAATTCACATATGTGGCAAAACAAACTAGTATAGTAATTAAATCAAGCAAACCTAAGCACCATTGAAACTCTAAATCTGGTAACATCCATCAGCCAATGCGGTCATTCAACTTGGTTTGTATTTCTAGCTAATGTGAAGTTGTTTAATTCCTAAATTAGAAGACTTTCTTATCACCTCAAGCTAATTAGACTCCACTCGTTGTCACAAGGACTATATTTCATGCAATCACTATGAAATTATCTTTTAAATCTTTATTAAGTACTATATTCATTCTAAAAATAAGGTGCAGGAACCTTATATGACATGAATTCCTTGAATTCCAATAAACAATGGAGTCCTTCATCTTGTTTTACATTTTCTATTGATAATAATTGGTTGAGTTCCAAAATAAAGAGTACCTCCCATCATTTCTAGTTAGAAGGCTCCTCTTTTGTCTCCAAGCACACATTTTGATACATTGATGATGAAATTCACATATGTGGGAAAACACCCAAGTATAGTAATAAAATCAAGCAAATTTAAACACCATTGGAACTCTAAATCTGCTAACATCCTTCAGCCAAAGCTGTCATTCAACTTGGCTTGCATTTCTTGCTAATATGAAGTTGTTCAATCCCTAAATAAAAAGACTTTCTTGTCACCTCAAGCTAATTAGGTTCGAATCGTCGTTACAAGGACAATTTTTCATGCAATGACTATGAAATTATCTTTTGTATCATTGTTAACTACTATATTCATTCTAAAAACAATGCCCATGAACCTTCTATTGCATTAATTCCTTCATTTCCAACAAACAATGGAGTCCTCCATCTTGATTTGCATTTCTTGTTGATAATAATTGGTTGAGTTCTAAAATAAAGAGTACATCCCATCATTTCTGGTTAGCAAGGCTCCTCTTTTGGTTCCAAGCACACATTTTGATACATTGATGATGAAATTCATATATGTGGCAAAACAAACTAGTATAGTATAGTCAAGCAAACATAAGCACCATTGAAACTCTAAATCTGGTAACATCCATCTACCAATGCATTCACTCAACTTGGTTTGCATTTCTTGCTAACGTGAAGTTGTTTAATCCTTGAATAATAAGATTTTCTTATCACCTCAAGCTAATTAGGCTCCACTCATCGTCACAAGGACTATATTTCATGCAATCACTATGAAATTATCTTTTGTATCATAGTTAACTACTATATTCATTCTAAAAACAATGCCCATGAATCTTCTATGACATGAATTCCTTCATTTCCAACAAACAATAGAGTCCTCCATCTTGATTTGCATTTTCTATTGATAATAATTCGTTGAGATCCAAAATAATGAGTACCTCCCATCATTTCTAGTTAGTAGGGCTCCTCTCTTTTTTCCAAGCACACATTTTGATTCATTGATAATGAAATTGACTTATGTGGCAAAACAACCTAGTATTGTAATTAAATCAAGCAAATCTAAACACCATTGAAACTCTTAATCTGCTAACCTCCATCAGCAAATGCAGTCATTCATCTTGATTTGCATTTCTGGCTAATGTGAAGTTGTTCAATCCCTAAATTAAAAGTCTTTCTTGTCACCTCAAGCAAATTAGGCTCGAATTGTCATTACTTGGATTATTTTTCATGCAATGACTATGAAATTATATTTTGTATCTTTGTTAACTACTATATTCATTCTAAAAATAATGCCCATGAACCTTCTATTACATGAATTCCTTCATTTCCAACAAACAATGGAGTCCTCCATCTTGATTTGCATTTCTTATTGATAAGAATTGGTTGAGTTCCAAAATAAAGTGTACATCCCATCATTTCTGGTTAGCAGGGCTCCTCTTTTGGTTCCAAGCACTCATTTTGATACATTGATGATGAAATTCACATATGTGGCAAAACAAACTAGTATAAAATCAAGCAAATCGAAGCACCATTGAAACTCTAAATCTGGCAACATACATTTGCCAATGTAGTCACTCAACTTGGTTTGCATTTCTTGCTAACGTGAAGTTGTTTAATCCCTAAATAGTAAGACTTCCTTATCACCTCAAGCTAATTAGGCTCCACTCGTCGTCACAAGGACTATATTTCATGCAATCACTATGAAATTATCTTTTGAATCTTTATTAAGTACTATATTCATTCTAAAAACAATGTGCAGGAACCTTCTATGACATGAATTCCTTGAATTCCGACAAATAATGGAGTCCTCCATCTTAATTTGCATTTTCTATTGATAATAATTGGTTGAGATCCAAAATAATGAGTACCTCCCATCATTTCTAGTTAGTAGGGCTCTCTCTTTTTTCCAAGCACACATTTTGATTCATTGATAATGAAATTGACTTATGTGGCAAAACAACCTAGTATTGTAATTAAATCAAGCAAATCTAAACACCATTGAAACTCTTAATCTGCTAACCTCCATCAGCAAATGCAGTCATTCATCTTGATTTGCATTTCTTGCTAATGTGAAGTTGTTCAATCCCTAAATTAAAAGTCTTTCTTGTCACCTCAAGCAAATTAGGCTCGAATTGTCATTACTTGGATTATTTTTCATGCAATGACTATGAAATTATGTTTTCTATCTTTGTTGACTACTATATTCATTCTAAAAATAATGCCCATGAACCTTCTATTACATGAATTCCTTCATTTCCAACAAACAATGCAGTCCTCCATCTTGATTTGCATTTCTTATTGATAAGAATTGGTTGAGTTCCAAAATAAAGTGTACATCCCATCATTTCTGGTTAGCAGGGCTCCTCTTTTGGTTCCAAGCACTCATTTTGATACATTGATGATGAAATTCACATATGTGGCAAAACAAACTAGTATAAAATCAAGCAAATCGAAGCACCATTGAAACTCTAAATCTGGCAACATACATTTGCCAATGTAGTCACTCAACTTGGTTTGCATTTCTTGCTAACGTGAAGTTGTTTAATCCCTAAATAGTAAGACTTCCTTATCACCTCAAGCTAATTAGGCTCCACTCGTCGTCAGAAGGACTATATTTCATGCAATCACTATGAAATTATCTTTTGAATCTTTATTAAGTACTATATTCATTCTAAAAACAATGTGCAGGAACCTTCTATGACATGAATTCCTTGAATTCCGACAAATAATGGAGTCCTCCATCTTAATTTGCATTTTCTATTGATAATAATTGGTTGAGATCCAAAATAATGAGTACCTCCCATCATTTCTAGTTAGTAGGGCTCCTCTCTTTTTTCCAAGCACACATTTTGATTCATTGATAATGAAATTGACTTATGTGGCAAAACAACCTAGTATTGTAATTAAATCAAGCAAATCTAAACACCATTGAAACTCTTAATCTACTAACCTCCATCAGCAAATGCAGTCATTCATCTTGATTTGCATTTCTTGCTAATGTGAAGTTGTTCAATCCCTAAATTAAAAGTCTTTCTTGTCACCTCAAGCAAATTAGGTTCGAATTGTCATTACTTGGATTATTTTTCATGCAATGACTATGAAATTATGTTTTCTATCTTTGTTGACTACTATATTCATTCTAAAAATAATGCCCATGAACCTTCTATTACATGAATTCCTTCATTTCCAACAAACAATGCAGTCCTCCATCTTGATTTGCATTTCTTATTGATAAGAATTGGTTGAGTTCCAAAATAAAGTGTACATCCCATCATTTCTGGTTAGCAGGGCTCCTCTTTTGGTTCCAAGCACTCTTTTTGATACATTGATGATGAAATTCACATATGTGGCAAAACAAACTAGTATAAAATCAAGCAAATCGAAGCACCATTGAAACTCTAAATCTGGCAACATCCATTTGCCAATGCAGTCACTCAACTTGGTTTGCATTTCTTGCTAACGAGAAGTTGTTTAATCCCTAAATAGTAAGACTTCCTTTTCACCTCAAGCTAATTAGGCTCCACTCGTCGTCACAAGGACTATATTTCATGCAATCACTATGAAATTATCTTTTGAATCTTTATTAAGTACTATATTCATTCTAAAAACAATGTGCAGGAACCTTCTATGACATGAATTCCTTGAATTCCAACAAACAATAGAGTCCTCCATCTTGATTTGCATTTTCTATTGATAATAATTCGTTGAGATCCAAAATAATGAGTACCTCCCATCATTTCTAGTTAGTAGGGCTCCTCTCTTTTTTCCAAGCACACATTTTGATTGATTGATAATGAAATTGACTTATGTGGCAAAACAACCTAGTATTGTAATTAAATCAAGCAAATATAAACACCATTGAAACTCTTAATCTGCTAACCTCGATCAGCCAATGCAGTCATTCATCTTGGTTTACATTTCTTGCTAATGTGAAGTTGTTCAATCCCTAAATAAAAAGACTTTCTTGTCACCTCAAGCTAATTAGGTTCGAATTGTTGTTACGTGGACTATTTTTCATGCAATGACTATGAAATTATCTTTTGTATCTTTGTTAACTACTATATTCATTCTAAAAATAATGCCCATAAACCTTCTATTACATGAATTCCTTCATTTCCAACGAACAATGGAGTCCTCCATCTTGATTTGCATTTCTTATTGATAAGAATTGGTTGAGTTCCCAAATAAAGTGTACATCCCATCATTTCTGGCTTGCATTTCTTGCTAACGTGAAGTTGTTTAATCCCTAAATAATAACACTTCCTTATCACCTCAAGCTAATTAGGCTCCACTCGTCGTCACAAGGACTATATTTCATGCAATCACTATGAAATTATCTTTTGAATCTTTATTAAGTACTATATTCATTCTAAAAACAATGTGAAGGAACCTTATATTACATGGATTCCTTGAATTCCAACAAACAATGGAGTCCTCCATCTTGATTTGCATTTTCTATTCATAATAATTGGTTGAGTTCCAACATAATGAGTGCCTCCCATAATTTCTAGTTAGTAGGGCTCCTCTCTTGCTTCCAAGCACACATTTTGATTCATTGATAATGAAATTGATTTATGTGGCAAAACAACCTAGTATGGTAATTAAATCAAGCAAATTTAAACACCATTGAAACTCTTAATCTGCTAACTTCCATCAGCCAATGTATTCACCCATCTTGGTTTGCATTTCTTGCTAATGTGAAGTTGTTCAATCCCTAAAGAAAAAGACTTTCTTGTCACCTCAAGCTAATTAGGTTCGAATTGTCGTTACAAGGACTATTTTTCATGCAATAACTATGAAATTATCTTTTGTATCATAGTTAACTACTATATTCATTCTAAAAACAATGCCCATGAATCTTCTATGACATGAATTCCTTCATTTCCAACAAACAATAGAGTCCTCCATCTTGATTTGCATTTTCTATTGATAATAATTCGTTGAGTTCCAAAATAATGAGTACCTCCCATCATTTCTAGTTATTAGGGCTCCTCTCTTTTTTCCATGCACACATTTTGATTCATTGATAATGAAATTGACTTATGTGGCAAAACAACCTAGTATTGTAATTAAATCAAGCAAATCTAAACACCATTGAAACTCTTAATCTGCTAACCTCAATCAGGAAATGCAGTCATTCATCTTGATTTGCATTTCTTGCTAATGTGAAGTTGTTCAATCCCTAAATTAAAAGTCTTTCTTGTCACCTCAAGCAAATTAGGTTCGAATTGTCATTACTTGGATTATTTTTCATGCAATGACTATGAAATTATCTTTTGTATCTTTGTTAACTACTATATTCATCCTAAAAATAATGCCCATGAACCTTCTATTACATGAATTCCTTCATTTCCAACAAATAATGGAGTCCTCCATCTTGATTTGCATTTCTTATTGATAAGAATTGGTTGAGTTCCAAAATAAAGTGTACATCCCATCATTTCTGGTTAGCAGGGCTCCTCTTTTGGTTCCAAGAACTCATTTTGATACATTGATGATGAAATTCACATATGTGGCAAAACAAACTAGTATAAAATCAAGCAAATCGAAGCACCATTGAAACTCTAAATCTGGCAACATCCATTTGCCAATGCAGTCACTCAACTTGGTTTGCATTTCTTGCTAACGTGAAGTTGTTTAATCCCTAAATAGTAAGACTTCCTTATCACCTCAAGCTAATTAGGCTCCACTCATCGTCACAAGGACTATATTTCATGCAATCACTATGAAATTATCTTTTGAGTCTTTATTAAGTACTATGTTCATTCTAAAAACAATGCCCATGAACCTTCTATTACATTAATTCCTTCGTTTCCAACTAACAATGGAGTCCTCCATCTTGATTTGCATTTCTTATTGATAATAATTGGTTGAGTTCCAAAATAAAGAGTACATCCCATCGTTTCTAGTTAGCAAAGCTCCTCTTTTGGTTCCAAGCGCACATTTTGATACATTGATGATGAAATTCACATATGTGGCAAAACAAACTAGTATAGTAATTAAGTCAACCAAACCTAAGCACCATTGAAACTCTAAATCTGGTAACATCCATCTGCCAATGCATTCACTCAACTTGGTTTGCATTTCTTGCTAACGTGAAGTTGTTTAATCCAAAAATAATAAGATTTTCTTATCACCTCAAGCTAATTAGGCTCCTCTCGTCGTCACAAGGACTATATTTCATGCAATCACTATGAAATTATCATTTGAATCTTTATTAACTACTATATTCATTCTAAAAACAATGCGCATGAACCTTCTATTACATGAATTCATTCCTTTCCAACAAACAATGGAGTCCACTATCTTCATTTGCATTTTCTATTGATAATAATTGGTTGCGTTCCAAAATAATGAGTACCTCGCGTCATTTCTAGTTAGCAGGGCTCCTCTCTTGGTTCCAAGCACACATTTTCATTCATTGATAATGAAATTGACTTATGTGGCAAAACAACCTAGTATAATAATTAAATCAAGTAAATCTAAACACCATTGAAACTCTTAATCTGCTAACTTCCATCAGCCAATGCAGTCATTCATCTTGGTTTGCATTTCTTGCTAATGTGAAGTTGTTCAATTCCTAAAGAAAAAGACTTTCTTGTCACCTCAAGCTAATGAGGTTCGAATTGTCGTTACAAGGACTATTTTTCATGCAATGACTATGAAGTTATCTTTTGTATCTTTGTTAACTACTATATTCATTCTAAAAACAATGACCATGAACATTCTATTACATGAATTCCATCATTTCCAACAAACAATGGAGTCCTCCATCTTGATTTGCATTTCTTATTGATAAGAATTGGTTGTGTTCCAAAATAAAGATTACATCCCATCATTTCTGGTTAGCAGGGCTCCTCTTTTGGTTCCAAGCACACATTTTGATACATTGATGATGAAATTCACATATGTGGCAAAACAAACAAGTATAGTAATTAAATCAAGCAAATCTAAGCACCATTGAAACTCTAAATCTGGCAGCATCCATCAGCTAATGCAGTCACTCAACTTGGTTTGCATTTCTTGCTAACGTGAAGTTGTTTAATCCCTAAATAATAAGACTTTCTTATCACCTCAAGCTAATTAGGCTCCACTTATCGTCATAAGAACTATATTTCATGCAATCACTAGGAAATTATCTTCTGAATCTTTATTAAGTACTACATTCATTCTAAAATTAATGAACAAGAAACTTCTATGACATGAATTCCTTGAACTTTCCAACAAACAATGGAGTCCTTCATCTCGTTTTACATTTTCTATTAATAATAATTGGTTGAGTTCCAAAATAAAGAGTACCTCCCATCATTTCTAGTTAGCAGGGCTCCTCTTTTGTCTCCAAGCACACATTTTGATACATTGATGATGAAATTCACATATGTGGGAAAACAACCTAGTATAGTAATAAAATCAAGCAAATTTAAACACCATTGGGACTCTAAATCTGCTAACATCCATCAGGCAAAGCAGTCATTCAACTTGGCTCGCATTTCATGCTGACGTGAAGTTGTTCAATCCCTAAATAAAAAGACTTTCTTGTCACCTCAAGCTAATTAGGTTCGAATCGTCTTTACAAGGACTATTTTTCATGCAATGACTATGAAATTATCTTTTGTATCTTTGTTAACTACTATATTCATTCTAAAAACAATGCCCATGAACCTTCTATTACATGCATTCCTTCATTTCCAACAATCAATGGAGTCCTCCATCTTGATTTGCATTTCTTATTGATAAGAATTGGTTGCATTCCAAAATAAAGAGTACCTCCCATCATTTCTAGTTAGCAGGGCTCCTCTTTTGTGTCTAAGCACACATTTTGATACATTGATGATGAAATTCACATATGTGGGAAAACAACCTAGTATAGTAATAAAATCAAGCAAATTTAAACACCATTGGAACTCTAAATCTGCTAACATCCATCAGGCAAAGCAATCATTCAACTTGGCTTGAATTTCATGCTGATGTGAAGTTGTTCAATCCCTAAATAAAAAGACTTTCATGTCACCTCAAGCTAATTAGGTTCGAATCGTCGTTACATGGACTACTTTTCATGCAATGACTACGAAATTTTCATTTGTATCATAGTTAACTACTATATTCATTCTAAAAAGAATGCCCATGAATCTTCTATGACATGAATTCCTTCATTTCCAACAAACAATAGAGTCCTCCATCTTGATTTGCATTTTCTATTGATAATAATTCGTTGAGTTCCAAAATAATGAGTACCTCCCATCATTTCTAGTTAGTAGGGCTCCTCTCTTTTTTCCAAGCACACATTTTGATTCATTGATAATGAAATTGACTTATGTGGCAAAACAACCTAGTATAGTAATTAAATCAAGCAAATCTAAACACCATTGTAACTCTTAATCTGCTATCCTTCATCAGCCAATGCAGTCATTCATATTGGTTTGCATTTCTTGCTAATGTGAAGTTGTTCAATACCTAAATAAAAAGACTTTCTTGTCACCTCAAGCTAATTAAGTTCGAATTGTTGTTACGAGGACTATTTTTCATGCAGTGACTATGAAATTATCTTTTGTATCTTTGTTAACTACTATATTCATTCTAAAAATAATGCCCATAAACCTTCTATTACATGAATTCCTTCATTTCCAACAAACAATGGAGTGCTCCATCTTGATTTGCATTTCTTATTGATAAGAATTGGTTGAGTTCCCAAATAAAGTGTACATCCCATCATTTCTGGCTTGCATTTCTTGCTAACGTGAAGTTGTTTAATCCCTAAATAATAAGACTTCCTTATCACCTCAAGCTAATTAGGCTCCACTCGTCGTCACAAGGACTATATTTCATGCAATCACCATGAAATTATCTTTTGAATCTTTATTAAGTACTATATTCATTCTAAAAAAAATGTGAAGGAACCTTCTATTACATGAATTCCTTGAATTCCATCAAACAATGGAGTCCTCCATCTTGATTTGCATTTTCTATTCATAATAATTGGTTGAGTTCCAACATAATGAGTGCCTCCCATAATTTCTAGTTAGTAGGGCTCCTCTCTTGCTTCCAAGCACACATTTTGATTCATTGATAATGAATCAAGACTTATGTGGCAAAACAACCTAGTATAGTAATTAAATCAAGCAAATTTAAACACCATTGAAACTCTTAATCTGATAACTTCCATCAGCCAATGTAGTCACCCATCTTCGTTTGCATTTCTTGCTAATGTGAAGTTGTTCAATCCCTAAAGAAAAAGACTTTCTTGTCACCTCAAGCTAATTAGGTTCGAATTGTCGTTACAAGGACTATTTTTCATGCAATAAACTATGAAATTATCTTTTGTATCATAGTTAACTACTATATTCATTCTAAAAAAAACAATGCCCATGAATCTTCTATGACATGAATTCCTTCATTTCCAACAAACAATAGAGTCCTCCATCTTGATTTGCATTTTCTATTGATAATAATTCGTTGAGATCCAAAATAATGAGTACCTCCCATCATTTCTAGTTAGTAGGGCTCCTCTCTCTTTTTTCCAAGCACACATTTTGATTCATTGATAATGAAATTGACTTATGTGGCAAAACAACCTAGTATTGTAATTAAATCAAGCAAATCTAAACACCATTGAAACTCTTAATCTGCTAACCTCCATCAGCAAATGCAGTCATTCATCTTGATTTGCATTTCTTGCTAATGTGAAGTTGTTCAATCCCTAAATTAAAAGTCTTTCTTGTCACCTCAAGCAAATTAGGTTCGAATTGTCATTACTTGGATTATTTTTCATGCAATGACTATGAAATTATCTTTTGTATCTTTGTTAACTACTATATTCATCCTAAAAATAATGCCCATGAACCTTCTATTACATGAATTCCTTCATTTCCAACAAATAATGGAGTCCTCCATCTTGATTTGCATTTCTTATTGATAAGAATTGGTTGAGTTCCAAAATAAAGTATACATCCCATCATTTCTGGTTAGCAGGGCTCCTCTTTTGGTTCCAAGCACTCATTTTGATACATTGATGATGAAATTCACATATGTGGCAAAACAAACTAGTATAAAATAAAGCAAATCGAAGCACCATTGAAACTCTAAATCTGGCAACATCCATTTGCCAATGCAGTCACTCAACTTGGTTTGCATTTCTTGCTAACGTGAAGTTGCTTAATCCCTAAATAGTAAGACTTCCTTATCACCTCAAGCTAATTAGGCTCCACTCGTGGTCACAAGGACTATATTTCATGCAATCACTATGAAATTATCTTTTGAATCTTTACTAAGTACTATATTCATTCTAAAAACAATGTGCAGGAACCTTCTATGACATGAATTCCTTGAATTCCAACAAACAATGGAGTCCTCCATCTTGATTTGCATTTTCTATTGATAATAATTGGTTGAGATCCAAAATAATGAGTACCTCCCATCATTTCTAGTTAGTAGGGCTCCTCTCTTTTTTCCAAGCACACATTTTGATTCATTGATAATGAAATTGACTTATGTGGCAAAACAACCTAGTATTGTAATTAAATCAAGCAAATATAAACACCATTGAAACTCTTAATCTGCTAACCTCCATCAGCCAATGCAGTCATTCATCTTGGTTTACATTTCTTGCTAATGTGAAGTTGTTCAATCCCTAAATAAAAAGACTTTCTTGTCACCTCAAGCTAATTAGGTAATCGTCGTTACAAGGACTATTTTTCATGCAATGACTATGAAATTATCTTTTGTATCTTTGTTAACTACTATATTCATTCTAAAAATAATGCCCATGAACCTTCTATGACATGAATTCCTTCATTTCCAACAAACAATGGAGTCCTCCATATTGATTTGCATTTCTTATTGATAAGAATTGGTTGAGTTCCAAAATAAAGTGTACGTCCAATCATTTCTGGTCAGCAGGGCTCCTCTTTTGGTTCCAAGCACACATTTTGATACATTGATGATAAAATTCACATATGTGGCAAAACAAACTAGTATAAAATCAAGCAAATCGAAGCACCATTGAAACTCTAAATCTGGCAACATCCATTTGCCAATGCAGTCACTCAAATTGGTTTGCATTTCTTGCTAACGTGATGTTGTTTAATCCCTAAATAAAAAGACTTTCTTATCACCTCAAGCCAATTAGGCTCCACTCGTCTTCACAAGGACTATATTTCATGCAATCACTATGAAATTATCTTCTGAATCTTTATTAAGTACTATATTCATTCTAAAAACAATGCTCAGGAACCTTCTATGACATGAATTCCTTAAATTCCATCAAACAGTGGAGTCCTTCATCTCGTTTTGTATTTTCTATTGATAATAATTTGTTGAGTTCCAAAATAAAATGTACCTCCCATCATTTCTAGTTAGCAGGGCTCCTCTTTTGTCTCCAAGCACACATGTTGATAGATTCATGATGAAATTCACATATGTGGCAAAACAACCTAGTATAGTAATAAAATCAAGCAAATTTAAACAACATTGGAACTCTAAATCTGCTAACATCCATCAGGCAAAGCAGTCATTCAACTTGGTTTGCATTTCTTGCTAATGTGAAGTTGTTCAATCCCTAAATAATAAGACTTTGTTGTCACCTCAGGCTAATTAGGTTCGACGCGTCGTTACAATGACTACTTTTCATGCAACGACTATGACATTTTCTTTTGTATCTTTGTTAACTACTCTATTCATTATGAAAACAATGCCCATGAACCTTCTATGACATGAATTCATTCATTTCCAACAAACAATGGAGTCCACCATCTTGATTTGCATTTCTTATTGATAATAATTGGTTGAGTTCCAAAATAAAGAGTACATCCCATCATTTCTGGTTAGCAAGGCTCCTCTTTTGGTTCCAAGCACACATTTTGATACATTGATGATGAAATTTACATATGTGGCAAAACAAACTAGTATAGTATAGTCAAGCAAACCTAAGCACCATTGAAACTCTAAATCTGGTAACATCCATCTACCAATGCATTCACTCAACTTGGTTTCCATTTCTTGCTAATGTGAAGTTGTTTAATCCTTGAATAATAAGATTTTCTTATCACCTCAAGCTAATTAGGCTCCACTCATCGTCACAAGGACTATATTTCATGCAATCACTATGAAATTATCTTTTGAGTCTTTATTAAGTACTATATTCATTCTAAAAAACAATGCCCCATGAACCTTCTATTACATTAATTCCTTCGTTTCCAACTAACAATGGAGTCCTCCATCTTGATTTGCATTTCTTATTGATAATACTTGGTTGAGTTCCAAAATAAAGAGTACATCCTATCGCTTCTAGTTAGCAAAGCTCCTCTTTTCGTTCCAAGCGCACATTTTGATACATTGATGATGAAATTCACATATGTGGCAAAACAAACTAGTATAGTAATTAAGTCAACCAAACCTAAGCACCATTGAAACTCTAAATCTGGTAACATCCATCTGCCAATGCATTCACTCAACTTGGTTTGCATTTCTTGCTAACGTGAAGTTGTTTAATCCCTAAATAATAAGATTTTCTTATCACCTCAAGCTAATTAGGCTCCTCTCGTCGTCACAAGGACTATATTTCATGCAATCACTATGAAATTATCATTTGAATCTTTATTAACTACTATATTCATTCTAAAAACAATGCGCATGAACCTTCTATTACATGAATTCATTCCTTTCCAACAAACAATGCAGTCCACTATCTTCATTTGCATTTTCTATTGATAATAATTGGTTGCGTTCCAAAATAATGAGTACCTCGCATCATTTCTAGTTAGTAGGGCTCCTCTCTTGGTTCCAAGCACACATTTTGATTCATTGATAATGAAATTGACTTATATGGCAAAACAACCTAGTATAATAATTAAATCAAGTAAATCTAAACACCATTGAAACTCTTAATCTGCTAACTTCCATCAGCCAATGCAGTCCTCCATCTTGATTTGCATTTTCTATTCATAATAATTGGTTGAGTTCCAACATAATGAGTGCCTCCCATAATTTCTAGTTAGTAGGGCTCCTCTCTTGCTTCCAAGCACACATTTTGATTCATTGATAATGAATCAAGACTTATGTGGCAAAACAACCTAGTATAGTAATTAAATCAAGCAAATTTAAACACCATTGAAACTCTTAATCTGATAACTTCCATCAGCCAATGTAGTCACCCATCTTCGTTTGCATTTCTTGCTAATGTGAAGTTGTTCAATCCCTAAAGAAAAAGACTTTCTTGTCACCTCAAGCTAATTAGGTTCGAATTGTCGTTACAAGGACTATTTTTCATGCAATAACTATGAAATTATCTTTTGTATCATAGTTAACTACTATATTCATTCTAAAAACAATGCCCATGAATCTTCTATGACATGAATTCCTTCATTTCCAACAAACAATAGAGTCCTCCATCTTGATTTGCATTTTCTATTGATAATAATTCGTTGAGATCCAAAATAATGAGTACCTCCCATCATTTCTAGTTAGTAGGGCTCCTCTCTTTTTTCCAAGCACACATTTTGATTCATTGATAATGAAATTGACTTATGTGGCAAAACAACCTAGTATTGTAATTAAATCAAGCAAATCTAAACACCATTGAAACTCTTAATCTGCTAACCTCCATCAGCAAATGCAGTCATTCATCTTGATTTGCATTTCTTGCTAATGTGAAGTTGTTCAATCCCTAAATTAAAAGTCTTTCTTGTCACCTCAAGCAAATTAGGTTCGAATTGTCATTACTTGGATTATTTTTCATGCAATGACTATGAAATTATCTTTTGTATCTTTGTTAACTACTATATTCATCCTAAAAATAATGCCCATGAACCTTCTATTACATGAATTCCTTCATTTCCAACAAATAATGGAGTCCTCCATCTTGATTTGCATTTCTTATTGATAAGAATTGGTTGAGTTCCAAAATAAAGTATACATCCCATCATTTCTGGTTAGCAGGGCTCCTCTTTTGGTTCCAAGCACTCATTTTGATACATTGATGATGAAATTCACATATGTGGCAAAACAAACTAGTATAAAATAAAGCAAATCGAAGCACCATTGAAACTCTAAATCTGGCAACATCCATTTGCCAATGCAGTCACTCAACTTGGTTTGCATTTCTTGCTAACGTGAAGTTGCTTAATCCCTAAATAGTAAGACTTCCTTATCACCTCAAGCTAATTAGGCTCCACTCGTGGTCACAAGGACTATATTTCATGCAATCACTATGAAATTATCTTTTGAATCTTTACTAAGTACTATATTCATTCTAAAAAACAATGTGCAGGAACCTTCTATGACATGAATTCCTTGAATTCCAACAAACAATGGAGTCCTCCATCTTGATTTTTGCATTTTCTATTGATAATAATTGGTTGAGATCCAAAAAATAATGAGTACCTCCCATCATTTCTAGTTTAGTAGGGCTCTCTCTCTTTTTTCCAAGCACACATTTTGATTCATTGATAATGAAATTGACTTATGTGGCAAAACAACCTAGTATTGTAATTAAATCAAGCAAATATAAACACCATTGAAACTCTTAATCTGCTAACCTCCATCAGCCAATGCAGTCATTCATCTTGGTTTACATTTCTTGCTAATGTGAAGTTGTTCAATCCCTAAATAAAAAGACTTTCTTGTCACCTCAAGCTAATTAGGTAATCGTCGTTACAAGGACTATTTTTCATGCAATGACTATGAAATTATCTTTTGTATCTTTGTTAACTACTATATTCATTCTAAAAATAATGCCCCATGAACCTTCTATGACATGAATTCCTTCATTTCCAACAAACAATGGAGTCCTCCATATTGATTTGCATTTCTTATTGATAAGAATTGGTTGAGTTCCAAAATAAAGTGTACGTCCAATCATTTCTGGTCAGCAGGGGCTCCTCTTTTGGTTCCAAGCACACATTTTGATACATTGATGATAAAATTCACACATATGTGGCAAAACAAACTAGTATAAAATCAAGCAAATCGAAGCACCATTGAAACTCTAAATCTGGCAACATCCATTTGCCAATGCAGTCACTCAAATTGGTTTGCATTTCTTGCTAACGTGATGTTGTTTAATCCCTAAATAAAAAGACTTTCTTATCACCTCAAGCCAATTAGGCTCCACTCGTCTTCACAAGGACTATATTTCATGCAATCACTATGAAATTATCTTCTGAATCTTTATTAAGTACTATATTCATTCTAAAAACAATGCTCAGGAACCTTCTATGACATGAATTCCTTAAATTCCATCAAACAGTGGAGTCCTTCATCTCGTTTTGTATTTTCTATTGATAATAATTTGTTGAGTTCCAAAATAAAATGTACCTCCCATCATTTCTAGTTAGCAGGGCTCCTCTTTTGTCTCCAAGCACACATGTTGATAGATTCATGATGAAATTCACATATGTGGCAAAACAACCTAGTATAGTAATAAAATCAAGCAAATTTAAACAACATTGGAACTCTAAATCTGCTAACATCCATCAGGCAAAGCAGTCATTCAACTTGGTTTGCATTTCTTGCTAATGTGAAGTTGTTCAATCCCTAAATAATAAGACTTTGTTGTCACCTCAGGCTAATTAGGTTCGACGCGTCGTTACAATGACTACTTTTCATGCAACGACTATGACATTTTCTTTTGTATCTTTGTTAACTACTCTATTCATTATGAAAACAATGCCCATGAACCTTCTATGACATGAATTCATTCATTTCCAACAAACAATGGAGTCCACCATCTTGATTTGCATTTCTTATTGATAATAATTGGTTGAGTTCCAAAATAAAGAGTACATCCCATCATTTCTGGTTAGCAAGGCTCCTCTTTTGGTTCCAAGCACACATTTTGATACATTGATGATGAAATTTACATATGTGGCAAAACAAACTAGTATAGTATAGTCAAGCAAACCTAAGCACCATTGAAACTCTAAATCTGGTAACATCCATCTACCAATGCATTCACTCAACTTGGTTTCCATTTCTTGCTAATGTGAAGTTGTTTAATCCTTGAATAATAAGATTTTCTTATCACCTCAAGCTAATTAGGCTCCACTCATCGTCACAAGGACTATATTTCATGCAATCACTATGAAATTATCTTTTGAGTCTTTATTAAGTACTATATTCATTCTAAAAACAATGCCCATGAACCTTCTATTACATTAATTCCTTCGTTTCCAACTAACAATGGAGTCCTCCATCTTGATTTGCATTTCTTATTGATAATACTTGGTTGAGTTCCAAAATAAAGAGTACATCCTATCGCTTCTAGTTAGCAAAGCTCCTCTTTTCGTTCCAAGCGCACATTTTGATACATTGATGATGAAATTCACATATGTGGCAAAACAAACTAGTATAGTAATTAAGTCAACCAAACCTAAGCACCATTGAAACTCTAAATCTGGTAACATCCATCTGCCAATGCATTCACTCAACTTGGTTTGCATTTCTTGCTAACGTGAAGTTGTTTAATCCCTAAATAATAAGATTTTTTCTTATCACCTCAAGCTAATTAGGCTCCTCTCGTCGTCACAAGGACTATATTTCATGCAATCACTATGAAATTATCATTTGAATCTTTATTAACTACTATATTCATTCTAAAAACAATGCGCATGAACCTTCTATTACATGAATTCATTCCTTTCCAACAAACAATGCAGTCCACTATCTTCATTTGCATTTTCTATTGATAATAATTGGTTGCGTTCCAAAATAATGAGTACCTCGCATCATTTCTAGTTAGTAGGGCTCCTCTCTTGGTTCCAAGCACACATTTTGATTCATTGATAATGAAATTGACTTATATGGCAAAACAACCTAGTATAATAATTAAATCAAGTAAATCTAAACACCATTGAAACTCTTAATCTGCTAACTTCCATCAGCCAATGCAGTCATTCATCTTGGTTTGCATTTCTTGCTAATGTGAAGTTGTTCAATTCCTAAAGAAAAAGACTTTCTTGTCACCTCAAGCTAATTAGGTTCGAATTGTCGTTACAAGGACTATTTTTCATGCAATGACTATGAAGTTATCTTTTGTATCTTTGTTAACTACTATATTCATTCTAAAAACAATGCCCATGAACATTCTATTACATGAATTCCATCATTTCCAACAAACAATGGATTCCTCCATCTTGATTTGCATTTCTTATTGATAAGAATTGGTTGCGTTCCAAAATAAAGAGTACATCCCATCTTTTCTGGTTAGCAAGGCTCCTCTTTTGGTTCCAAGCACACATTTTGATACATTGATGATGAAATTCACATATGTGGCAAAACAAACAAGTATAGTAATTAAATCAAGCAAATCTAAGCACCATTGAAACTCTAAATCTGGCAACATCCATCAGCTAATGCAGTCACTCAACTTGGTTTGCATTTCTTGCTAACGTGAAGTTGTTTAATCCCTAAATAATATGACTTTCTTATCACCTCAAGCTAATTAGGCTCCACTCGTCGTCATAAGGACTATATTTCATGCAATCACTAGGAAATTATCTTCTGAATCTTTATTAAGTACTACATTCATTCTAAAAATAATGCACAGGAAACTTCTATGACATGAATTCCTTGAATTTTCCAACAAACAATAGAGTCCTTCATCTCGTTTTACATTTTCTATTGATAATAATTGGTTGAGTTCCAAAATAAAGAGTACCTCCCATCATTTCTAGTTAGCAGGGCTCCTCTTTTGTCTCCAAGCACACATTTTGATACATTGATGATGAAATTCACATATGTGGGAAAACAACCTAGTATAGTAATAAAATCAAGCAAATTTAAACACCATTGAAACTCTAAATCTGCTAACATCCATCAGGCAAAGCAGTCATTCAACTTGGCTTGCATTTCATGCTGACGTGAAGTTGTTCAATCCCTAAATAAAAAGACTTTCTTGTCACCTCAAGCTAATTAGGTTCGAATCGTCTTTACAAGGACTATTTTTCATGCAATGACTATGAAGTTATCTTTTGTATCTTTGTTAACTACTATATTCATTCTAAAAACAATGCCCATGAACATTCTATTACATGAATTCCATCATTTCCAACAAACAATGGAGTCCTCCATCTTGATTTGCATTTCTTATTGATATGAATTGGTTGAGTTCCAAAAGAAAGAGTACATCCCATCATTTTTGGTTTGCAGGGCTCCTCTTTTGGTTCCAAGCACACATTTGGATACATTGATGATGAAACTCACAAATGTGGCAAAACAAACAAGTATAGTAATTAAATCAAGTAAATCTAAGCACCATTGAAACTCTAAATCTGGCAACATCCATCAGCCAATGCAGTCACTCAACTTGGTTTGCATTTCTTGCTAATGTGAAGTTGTTCAATCCCTAAATAAAAAAATTTTCTTGATGCCTCAAGCTAATTAGCTTCGAATCATCGTTACAAGGAATATTTTTCATGCAATGACTATGAAATTATCTTTTGTATCTTTGTTAACTACTATATTCATTCTAAAATCAATGCCCGTGAACCTTCCATTACATGAATTCCTTCATTACCAACAAATAATGGAGTCCTCCATCTTGATTTGCATTTCTTATTTATAAGAATTGGTTGAGTTCCAAAATAAAGAGTACATCCCATCATTTTCGGTTAGCAGGGCTCCTCTTTTGGTTCCAAGCACACATTTTGATACATTGATGATGAAAATCACATATGTGGCAATACAAACTAGTATAGTAATTCAATCAAGCAAACCTAAGCACCATTGAAACTCTAAATCTGGTAACATCCAACTGCCAATGCAGTCACTCAACTTGGTTTGCATTTCTTGCTAACCTGATGTTGTTTAATCGCTAAATAATAAGACTTTCTTATCAACTCAAGCTAATTAGGCTCCACTCGTCGTCACAAGGACTATATTTCATGTAATCACTATGAAATTATCTTTTGAATCTTTATTAAGTACTATATTCATTCTAAAATCAATGTGGAGGAACCTTCTATGACATGAATTCCTTGAATTCCAACAAACAATGGAGTCCTTTGTCTCGTTTTACATTTTCTATTGATAATAATTGGTTGAGTTCCAAAATAAAGAGTACCTCCCATCATTTCTAGTTAGCAGGGCTCCTCTTTTGTCTTCAAGCACACATTTTGATAGATTGATGATGAAATTCACATATGTGGCAAAACAACGTAGTATCGTAATAAAATCAAGCAAATTAAACACCATTGGAACTCTAAATTTGTTAACATCCATCAGGCAAAGCAGTCATTCAACTTGGCTTGGCTTTTCTTGCTAACGTGAGGTTGTTTAATCCCTAAATAATAAGACTTTCTTGTCACCTCAAGCTAATTAGGTTCGACGCGTCATTACAAAGACTACTTTTCCTGCAATGACTACGAAATTTTCTTTTGTATCTTTGTTAACTACTCTATTCATTCTAAAAACAATGCCCATGAACCTTCTATGACATGAATTCATTCATTTCCAACAAACAATGGAGTCCTCCATCTTGATTTGCATTTTCTATTGATAATAATTGGTTGAGTTCCAAAATAATGAGTACCTCCCATCATTTCTAGTTAGCAAGGCTCCTCTTTTGTCTCCAAGAACACATTTTCATGCATTAATGATGAAATTCACATAAGTGGGAAAACACCCTAGTATAGTAATAAAATCAAGCAAATTTAAACACCATTGGAACTCTAAATCTGCTAACATCCATCAGGCAAAGCAGTCATTCAAGCTAAGTAGGTTTGACGCGTCGTTACACAAGGACTACTTTTCATGCAATGACTACGAAATTTTCTTTTGTATCTGTGTTAACTACTATATTCATTCTAAAAACAATGCCCATGAACCTTCTATGACATGAATTCATTCATTTCCAACAAACAATGGAGTCCTCCATCTTGATTTGCATTTTCTATTGATAATAATTGGTTGAGTTCCAAAATAATGAGTACCTCCCATCATTTCTAGTTAGTAGGGCTCCTCTCTTTTTTCCAAGCACACATTGTGATTCATTGATAATGAAATTTACTTATGTGGCAAAAGAACCTAGTATAGTAATTAATTCAATCAAATCTAAACACCATTGAAACTCGTAATCTGCTAACCTCCATCAGCCAATGCAGTCATTCATCTTGGTTTGCATTTCTTGCTAATGTGCAGTTGCTCAATCCCTAAACAAAAAGACTTTCTTGTCACCTGAAGCTAATTAGGTCTGAATCGTCGTTACATGGACTATTTTTCATGCAATGACTATGAAATTATCTTTTCTTTCTTTGTTAACTACTATATTCATTCGAAAAACAATGCCCATGAACCTTCTATTACATGAATTCCTTCATTTCCAACAAACAATGGAGTCCTCCATCTTAATTTTCATTTCTTATTGATAAGAATTGGTTGAGTTCCAAAATAAAGTGCACATCCCATCATTTTTTGTTAGCAGGGCTGCTCTTTTGGTTCCAAGCACACATTTTGATACATTGATGATGAAATTCACATATGTGGCAAAACAAACTAGTATAGTAATTAAATCAAGCAAACCTAAGCACCATTGAAACTCTAAATCTGGTAACATCCATTAGCCAATGTAGTCATTCAACTTGGTTTGTCTTTCTAGCTAATGTGAAGTTGTTTAATTCCTAAATAAGAAGACTTTCTTATCACCTCAAGCTAATTAGGCTCCACTCGTCGTCACAAGGACTATATTTCATGCAATCACTATGAAATTATCTTTTAAATCTTTATTAAGTACTATATTCATTCTAAAAACAATGTGCAGGAACCTTTTATGACATGAATTCCTTGAATTCCAACAAACAATGGACTTGACCATCTTGATTTGCATTTTCTATTGATAAGAATTGGATGAGTTACAAAATACAGAGTACATACCATCATTTCTTATTAGTAGGGGTCCTCTTTTGGTTCCAAGCACACATTTTGATACATTCATAATGAAATTGACATATATGGCAAAACAACCAAGTATAGTAATTGCTTCAAGCAATTCTCAGCACCATTGAAGCTCTTAATCCGCCAACTTCCATCAGCCAAAGTACTCATTCATCTTGGTTTGCATTTCTTGCTAATGTGAAGTTGTTTAATCCCTTAATAGTAAGACTTCCATGTCACCCCAAGCTAATTAGGTTCAACTCAAGCACTATTTTTTCATGCAATGACTATGAAATTATCTTTTGAATCTTTGTTAACTACTATATTCACTCTAAAATCAATGCCCATGAAACTTCTATGGCATGAATTCATTCAATTCCAAAAAAAAATGGAGTCCTCCCTCTTGATTTGCATTTCTTATTGATAATAATTTGTTGAGTTCCAAAATAAAGAGTACCTCCCATCATTTCTTGTTAGCAGGGCTCCTGTTTTGGCTCAAAGTACACATTTTGATACATTGATGATGAAATCCACATATGTGGCAAAAAAACCTAGTATAGTAATTAAATCAAGCAAATCTACACCCTATTGAAGACTATGAAATCATTCTTTTTGTATCTTTTCTAACTACTTATATTCATTATAAAAACAATGCCCATGAACCTTCAATGACATCATTCATTCAATTGCAACAATGAGTCCTCCCTCTTGATTTGCATTTCTGACATATTGTTGAGTTCCAAAACAGCCTAGTATATTTCTAGTTAAATCAAGCAAATCTAAACATACATTGAAACTCTTGGCAATCTGCTACCTACCATCAAACCAAAGCAGTCATTCATCCTACCATCAATTGCATTTCATTTCATCTTGGATTGCATTTCTTGCTAATGTGAAGTTGTTTAATCCCTAAATAATAAGACTTCCTTGTCACCTCAAGCTAATTAGGCTCAACTCTTCGTTTCAAGGACTATTTTTCTTGCAATTACTATGAAATTATCTTTTGAATCTTTGTTAACTACTATATTCATTCTAAAAACAATGCCCATGAACCTTCTATGACATGAATTCATTCAATTCAAAAAAACAATGGAGTCCTCCCTCTTGATTTGAATTTCTTATTCATAATAATTGGTTGAGTTCCAAAAGAAAGAGTACCTCCCATCATTTCTAGTTAGCAGGGATCCTTTTTTGGTTCCAAGCACACATTTTGATACATTGATGATGAAATCCACATATATGGCAAAACAACCTAGTATAATAATTAAATCAAGCAAATCTAAACCCCATTGAAACTGTAAATCTGGTAACATCCATCAGCCAATGCAGTCTTTCAACTTGGTTTGTATTCCTTGCTAACGTGAATTTTTTTAATCCCTAAATAATAATGCTTTCTTATCACCTCAAGCTAATGAGGCTCTCCTAATCGTTACAAGTACTACTTTTGATGCAATGACTATGAAATTTTCATTTGTATCTTTATTAACTACTATATTCATTATAAAACCAATGCCCATGAACCTTCAATGACATCAATTCATTTAATTCCAACAAACAATAAAGTCCTCCATCTTGCTTTGCATTTCTTATTGATAATAATTGGTTGATTTCCAAAATAAAGAGTACCTCCCATCATTTCTTGTTAGCAGGGGTCCTCTTTTAGTTCCAAGCACACATTTTGATACATGGTTGATGAAATTGACATATATGGCAAAACAACCTAGTATAGTAATTAAATCAAGCAAATCTAAAAACCATTGAAACTCTAAATCTGCTGACTTCCATTGGACAAAGCAAACATTCATCTTGGTTTGCATTTCTAACTAATGTGAAGTTGTTTAATCCCAAAATAATAAGTCTTTCTTATCACCTTAAGCTAATTACGCTTCGCTCGTAGTTAGAAGGACTATATTTGATGCAATTACTATGAAATTATCTTTTGTATCTTTATTAACTACTATATTCATTCTAAAAACAATGCCCAGGAACATTCTATAACACTAATTCATTCAACTCCAACAAACAATGGAGTCCTCCATCTTGATTTGCATTTTGGATTGATAATAATTGGTTGAGTTCCAAAATAAAGAGTACCTCCCATCATTTCTTGTTAGCAGGGCTCCTCGTTTGGTTCCAAGCACACATTTTGATACATTGATGATGAAATTGACATATGTGCCAAAACAACCTATTATAGTAACTAAATCAAGCAAATCTAAACACCAGTGAAACTCTTAATCTGCTATCTTCCATTAACGAAAGCAGTCATTCATCTTGGTTTGCATTTCTTGCTAATATGAAGTTGTTTAATCCCTAAATAATAAGACTTCCTTGTCACCTCAAGCTAATTAGGCTCAACACTTCGTTTCAAGGGCTATTTTTCATGCAATTACTATGAAATTATCTTTTGAATCTTTGGTAACTACTATATTCATTCTAAAAACAATGCCCATGAACCTTCTATGACATGAATTCATTCATTTCCAACAAACAACAGAGTCCTCCCTCTTGATTTGCATTACTTATTGATAATAATTGGTTGAGTTCCAAAATAAAGAGTACCTCCCATCATTTCTAGTTAGCAGGGCTCCTCTTTTGGTTCCAGGCACACATTTTGATAATATTGATGAAGAAATTGACATATGTGGCAAAACAACCTAGTATAGTAATTAAATCAAGCAAATCCAAACACCATTGAAACTTTTAATCTACTACCTTCCATCAACCAAAGTAGTCATTCATCTTGGTTTGCATTTCTTGCTAATGTGAAGTTCTTTAATCCCTAAATAATAAGACTTCCTTGTTACCTCAAGCTATGCCCAGGAACCTTCTATGACATGAATTCATTCAATTCTAGCAAACAATTGAGTCCTCCCTCTTGATTTGCATTTTCTATTGATAATAATTGGTTGAATTCCAAAATAATGAGTACCTCAAGTCATTTCTAGCTAGTAGGTGTCTTCTTTTGGTTCCAAGCACACATTTTGATACATTGATGATGAAATTGACATATGCGGCAAAACAACCTTGTATAGTTATCAAATCAAGCAAATCTAAACACCATTGAAGCTCTTAATCTGCTAACTTCCATCAGCCAAAGTAGCGATTGATCTTGGTTTGCATTTGTTGCTACTATGAATTTGTTTAATCCTTAAATAATAAGACATTCTTGTCACCTCATGCTGATTAGCCAAAGTAGCCAAAGGACTATTTTCATGCAATGACTATGAAATTATCTCTTGTATCTTTGTTAACTACTATATTCATTCTAATAACAATGCCTATGAATCTTCTATGACATGAATTCATTCAATTCCAACAAACAATGTAGTCCTCCCTCTTGATTTGCATTTCGTATTGATAATAATTGGTTGTGTTCCAAAACAAACAGTACCTCCCATCATTTCTAGTTATCAGGGCTCCTCTCTTTTTTCCAAGCACACATTTTGATTCATTGATAATGAAATTGACATATGTGGCAAAACAACATAGTATAGTAATTAAATCAAGCAAATCTAAACACCATTAAAACTCTAAATCTACCAACATCAATTAGCCAAAGCAGTCATTCTTCTTGGTTGGCATTTCTTAATAATGTGAAGTTGTTTAATCCCAAAATAATAAGACTTTGTTACCACCTTAAGCTAATTAGGCTCCGCTCGTCGTTAGAAGGACTATATTTCATGCTATCCCTATGACATTATCTTGTGTGTCTTTATTAACTACTATATTCATTCTAAAAACAATGCCCAGGAACCTTCTATGACATGAATTCATTCAATTCCAACAAACAATGGAGTCCTCCCTCTTGATTTGCATTTTCTATTGATAATAATTGGTTGAATTCCAAAATAACGAGTACCTCCAGTCATTTCTAGTTAGTAGGTGTCCTCTCTTGGTTCCAAGCACACATTTTGATAATATTGATGAAGAAATTGACATATGTGGCAAAACAACCTAGTATAGTAATTAAATCAAGCAAATCCAAACACCATTGAAACTTTTAATCTACTACCTTCCATCAACCAAAGTAGTCATTCATCTTGGTTTGCATTTCTTGCTAATGTGAAGTTCTTTAATCCCTAAATAATAAGACTTCCTTGTTACCTCAAGCTAATTAGGTTCAACTCGTCGTTTTGAAGGACTATTTTTCATGAAATGACTATGAAATTATCTTTTGAATCTATGTTAACTACTATATTCATTCTAAAAACAATGCCCATGAACTTTCTATGTGATGAATTCATTCAATTCCAACAAACAATGGAGTCCTCCCTCATGCTTTGCATTTTCTATTGATAATAATTGGTTGAATTCCAAAATAACGAGTACCTCCAGTCATTTCTAGTTAGTAGGTGTCCTCTTTTGGTTCCAAGCACACATTTTGATAATATTGATGAAGAAATTGACATATGTGGCAAAACAACCTAGTATAGTAATTAAATCAAGCAAATCCAAACACCATTGAAACTTTTAATCTACTACCTTCCATCAACCAAAGTAGTCATTCATCTTGGTTTGCATTTCTTGCTAATGTGAAGTTCTTTAATCCCTAAATAATAAGACTTCCTTGTTACCTCAAGCTAATTAGGTTCAACTCGTCATTTTGAAGGACTATTTTTCATGAAATGACTATGAAATTATCTTTTGAATCTATGTTAACTACTATATTCATTCTAAAAACAATGCCCATGAACTTTCTATGTGATGAATTCATTCAATTCCAACAAACAATGGAGTCCTCCCTCATGCTTTGCATTTTCTATTGATAATAATTGGTTGAATTCCAAAATAACGAGTACCTCCAGTCATTTCTAGTTAGTAGGTGTCCTCTTTTGGTTCCAAGCACACATTTTGATAATATTGATGAAGAAATTGACATATGTGGCAAAACAACCTAGTATAGTAATTAAATCAATCAAATCCAAACACCATTGAAACTTTTAATCTACTACCTTCCATCAACCAAAGTATTCATTCATCTTGGTTTGCATTTCTTGCTAATGTGAAGTTCTTTAATCCCTAAATAATAAGACTTCCTTGTTACCTCAAGCTAATTAGGTTCAACTCGTCGTTTTGAAGGACTATTTTTCATGCAATGACTATGAAATTATCTTTTGAATCTATGTTAACTACTATATTCATTCAAAAAACAATGCCCATGAACTTTCTATGTGATGAATTCATTCAATTCCAACAAACAATAGAGTCCTCCCTCATGCTTTGCATTTTCTATTGATAATAATTGGTTGAATTCCAAAATAATGAGTACCTCAAGTCATTTCTAGTTAATAGGTGTCCTCTTTTGGTTCTAAGCCCACATTTTGATACATTGATGAAGAAATTGACATATGTGGCCAAACAACCTAGTATAGTAATTAAATCAAGCAAATCTAAAAACCATTGAAACTCTAAATCTACCAACTTCAATTAGCCAAAGCAATCATTCTTCTTGGTTGGCATTTCTTAATAATGTGAAGTTGTTTAATCCCTATATAATAAGACTTTGTTAACACCTTAAGCTAAATAGGGTCTGCTCATCGTTAGAAGGACTATATCTCAGTCAATTACTATGATATTATCTTTTGTATCTTTATTAACTTCTATACACATTCTGAAAACAATGTCCAAGAACATTCTATGACATGAATTAATTCAATTCCAACAAACAATGGAGTCGTCTATCCTGATTTGCATTTTTTTTTAATAATAATTGGCTGAGTTCCAAAATAAAGAGTACATCCCATCATTTCTTGTTAGCAAGGCTCCACTTTTGGTTCCAAGCACACATTTTGATACATTGATAATGAAATTGACATATATGGCAAAACAACAAAGTATACTAATTAAATCAAGCAATTCTAAACACATTGAAACCCTTAATCTGCTAACTTCCATCAGCAAAAGTAGCCATTCATCTTGGTTTGCATTTGTTGCTAATATGAATTTGTTTAATGCCTAAATAATAAGACTTTCTTGTCACCTCATGCTGATTAGGTTCGACTCATCGTTACAAGGACAATTTTTCATGCAATAACTTTGAAATTATCTTTTGTATCTTTGTTAACTACTATATTCATTCTAAAAACAATGCCCATGAACCTTTTATGACATGAATTCATTCATTTCCAACAAACAATGGAGTCCTCCCTCTTGATTTGCATATCTTATTGATAATAATTGGTTGAGTTCCAAAATAAAGAGTACCTCCCATCATTTCTAGTTAGCAGGGCTCCTCTTTTTTTTCCAAGCACAAATTTTGATACATTGATGATGAAATTTACATATGTGACAAAACAACCTAGTATAGTAATTAAATCAAGCAAATCTAAATGCCATTGAACCTCTAAATCTGGAAACATCCATAAGCCAATGCAATCATTCAACTTGGGTTGTATTTATTGCTAACGTGAAGTTGTTTAATCCCTAAATAATAAGACTTTCTTGTCACATCAAACTAATCAGGTTCGGCTCGTAGTTAGAAGGACTATTTTTAATGCAATTACTGTGAATTTATCTTTTGTATCTTTGTTAACTACTATATTCATTCTAAAATCAATGCCCAGGAACCTTATATGAAATGAATTCATTCAATTCCAACAAACAATGGAGTCCTCCCTCTTGAATTGCATTTCTTATTGATAATAATTGGTTGAGTTCCAAAATAAAGAGTACCTCCCATCATTCCTAGTTACTAGGGCTCCTTTTTTGGTTCCAAGCACACATTTTGATACATTGATGATGAAAATGACATATGTGGCAAAACAACCTAGTATAGTAATTCAATCAAGCAAATCCAAATACCATTGAAACTCTAAATCTACTAACCTCCATTAGCCAAAGTAGTGATTCATCTTGGTTTGCATTTCTTGCTAACGTAAAGTTGTTTAATCCCTAAATAATAAGACTTTCTTCTCACGTTAAGCTAATTAGTCTTTGCTCGTCATTAGAAGGACTATATTTCATGCAATTACTATGAAATTATCTTTTGTATCTTTATTAACTACTATATTCATTCTAAAAACAATGCCCAGGAACATTCTATGACATCAATTCATTCAATTCCAACAAACAATGGAGTCCTCCATCTTGATTTACATTTTGGATTCATAATAATTGGTTGAGTTCCAAAATAAAGAGTACCTACCATCATTTCTTGTTAGCAAGGCTCCTTTTTTTGTTCCAAGCACACATTTTGATAAATTGATAATGAAATTGACATATGTGGTAAAACAATCAAGTATAGTAATTAAATCAGGCATTTCTAAACACCATTGAAACTCTTAATCTGCTAACTTCCATCAGCCAAAGTAGTCATTCATCTTGGTTTGTGTTTCTTGCTAATGTGAAGTTGTTTAATCCATAAATAATAAGACTTTCTTGTCACATCAAGCCAATTAGGTTCGGCTCGTCATTACAAGGACTATTTTTCATGCAATTACTGTGAAATTATCTTTTGTATCTTTGTTAACTACTATATTTATTCTAAAAACAATGACCATGAACTTTCTAGGACATGAATTCATTCAATTAAAACAAACAATGGAGTCCTTCCTCTTGATTTGCATTTGTTATTGATAATAATTGGTTGAGTTCCAAAATAAAGAGTACCTCCCATCATTTCTTGTTAGTAGGGCTGCTCTTTTGGTTCCAGGCACACATTTTGATACATCGATGATGATATTCACATATGTGACAAAATAATCTAGTATAGTAATGAAATGAAGCAAATCTAAACCCCATTGAAACTCTAAATCTAGCATTTGTTGCTAATATGAATTTGTTTAATCCCTAAATAATAAGACTTTCTTGTCACCTCATGCTACTGATTAGGTTCGACTCATCATTACAAGGACTACTATATTCATTCTAAAAACAATGCCCATGAACCTTCTACGACATGAATTCATTCAAACAATAAAGTCCTCCATCTTGATTTGCTTTTCTTATTGATAATAATTGGTTGAGTTCCAAAATAAAGAGTACCTCCCATCATTTCTTGTTAGCACAGCTCCTCTTTTGGTTCCAAGCACACATTTTGATACATTGATGATGAAATTGACATATGTGGCAAAACAGCCTAGTATAGTAATTAAATCAAACAAATCTAAACACCATTGAAACTCTTAATCTGCTACCTTCCATCAACCAAAGCAGTCATTTATCTTGGGTTGCATTTGTTGCTAATGTGAAGTTGTTTAATCCCTAAAAAATAAGACTTCCTTGTCACCTCAAGCGAATTAGGCGCAACTCTTCGTTTCAAGGACTATTTTTCATGCAATTACTATGAAATTATCTTTTGAATCTTTGTTAACTACTATATTCATTCTAAAAACAATGCCCATGAACCTTCTATGACATGAATTCATTCAATTCAAAAAAACAATGGAGTCCTCCCTCTTGATTTGCATTTCTTATTGATAATAATTGGTTGATTTCAAAAATAAAGAGTACCTCCCATCATTTCTAGTTAGCAGGGGTCCTCTTTTAATTCCAAGCACATATTTTGATACATTGTTGATGAAATTGACATATATGGCAAAACAACCTAGTATAGTAATTAAATCAAGCAAATCTAAAAACCATTGAAACTCTAAATCTGCTGACTTCCATTAGACAAAGCAAACATTCATCTTGGTTTGCATGTCTTACTAATGTGAAGTTGTTTAATCCCGAAATAATAAGTCTTTCTTATCACCTTAAGCTATTTCGGCTTCGTTCGTAGTTAGAAGGACTATATTTGATGCAATTACTATGAAAATATCTTTTGTATCTTTATTAACTACTATATTCATTCTAAAAACAATGCCCAGGAACATTCTATAACACTAATTCATTCAACTCCAACAAACAATGGAGTCCTCCATCTTCATTTGCATTTTGGATTGATAATAATTGGTTGAGTTCCAAATTAAAGAGTAACTCCCAACATTTCTTGTTAACAGGGCTCCTCTTTTGGTTCCAAGCACACATTTTGATACATTGATGATGAAATTGACATATGTGCCAAAACAGCCTATTATAGTAACTAAATCAAGCAAATCTAAATACCATTGAAACTCTTAATCTGCTACCTTCCATCAACCAAAGCAGTCATTCATCTTGATTTTCATATCTTGCTAATGTGAAGTTGCTCAATCCCTAAATAAAAAGACTTTCTTGTCACCTCAAGCTAATTAGGTAATCGTCATTACAAGGACTATTTTTCATGCAATGACTATGAAATTATCTTTTGAATCTTTGTTAACTACTATATTCATTCTAAAAACAATGCCCATGAACCTTCTATGACATGAATTCCTTCAATTCAAAAAAACAATGGAGTCCTCCCTCTTGATTTGCATTTCTTATTGATAATAATTGTTTGAGTTCCAAAATAAAGAGTACCTCCCATCATTTCTAGTTAGCAGGGCTCCTCTTTGGTTCCAAGCACACATTTTGATACATTGATGATGAAATCAACATATATGGCAAGACAACCTAGTATAATAATTAAATCAAGCAAATCTAAACCCCATTGAAACTCTAAATCTAGTAACATCCATCAGCGAATACAGTCTTTCAACTTGGTTTGTATTTCTTGCTAACGTGAAGTTGTTTAATCCCTAAATAATAATAATTTCTTATCGCCTCAAGCTAATTAGGCTCCCCTAGTCGTCACAAGTACTACTTTTGATGCAATGACGATTAAATTTTCATTTGTATCTTTATTAACTACTATATTCATTATAAAACCAATGCCCATGAACCTTCAGTGACATCAAATCATTTAATTCCAACAAGCAATAATGTCCACCATCTTGATTTGCATTTCTTATTGATAATAATTGGTTGATTTCCAAAATAAAGAGTACCTTCCATCATTTCTAGTTAGCAGGGGTCCTCTTTTAGTTCTAAGCACATATTTTGATACATTGTTGATGAAATTGACATATATGGCAAAACAACCTAGTATAGTAATTAAATCAAGCAAATCTAAAATCCATTGAAACTCTAAATCTGTTGACTTCCTTTAGACAACGCAAACATTCATCTTGGTTTGCATGTCTTACTAATGTGAAGTTGTTTAATCGCGAAATAATAAGTCTTTCTTATCACCTTAAACTATTTAGGCTTCGTTCGTAGTTAGAACGACTATATTTGATGCAATTACTATGAAATTATCTTTTGTATCTTTATTAACTAGTATATTCATTCTAAAAACAATGCCCAGGAACATTCTATAACACTAATTCATTCAACTCCAACAAACAATGGAGTCCTCTATCTTCATTTGAATTTTGGATTGATAATAATTGGTTGAATTCCAAAATAAAGAGTACCTCCCATCATTTCTTGTTAACAAGGCTCCTCTTTTGGTTCCAAGCACACATTTTGATACATTGATGATGAAATTGACATATTTGCCAAAACAGCCTACAATAGTAATTAAATCAAGCAAATCTAAACACCATTGAAACTCTTAATCTGCTACCTTCCATCAACCAAAGCAGTCATTCATTTTGGTTTGCATTTCTTGCTAATGTGAAGTTGTTTAATCCCTAAATAATAAGACTTCCTTGTCACCTCAAGCTAATTAGGCTCAACACTTCGTTTCAAGGACTATTTTTCATGCAATTACTATGAAATTATCTTTTGAATCTTTGTTAACTACTATATTCATTCTAAAAACAATGCCCATGAACTTTCTATGACATGAATTCATTCAATTCAAAAAAACAATGGAGTCCTCCCTCTTGATTTGCATTTCTTATTGATAATAATTGGTTGAGTTCCAAAATAGGGACTACCTCTCATCATTTCTAGTTGGCAGGGCTCCTCTTTTGGTTCGAAGCACACATTTTGATGCATTGTTGATGAAATCCACATATATGGCAAAACAACCTAGTATAATAATTAAATCAAGCAAATCTAAACCCCATTGAAGCTCTAAATTTGGTAACAACCATCAGCCAATGCAGTCATTCAACTTCGTTTGTATTTCTTGCAAATGTCAAGTTGTTTAATCCCGAAATAATAAGACTTTCTTATCATCAAAAGCTTATTAGGCTCCCCTTGTCGTTACAAGTACTATTTTTCATGCAATGACTATGAAATTATCTTTTGAATCTTTGTTAACTACTATATTCATTCTAAAAACAATGCCCATGAACCTTTTATGACATGAATTCATTCAATTCCAAAAAACAATGGAGTGCTCCCTCTTGATTTGCATTTCTTATTGATAATAATTGGTTGAGTTCCAAAATAAAGATTACCTCCCATCATTTCTAGTTAGATGGGCTCCTCTTTTGCTTCCAAGCACACATTTTGATACATTGATGATGAAATTGACGTATGTGGCAAAACAGCCTAGTACAGTAATTAAATCAAGCAAATCAAAACACCATTGAAACACTTAATCTGCTACCTTCCATCAACCAAAGCAGTCATCCATCTTGGATTGCATTTCTTGCTAATGTGAAGTTGTTTAATCCCTAAATAATAAAACTTCCTTGTCACCTCAAGCTAATTAGGCTCAACTCTTCGTTTCAAGGACTATTTTTCATGCAATTACTATGAAATTATCTTTTGAATCTTTGTTAACTACTATATTCATTCTAAAAACAATGCCCATGAACCTTCTATGACATGAATTCATTCAATTCCAAAAAACAATGAAGTCCTCCCTCTTGATTTGCATTTCTTATTGATAATAATTGGTTAAGTTCCAAAATAAAGAGTACCTCCCATCATTTCTAGTTAGCAGGGCTCCTCTTTTGGTTCCAAGCACACATTTTGATACATTGATGATGAAATCCACGTATATGGCAAAACAACCTAGTATAACAATTAAATCAAGCAAATCTAAACCCCATTGAAGCTCTAAATCTGGTATCATCCATCAGCGAATGCAGTCTTTCAACTTGGTTTGTATTTCTTGCAAACGTGAAGTTGTTTAATCCCTAAATAATAATGCTTTCTTATCACCTCAAGCTAATTAGGCTCCCCTAGTCTTTACAAGTACTACTTTTGATGCAATGACTATGATATTTTCATTTGTATCTTTATTAACTACTATATTTATTATAAAACCAATGCCCATGAACCTTCAATGACATTAATTCATTTAATTCCAACAAACAATAAAGTCCTCCATCTTGATTTGCATTTCTGATTGATAATAATTGGTTGATTTCCAAAACAAAGAGTACCTCCTATCATTTCTAGTTAGCAGGGCTCCTCTTTTGGTTCCAAGCACACATTTTGATACATTGATGATGAAATTGACATATGTGGCAAAACAACCTAGTATGGTCATTAAATCAACCAAATCTAAACACCATTGAAACTCTTAATCTGCTACCTTCCATCAACAAAAGCAGTCATTCATCTTGGTTTGCATTTCTTGCTAATGTGAAGTTGTTTAATCCCTAAATAATAAGACTTCCTTGTCACCTCAAGCTAATTACGCTCAACACTTCGTTTCAAGGACTATTTTTCATGCAATTACTATGAAATTATCTTTTGAATCTTTGTTAACTACTATATTCATTCTAAAAACAATGCCCATGAACCTTCTATGACATGAATTCATTCAATTCAAAAAAACAATGGAGTCCTCCCTCTTGATTTGCATTTCTTATTGATAATAATTGGTTGAGTTCCAAAATAGGGACTACCTCTCATCATTTCTAGTTGGCAGGGCTCCTCTTTTGGTTTGAAGAACACATTTTGATACATTGTTGATGAAATCCACATATATGGCAAAACAACCTAGTATAATAATTAAATCAAGCAAATCTAAACCCCATTGAAGCTCTAAATTTGGTAACAACCATCAACCAATGCAGTCATTCAACTTCGTTTGTATTTCTTGCAAATGTCAAGTTGTTTAATCCCGAAATAATAAGACTTTCTTATCATCAAAAGCTTATTAGGCTCCCCTTGTCGTTACAAGTACCATTTTTCATGCAATGACTATGAAATTATCTTTTGAATCTTTGTTAACTACTATATTCATTCTAAAAACAATGCCCATGAACCTTTTATGACATGAATTCATTCAATTCCAAAAAAAAATGGAGTGCTCCCTCTTGATTTGCATTTCTTATTGATAATAATTGGTTGAGTTCCAAAATAAAGATTACCTCCCATCATTTCTAGTTAGCAGGGCTCCTCTTTTGGTTCCAAGCACACATTTTGATAGATTGATGACAAAATTGACGTATGTGGCAAAACAGCCTAGTATAGTAATTAAATCAAGCAAATCAAAACACCATTGAAACACTTAATCTGCTACCTACCATCAACCAAAGCAGTCATTCATCTTGGATTGCATTTCTTGCTAATGTGAAGTTGTTTAATCCCTAAATAATAAGACTTCCTTGTCACCTCAAGCTAATTAGGCTCAACACTTCGTTTCAAGGACTATTTTTCATGCAATTACTATGAAATTATCTTTTGAATCTTTGTTAACTACCATATTCATTCTAAAAACAATGCCCACGAACCTTCTATGACATGAATTCATTCAATTCCAAAAAACAATGGAGTCCTCTCTCTTGATTTGCATTTCTTATTCATAATAATTGGTTGAGTTCCAAAATAAAGAGTACCTCCCATCATTTCTAGTTAGCAGGGATCCTTTTTGGGTTCCAAGCACACATTTTGATACATTGATGATGAAATCCACATATATGGCAAAACAACCTAGTATAATAATTAAATCAAGCAAATCTAAACCCCATTGAAACTCTAAAACTGGTAACATCCATCAGCCAATGCAGTCTTTCAACTTGGTTTGTATTCCTTGCTAACGTGAATTTGTTTAATCCCTAAATAATAATGCTTTCTTATCACCTCAAGCTAATCAGGCTCCCCTCATCGTTACAAGTACTACTTTTGATGCAATGACTATGAAATTTTCATTTGTATCTTTATTAACTACTATATTCATTATAAAACCTGCAATGACATCAGTTCATTTAATTCCAACAAACAATAAAGTCCTCCATCTTGATTTGCATTTCTTATTGATAATAATTGGTTGATTTCCAAAATAAAGAGTACCTCCCATCATTTCTAGTTAGCAGGGGTCCTCTTTTAGTTCCAAGCACACATTTTGATACATGGTTGATGAAATTGACATATATGGCAAAACAACCTAGTATAGTAATTAAATCAAGCAAATCTAAAAACCATTGAAACTCTAAATCTACTGACTTCCATTGGACAAAGCAAACATTCATCTTGGTTTGCATTTCTTACTAATATGAAGTTGTTTAATCCCGAAATAATAAGTCTTTCTTATCACCTTAAGCTAATTAGGCTTCGCTCGTAGTTAGAAGGACTATATTTGATGCAATTACTATGAAATTATCTTTTGTATCTTTATTAACTACTATATTCATTCTAAAAACAATGCCCAGGAACATTCTATAACACTAATTCATTCAACTCCAACAAACAATGGAGTCCTCCATCTTGATTTGCATTTTGGATTGATAATAATTGGTTGAGTTCCCAAATAAAGAGTACCTCCCATCATTTCTTGATAGCAGGGCTCCTCTTTTGGTTCCAAGCACACATTTTGATACATTGATGATGAAATTGACATATGTGCCAAAACAGCCTATTATAGTAACTAAATCAAGCCAATCTAAATACCATTGAAACTCTTAATCTGCTACCTTCCATCAACCAAAGCAGTCATTCATCTTGGTTTGCATTTCCTGGAAATGTGAAGTTATTTAATCCCTAAATAATAAGACTTCCTTGTCACCTCAAGCTAATTAGGCTCAACACTTCGTTTCAAGGACTATTTTTCATGCAATTACTATGAAATTATCTTTTGAATCTTTGTTATCTACCATATTCATTCTAAAAACAATGCCCATGAACCTTCTATGACATGAATTCATTCAATTCCAAAAAAAATGGAGTCCTTCCTCGTGATTTGCATTTCTTATTCATAATAATTGGTTGAGTTCCAAAATAAAGAGTACCTCTCATCATTTCTAGTTAGCAGGGCTCCTCTTTTGGTTTGAAGCACACATTTTGATACATTGTTAATGAAATCCACATATACGGCAAAACAACCTAGTTTAATAATTAAATCAAGCAAATCTAAACCCCATTGAAACTCTAAATTTGGTAACATCCATCAGCCAATGCAGTCATTCAACTTTGTTTGTATTTCTTGCTAATGTAAAGTTGTTTAATCCCGAAATAATTAGACTTTCCTATCATCAAAAGCATATTAGGGTCCCCTCGTCGTTACGAGTACTATTTTTCATGCAATGACTATCAAATTATCTTTTGTATCTTTATTAACTACTATATTCATTATAAAAACAATGCCCATGTACCTTCAATGACATCAATTCATTCAATTGCAACAAACAATGGAGTCCTCCATCTTGATTTGCTTTTCTTATTGATAATAATTGGTTGAGTTCCAAAATAAAGAGTACCTCCCATCATTTCTAGTTAGCAGGGCTCCTTTTTTGGTTCCAAGCACACATTTTGATACATTGATGATGAAATCCACATATATGGCAAAACAACCTAGCATAATAATTAAATCAAGCAAATCTAAACCCCATTGAAACTCTAAATCTGGTAACATCCATCAGCCAATGTAGTCTTTCAACTTGGTTTGTATTTCATGCTAATGTGAATTTGTTTAATCCCTAAATAATAATGCTTTCTTACCACCTCAAGCTAATTAGGCTCCCCTGGTCGTTACAAGTACTACTTTTGATGCAATGACTATGAAAGTTTCATTTGTATCTTTATTAACTTCTATATTCATTTTAAAACCAATGCCCATGAACCTTCTTCAATGACATCAATTCATTTAATTCCAACAAACAATAAAGTCCTCCATCTTGATTTGCTTTTCTTATTGGTTGAGTTCCAAAATAGGGACTACCTCTCATCATTTCTAGTTGGCAGGGCTCCTCTTTTGGTTCGAAGTACACAATTTGATACATTGTTGATGAAATCCACATATATGGCAAAACAACCTAGTATAATAATTAAATCATGCAAATCTAAACCCCATTGAAGCTCTAAAATTGGTAACAACCATCAGCCAATGCAGTCATTCAACTTCATTTGTATTTCTTGAAAATGTGATGTTGTTTAATCCTGAAATAATAAGACTTTCTTATCATCAAAAGCTTATTAGGCTCCCCTTGTCGTTACAAGTACTATTTTTCATCCAATGACTATGAAATTAAAATTTGTATCTTTATTAACTACTATATTCATTATAAAAACAATGCCCATGAACCTTCAATGACATCAATTCATTCAATTGCAACAAACAATGGAGTCCTCCATCTTGATTTGCTTTTCTTATTGATAATAATTGGTTGAGTTCCAAAATAAAGAGTACCTCCCATCATTTCTTGTTAGCAGGGCTCCTCATTTGGTTCCAAGCGCACATTTTGATACATTGATGATGAAATTGAGATATGTGGCAAAACAACCTAGTATAGTAATTAAATCATGCAAATCTAAACACCATTGAAACTCTTAATCTGCTACCTTCCATCAACCAAAGCAGTCATTCATCTTGGTTTGCATTTCTTGCTAATGTGAAGTTGTTTAATCCCTAAATAATAAGACTTCCTTGTCACCTGAAGATAATTAGGCTCAACTCTTCCTTTCAAGGAATATTTTTCATGCAATTACTATGAAATTATCGTTTGAATCTTTGTTATCTACCATATTCATTCTAAAAACAATGCCCATGAACCTTCTATGACATGAATTCATTCAATTCCAAAAAACAATGGAGTCCTTCCTCTTGATTTGCCTTTCTTATTGATAATAATTGGTTGAGTTCCAAAATAGGGACTACCTCTCATCATTTCTAGTTGGTAGGGCTCCTCTTTTGGTTCGAAGCACACAATTTGATACATTGTTGATGAAATCCACATATATGGCAAAACAACCTAGTATAATAATTAAATCAAGCAAATCTAAACCCCATTGAAGCTCTAAAATTGGTAACAACCATCAGCCAATGCAGTCATTCAACATCGTTTGTATTTCTTGAAAATGTGAAGTTGTTTAATCCTGAAATAATAAGACTTTCTTATCATCAAAAGCTTATTAGGCTCCCCTGGTCGTTACAAGTACTATTTTTCATCCAATGACTATGAAATTATCTTTTGTATCTTTATTAACTACTATATTCATTATAAAAACAATGCCCATGAACCTTCTATGACATCAATTCATTCAATTGCAACAAACAATGGAGTCTGCCATCTTGATTTGCTTTTCTTGTTGATAATAATTGTTTGAGTTCCAAAATAAAGAGTACCTCCCATCATTTCTAGTTGGCAGGGCTCCTCTTTTGGTTCCAAGCACACATTTGATACATTGATGATGAAATTGACATATGTGGCAAAACAGCCTAGTATAGAAATTAAATCAAGCAAATCTAAACCCCATTGAAACTCTTAATCTGCTACCTTCCATCAACCAAAGCAGTCATTCATCTTGGATTGCATTTCTTGCTAATGTGAAGTTGTTTAATCCCTAAATAATAAGACTTCCTTGTCACCTCAAGGTAATTAGGCTCAACTCTTCGTTTCAAGCACTTTTTGTCATGCAATTACTATGACATTATCTTTTGAATCTTTGTTAACTACTATATTCATTCTAAAAACAATGCCCATGAACCTTCTATGACATGAATTCATTCAATTCCAAAAAACAATGGAGTCCTCCCTCTTGATTTGTATTTCTTATTGATAATAATTGGTTGAGTTCCAAAATAAAGAGTACCTCCCATCATTTCTAGTTAGCAGGGCTCCTTTTTTGGTTCCAAGCACACATTTTGATACATTGATGATGAATTCCACATATATGGCAAAACAACCTAGTATAATAATTAAATCAAGCAAATCTAAACCCCATTGAAACTCTAAATCTGGTAACATCCATCAGCCAATGCAGTCTTTCAGCTTGGTTTGTATTTCTTTCTAACGTGAATTTGTTTAATCCCTAAATAATATTGCTTTCTTATCACCTCAAGCTAATTAGGCTCCCCTAGTCGTTACAAGTACTACTTTTGATGCACTGACTATGAAATTTTTATTTGTATCTTTATTAACTACTATATTCATTATAAAACCAATGCCCATGAACCTTCAATGACATCAATTCATTTAATTCCAACAAACAATGGAGTCCTCCCTTTTGATTTGCATTTGTTATTGATAATAATTGGTTGAGTTCCAAAATAAAGAGTACCTCCCATCATTTCTAGTTAGTAAGGCTCCACTTTTGATTGTAGGCACACATTTGGATACATCGATGATGATATTCACATATGTGGCAAAACAACCTAGTATAGTAATTAAATGAAGCAAATCTAAACCCCATTGAAACTCTAAATTTGGTAACATCCATCAGCCATTGTAGTCATTCAACTTGGTTTGCATTTCTTGCTACGTGATGTTGTTTAATCCCTAAATAATAATACGTTCTTATCACCTCAAGCTATTTAGGCTCCCCTCGTCGTTACAAGTACTACTTTTCATGCAATGATTAGGAAATTATCTTTTGTATCTTTATTAACTACTATATTCATTATAAAAACAATGCCCATGAACCTTTAATGACATCAATTCATTTAATACCAACAAACAATAAAGTCCTCCATCTCGATTTGCTTTTCTTATTGATAATAATTGGTTGAGTTCCAAAATAAAGAGTACCTCCCATCATTTCTAGTTAGTAGGGCTCCTCTTTTGATTCCAAGCACACATTTTGATACATTGATGATGAAATCCATATGTGGCAAAACAACCTAGTAAAGTAATTAGATCAATCAAATCTAAACACCATTGAAACTCTAAATCTACCAACTTCGATTACCCAAAGCAATCATTCTTCTTGGTTTGCATTTCTTAATAATATGAAGTTGTTTAATCCCTAAATACTAAGACTTTGTTACCTGCTTAAGCTAATTAGGCTCCGCTCGTTGTTAGAAGGACTATATTTCGTACAATTACTATGAAATTATCTTTTGTATCTTTATTAACTAGTATATTCATTCTAAAAACAATGCCCAAGAACATTCTATGACATCAATTACTTCAATTCCAACAAACAATGGAGTCGTCCATCCTTATTTGCATTTTTTTTTAATAATAATTGGCTGAGTTCCAAAATAAAGAGTACATCCCACCATTTCTTGTTAGCAAGGCTCCACTTTTGGTTCCAAGCACACATTTTGATACATTGATAATGAAATTGACATATATGGCAAAACAACAAAGTATAGTAATTAAATCCTGCAATTCTAAACACCATTGAAACACTTAATCTGCTAACTTCCTTCAGCCAAAGTAGCCATTCATCTTGGTTTGCATTTGTTGCTAATATGAATTTGTTTAATCCCTAAATAATAAGACTTTCTTGTCACCTCATGCTGATTAGGTTTGACTCATCGTTACAAGGGCTATTTTTCATGCAACGACTATGAAATTATCTTTTGTATCTTTGTTAACTACTATATTTATTATAACAACAATACCCATGAACCTTCTATGACATGAATTCATTCAATTCCAACAAACAATGGAGTCCTCCCACTTGATTTGCATTTCATATTGATAACAATTGGTTGAGTTCCAAAATAAAGAGTACCTCCCATCATTTCTTGTTAGCAGGGCTCCTCTTTTGGTTCCAAGCACACATTTTGATACATTGATGATGAAATTGACATATGTGGCAAAACAGCCTAGTATAGCAATTAAATCAAGCAAATCTAAATACCATTGAAACTCTTAATCTGCTACCTTCCATCAACCAAGCAGTCATTCATCTTGGTTTGCATTTCTTGCTAATGTGAAGTTGTTTAATCCCGAAATAATAAGACTTTCTTATCATCAAAAGCTTATTAGGCTCCCCTCGTCGTTAAAAGTACTATTTTTCATGCGATGACTGTGAAATTATCTTTTGTATCTTTATTAACTACTATATTCATTATATAAACAATGCCCATGAACCTTCAATGACATCAATTCATTCAATTACAACAAAAAATGGAGTCCTCCATCTTGATTTGCATTTCTTATTGATAATAATTAGTTGAGTTCCAAAAGAAAGAGTACCTCCCATCATTTCTAGTTAGCAGGGCTCCTTTTTGGTTCCAAGCACACATTTTGATACATTGATGATGAAATCTGCATATATGGCAAAATAACCTAGTATAATAATTAAATCAAGCAAATCTAAACCCCATTGAAACTCTAAATCTGGTAACATCCATCAGCCAATGTAGTCTTTCAACTTGGTTTGTATTTCTTGCTAACGTGAAGTTGTTTAATCCCTAAATAATAATGCTTTCATATCACCTCAAGCTAATTAGGCTCCCCTAGTCGTTACAAGTATTACTTTTGATGCAATGACTATGAAATTTTCATTTGTATCTTTATTAACTACTATATTCATTATAAAACCAATGCCCATGAACCTTCAATGACATCAATTCATTTAATTCCAACAAACAATAAAGTCCTCCATCTAGATTTGCTTTTCTTATTGATAATAATTGGTTGATTTCCAAAATAAAGAGTACCTCCCATCATTTCTAGTTAATAGGGCTCCTCTTTTGGTTCCAAGCACACATTTTGATACATTATTGATGAAATTGACATATATGGCAAAACAACCTAGTATAGTAATTAAATCAAGCAAATCTAAAAACCATTGAAACTCTAAATCTGCTAACTTCCATTAGACAAAGCAGTCATTCATCTTGGTTTGCATTTCTTACCAATGTGAAGTTGTTTAATCCCGAAATAATAAGACTTTCTTATCATGTTAAGCTAATTAGGCTTCGCTCGTCGTTAGAAGGACTATATTTGATGCAATTACTATGAAATTATCTTTTGTATCTTTATTAACTACTATATTCATTCTAAAAACAATGCCCAGGAACATTCTATAACACTAATTCATTCAACTCCAACAAACAATCGAGTCCTCCATCTTCATTAGCATTTTGGATAGATAATAATTGGTTGAGTTCCAAAATAAAGAGTACCTCCCATCATTTCTTGTTAGCAGGGCTCCTTTGTTGGTTCCAAGTACACATTTTGATACATTGATGATGAAATTGACCTATGAGGCAAAACAGCCTAGTATAGTAATTAAATCAAGCAAATCTAAATACCATTGAAACTCTTAACCTGCTACATTCCATCAACCAAGCAGTCATTCATCGTGGTTTGCATTTCTTGCTAATGTGAAGTTGTTTAATCCCTAAATAATACGACTTCCTTGTCACTTCAAGTTAATTAGGCTCAACTCTTCATTTCAAGGACTATTTTTCATGCAATTACTATGAAATTATCTTTTGAATCTTTGTTAACTACTATATTCATTCTAAAAACATTGCCCATGAACCTTCTATGACATGAATTCATTCAATTCCAAAAAACAATGGAGTCCACCCTCTTGATTTGCATTTCTTATTGATAATAATTGGTTGAGTTCCAAAAGAAAGAGTACCTCCCATCATTTCTAGTTGGCAGGGCTCCTCTTTTGGTTCCAAGCACACATTTTGATACATTGATGATGAAATCCGCATATATGGCAAAATAACCTAGTATAATAATTAAATCAAGCAAATATAAACCCCATTGAAACTCTAAATCTGGTAACATCCATCAGCCAATGCAGTCTTTCAACTTCGTTTGTATTTCTTGCCAATGTGAAGTTGTTTAATCAAGAAATAATAAGGATTTACTATCATCAAAAGTTTATTAGGCTCCCCTCGTCATTACAAGTACTACTTTTCATGCAATGACTATGAAATTATCTTTTGTATCTTTATTAACTACTATATTCATTATAAAAAGAATGCCCATGAACCTTCAATGACATCAATTCATTCAATTGCAACAAACAAGGGAGTCCTCCATCTTGATTTGCTGTTATAATTGATAATAATTGGTTGAGTTTCAAAATAAAGAGTACCTCCCATCATTTCTAGTTAGCAGGGCTCCTCATTTGGTTCCAAGCACACATTTTGATAGATTGATGATGAAATGGACATATGTGGCAAAACAACCTAGTATAATATTTAAATCAAGCAAATCTAAACCCCATTAAAACTCTAAATCTGGTAACATCTATCAGCCAATGTAGTCTTTCAACTTGGTTTGTATTTCTTGCTAACGTGAAGTTGTTTAATCCCTAAATAATAATGCTTTCTTATCACCTCAAGCTATTTTGGCTCCCTTAGTCGTTACAAGTACTACTTTTGATGCAATGACTATGAAATTTTCATTTGTATCTTTATTAACTACTATATTCATGATAAAACCAATGCCCATGAACCATCAATGACATCAATTCATTTAATTCCAACAAAGAATAAAGTCCTCCATCTTGATTTGCATTTCTTATTGATAATAATTGGTTGATTTCCAAAATAAAGAGTACCTCCCATCATTTCTAGTCAGCAGGGCTCCTCTTTTGGTTCCAAGCATACATTTTGATACATTGTTGATGAAATTGACATATGTGGCAAAACAACCTAGTATAGTAATTAAATCAAGCAAATCTAAAAACCATTGAAACTCCAAATCTGCTAACTTCCACTAGACAAAGCAGTCATTCATCTTGGTTTGCATTTCTTACTAATGTGAAGTTGTTTAATCCCGAAATAATAAGACTTTCTTATCACGTTAAGCTAATTAGGCTTCGCTCGTCTTTAAAAGGACTATATTTGATGCAATTACTATGAAATTATCTTTTGTATCTTTATTAACTACTATATTCATTCTAAAATCAATGCCCATGAACCTTCTATGACATGAATTCATTCAATTCCAAAACATAATGGAGTCCTCCTTCTTGATTTGCATTTTGGATTGATAATAATTGGTTGAGTTCCAAAATAAAGAGTACCTCCCATCATTTCTTGTTAGCAGGGCTCCTCTTTTGGTTCCAAGCACACATTTTGATACATTGATGATGAAATTGACATATGTGGCAAAACAAACTAGTATAATAATTAAATAAAGCGAATCTAAATACCGTTGAAACTCTTCATCTGCTAGCTTCCATCAACCAATGCAGTCATTCATCTTGGTTTGCATTTCTTGCTAATGTGAAGTTGTTTAATCCCTAAATAATAAGACTTTCTTATCACGTTAAGCTAATTAGGCTTCGCTCGTCATTAGAAGGACTATATTTGATGCAATTACTATGAAATTATCTTTTGTATCTTTATTAACTACTATATTCATTCTAAATTCAATGCCCATGAACCTTCTATGACATGAATTCATTCAATTCCAAAACACAATGGAGTCCTCCTTCTTGATTTGCATTTTGGATTGATAATAATTGGTTGAGTTCCAAAATAAAGAGTACCTCCCATCATTTCTTGTTAGCAGGGCTCCTCTTTTGGTTCCAAGCACACATTTTGATACATTGATGATGAAATTGACATATGTGGCAAAACAAACTAGTATAATAATTAAATCAAGCAAATCTAAACCCCATTGAAACTCTATATTTGGTAACATTCATCAGCCAATGAAGTCATTCAACTTCATTTGTATTTCTTGCTAATGTGAAGTTGTTTAGTCCAGAAATAATAAGACATTCTTATCATCAAAAGCTTATTAGGCTCCCCTCGTCATTACAAGTACTATTTTTCATGCGATGACTATGAAATTATCTTTTGTATCTTTATTAACTACTATATTCATTATAAAAACAATGCCCATGAACCTTCAATGACATCAATTCATTTAAAACCAACAAAAAATAAAGTCGTCCATCTTGATTTTCTTTTCTTATTGATAATAATTGGTTGAGTTCCAAAATAAAGAGTACCTCCCATCATTTCTAGTTAGCAGGGCTCCCATTTTGTTTCCAAGCACACATTTTGATACATTGATGATGAAATTGACATATGTGGCAAAACAACCTAGTAAAGTAATTAGATCAAGCAAATCTAAACACCATTGAAACTCTAAATCTTCCAACTTCAATTAGCCAAAGCAGTCATTCTTCTTGGTTTGCATTTCTTAATAATGTGAAGTTGTTTAATCCCTAAATACTAAGACTTTGTTACCTCCTTAAGCTAATTAGGCTCCGCTCGTCGTTAGAAGGACTATATTTCATGCAATTACTATGAAATTATCTTTTGTATCTTTATTAACTACTATATTCATTCTAAAAACAATGCCCAAGAACATTCTATGACATCAATTACTTAAATTCCAACAAACAATGGAGTCGTCCATCCTGATTTGCATTTTTTTTAATAATAATTATTTGACTTCCAAAATAAAGAGTACATCCCACCATTTCTTGTTAGCAAGGCTCCACTTTTGGTTGCAAGCACACATTTTGATACATTGATAATGAAATTGACCTATATGGCAAAACAACAAAGTATAGTAATTAAATCCTGCAATTCTAAACACCATTGAAACACTTAATCTGCTAACTTCCATCAGCCAAAGTAGCCATTCATCTTGGTTTGCATTTGTTGCTAATATGAATTTGTTTAATCCCTAAATAATAAGACTTTCTTGTCACCTCCTGCTGATTAGGTTCGACTCATCGTTACAAGGGCTATTTTTCATGCAACGACTATGAAATTATCTTTTTTATCTTTGTTAACTACTATATTCATTCAAACAACAATGCCCATGATCCTTCTATGACATGAATTCAATCAATTCCAACAAACAATGCCGTCCACCCACTTGATTTGCATTTTTTTTTGATAATATTTTGTTGAGTTCCAAAATAAAGAGTACCTGCCATCATTCTTAGTTAGAAGGGCTCCTCATTTGGTTCCAAGCACAAATTTTAATACATTGATGATAAAATTGACATATGTGGCAAAACAACCTAGCATAGTAATTAAATAAAGTAAATCTAAACACCATTGAAACTCTTAATTTGCTACCTTCCATCAACCAAAGCAGTCATTCATCTTGGTTTGCATTTCTTGCTAATGTGAAGTTGTTTAATCCCTAAATAATAAGACTTCCTTGTCACCTCAAGCTGATTAGGCTCAACTCTTCGTTTCAAGGACTATTTTTCATCCAATTACTATGAAATTATCTTTTGAATCTTTGTTAACTACTATATTCATTCTAAAAACAATGCCCATGAACCTTCTATGACATGAATTCATTCAATTCCAAAAAACAATGGAGTCCATCCTCTCGATTAGCATTTCTTATTGATAATAATTTGTTGAGTTCCAAAATAAAGTGTACCTCCTATCATTTCAAGTAAGCAGGGCTCCTCTTTTGGTTCGAAGCACACATTTTGATACATTGATGATGAAATTGACGTATGTGGCAAAACAACCTAGTAAAGTAATTAGATCAAGCAAATCTAATCACCATTGAAACTCTAAATCTGCTAACTTCCATTAGCCAAAGCAGTGATTTATCTTGGTTTGCATCTCTTACTAATATGAAGTTGTTTAATCACTAAATAATAAGACTTTCTTATCACCTTAAGCTAATTAGGCTCCTCGTTACTAGGACTATTTTTCATCCAGTTACTATGAAAGTATCTTTTGTATCTTTATTAACTACTATATTCGTTCTAAAAACAATGCGCAAGAACCTTCTATGACATGAATTCATTCAATTCCAACAAACAATGGAGTCCTTTTTGTTGATTTGCAATTTTTATTAATAATAATTGGTTGAGTTGTAAAATAAAGAGTACCTCCCATCATTTCTTGTTAGCAGGGCTCCTCTTTTGGTTCCAAGCACACATTTTGGTACATTGATAATGAAATTGACATAATGGCCAAACAACCTTGTATAGTAATCAAATCAAGCAAATCTAAACCCCATTGAAACTCTTCATCTGCTACCTTCCATCAACCAAAGCAGTCATTCATCTTGGTTTGCATTTCTTGCTAATGTGAAGTTGTTTAATCCCTAAATAATAAGACTTCCTTGTCACCTCAAGCTAATTAGGCTCAACTCTTCGTTTCAAGGACTATTTTTCATGCAATTACTATGAAATTATCTTTTGAATCTTTGTTAACTACTATATTCATTCTAAAAACAATGCCCATGAACCATCTATGACATGAATTAATTCAATTCCAAAAAATAATGGAGTCCTCCCTCTTGATTTGCATTTCTTATTGATAATAATTGGTTGAGTTCAAAAATAAAGAGTACCTCCCATCATTTCTAGTTAGTAGGGCTCCTCTTTTGGTTCTAAGCACAAATTTTGATACATTGATGATGAAATCCACATATATGGCAAGAAAACCTAGCATAATAATTAAATCAAGCAAATCTAAACCCCATTGAAACTCTAAATTTGGTAACGTCCATCAGCCAATGCAGTCATTCAACTTCATTTGTATTTCTTGCTAATGTGAAGTTGTTTAATCCCGAAATAATAAGAATTTCTTATCATTAAAAGCTTATTAGGCTCCCCTCGTCGTTACAAGTACTATTTTTCATGCAATGACTATGAAATTATCTTTTGTATCTTTATTAACTACTATATTCATTATAAAAACAATGCACATGAACCATCAATGACATCAATTCATGCAATTGCAACAAACAATGGCGTCCTTCCACTTGATTTGCATTTCTTGTGGATAATAATTGGTTGAGTTCCAGAATAAAGAGTACCTCCCATCATTTCTAGTTAGTAGGGCTCCTCTTTTGGTTCCAAGCACACATTTTGATACGTTGATGATGAAATTCACATATGTGGCAAAACAACCTAGTATAGTAATTAAATCAAGCAAATCTAAACACCACTGTGACTCTTAATCTGCTCCCTTCCATCAAGCATAGCAGTCATTCATCTTGGATTGCATTCTTGCTAATATGTAGTTGTTTAATTCCTAAATAATATGACATTCTTGTCAAATCAAGCTAATTAGGTTCAACTCTTTGTTACTAGGACTATTTTTCATGCAATGACTGTGAAATTATCTTTTATATCTTTGTTAACTACTCTATTCATTCTAAATAAAATGCCCATGAACCTTCTATGACTTTAATTCATTCAATTCCAACAAACAACGGAGTCTTCCTTCTTGGTTTGCATTTCTTACTATTGTCAAGTTGTTTAATCCCTAAATAATAATACTTTCTTGTCACCTTAAGCAAATTAGGCTCCGCTCGTCATTACTAGGATTATTTTTCATGCAAGTACTATGAAATTATCTTTTGTATCTTTATTAACTACTATATTCATTCTAAAAACAATGGGCATGAACCTTCCATGACATGAATTCATTCAAACAATAAAGTCCTCCATCTTGATTTGCTTTTCTTATTGATAATAATGGGTTGAGTTCCAAAATAAAGAGTAGCTCCCATCATTTCTAGTTAGCAGGGCTCCTCGTTTGGTTCCAAGGATACATTTTGATACATTGATGATGAAATTGACATATGTGGCAAGACAACCTAGTATAGTAATTAAATCAAGCAAATCTAAACACCATTGAAACTCTTAATCTGCTACCTTCCATCAACCAAAGAAGTCATTCATCTTGGTTTGCATTTCTTGCTAATGTGAAGTTGTTTAATCCCTAAATAATAACACTTCATTGTCACCTCGAGCTAATTAGGTTCAACAATTCGTTTCAAGGACTATTTTTCATGCAATTACTATGAAATGATCTTTTGAATCTTTGTTAACTACTATATTCATTCTAAAAACAATGCCCATGAATCTTCTATGACATGAATTCATTCAATTCCAAAAAACAATGGAGTCCACCCTCTTGATTTGCATTTCTTATTGATAATAATTGGTTTAGTTCAAAAATAAAGAGTACCTCCCATCATTTCTAGTTAGCAGGGCTCCTCTTTTGGTTCCAAGCACACATTTTGATATATTGATGATGAAATCCGCATATATGGCAAAACAACCTAGTATAATAATTAAATCAAGCAAATCTAAACCCCATTGAAACTCTAAATTTGGTAACGTCCATCAGCCAATGCAGTCATTCAACTTCATTTGTATTTCTTGCTAATGTGAAGTTGTTTAATCCCGAAATAATAAGACTTTCTTTTGTATGAAATTAGGCTCCCCTCATCGTTACAAGTACTACTTTTCATGCAATGACTATGAAATTATCTTTTGTATCTTTATTAACTACTATATTCATTATAAAAACAATGCCCATGAACCTTTAATGACATCAATTCATTCAATTGCAACAAATAATGGAGTCCTCCATCTTGATTTGCTTTTGTTATTGATAATAATTGGTTGACTTCAAAAATAAAGAGTACCTTCCATCATTTCTAGTTAGCAGGGCTCCTCTTTTTGTTCCAAGCATACATTTTGATACATTGATGATGAAATCCACATATATGGCAAAACAACCTAGTATAATAATTAAATCAAGCAAATCTAAACCCCATTGAAACTACAAATTTGGTAACATCCATCAGCCAATGCAGTCATTCAACTTCGTTTGTATTTCTTGCTAACGTGAAGTTGTTTAATCTCGAAATAATAAGACTTTCTTATCATCAAAAGCTTATTAGGCTCCCCTCGTCGTTACAAGTACTATTTTTCATGCCATGACTATGAAATTATCTTTTGCATCTTTGTTAACTACTATATTCATTATAAAAACAATGCCCATGAACCTTCAATGACATCAATTCATTCAATTGCAACAAACGATGGAGTCCTTCATCTTGATTTGCTTTTCTTATTGATAATAATTGGTTGAGTTCTAAAATAAAGAGTAGCTCCCATCATTTCTTATTAGCAGGGCTCCTCTTTTGGTTCCAAGCACACATTTTGGTACATTGGTAATGAAATTGACATAATGGCCAAACAACCTTGTATAGTAATTCAATCAAGCAAATCTAAACCCCATTGAAACTCTTAATCTGCTAACTTCCATCAGCCAATGCGGCCATTCATCTTGGTTTGCATTTGTTGCTAAAATGAATTTGTTTAATCCCTAAATAATAAGACTTCCTTGTCACCTTAAGCAAATTAGGCTCCGCTCGTCATAACTAGGATTATTTTTCTTGCAAGTACTATGAAAGTATCTTTTGAATCTTTATTAACTACTATATTCGTTCTAAAAACAATGCACAAGAACCTTCTATCACATGAATTCATTCAATTCCAACAAACAATGGAACCCTTTTTCTTGATTTGCATTTGTTATTAATAATAATTGGTTGAGTTGTAAAATAAAGAGTACCTCCCATCATTTCTTGTTAGCAGGGCTCCTCTTTTGGTTCCAAGCACACATTTTGGTACATTGATAATGAAATTGACATAATGGCCAAACAACCTTGTATAGTAATCAAATCAAACAAATCTAAACCCCATTGAAACTCTTAATCTGCTAACTTCCATCAACCAAAGTAGTCATTCATCTTGGTTTGGATTTGTTGCTAATATGAATTTCTTTAACCCCTAAATAATAAGAATTTCTTGTCACCTCATGCTGGGAATTAGGTTTGACTCATCATTACAAGGACAACTTTTCATGCGACGACTATGAAATTATCTTTTGTATGTTTGTTAACTACTATATTCATTCTAAAAACAATGCCCATGAACCTTCTATGACATGAATTCATTCAAACAATAAAGTCCTCCATCTTGATTTGCTTTTCTTATTGATAATAATAGGTTGAGTTCCAAAATAAAGAGTACCTCCCATCATTTCAAGTTAGCAGGGCTCCACTTTTGGTTCCACGGACACATTTTGATACATTGATGATGAAATTGACATATGTTTCAAAATAACCTAGTATAGTAATTCAATCAAGCAAATCTAAACACCATTGAAACTCTTAATCTGCTACCTTCCATCAACCAAAGCAGTCATTCATCTTGGTTTGCATTTCTTGCTAATGTGAAGTTGTTTAATCCCTAAATAATAAGACTTCTTTGCCACCTCGAGCTAATTAGGTTCAACTCTTCGTTTCAAGGACTATTTTTCATGCAATTACTATGAAATTATCTTTTGAATCTTTGTTAACTACTATATTCATTCTAAAAACAATGCCCATGAACCATCTATGACATGAATTCATTCAATTCCAAAAAATAATGGAGTCCTCCCTCTTGATTTCCATTTCTTACTGATAATAATTGGTTGAGTTCAAAAATAAAGAGTACCTCCCATCATTTCTAATTAGCAGGGCTCCTCTTTTGGTTCAAAGCACACATTTTGATACATTGATGATGAAATCCGCATATATGGCAAAACAGCCTAGTATAGTAAGTAAATCAAGCAAATCTAAACACCATTGAAACTCTTAATCTGCTACCTTCCATCAACCAAGCAGTCATTCATCTTGGTTTGCATTTCTTGCTAATGTGAACTTGTTTAATCCCGAAATAATAAGACTTTCTTATCATCAAAAGCTTATTAGGCTCCCCTCGTCATTACAAGTACTACTTTTCATGCAATGACTATGAAATTATCTTTTGTATCTTTATTAACTACTATATTCATTATAAAAACAATGTACAAGAACCTTCAATGACATCAATTCATTCAATTGCAGCAAACAATGGAGTCCTCCATCTTGATTTGCCTTTCTTATGGATAATAATTGGTTGAGTTCCAAAATAAAGAGTACCTCCCATCATTTCTAGTTAGTAGGGCTCCTCTTTTGGTTCCAAGCACACATTTTGATACATTGATGATGAAATTCACATATGTGGCAAAACAACCTAGTATAGTAATTAAATCAAGCAAATCTAAACACCACTGCAACTCTTAATCTGCTCCCTTCCATCAAGCAAAGCAGTCATTCATCTTGGATTGCATTCTTGCTAATATCAAGTTGTTTAATCCCTAAATAATATGACATTCTTGTCATATCAAGCTAATTAGGTTCAACTCTTCGTTACTAGGACTATTTTTCATGCAATGACTGTGAAATTATCTTTTATATCTTTGTTAACTACTCTATTCATTCTAAATAAAATGCCCATGAACCTTCTATGACATTAATTCATTCAATTCCCAACAAACAACGGAGTCTTCCTTCTTGGTTTGCATTTCTTACTAATGTGAAGTTGTTTAATCCCTAAATAATAATACTTTCTTATCACCTTCAGCAAATTAGGCTCCGCTCGTCGTTACTAGGATTATTTTTCATGCAAGTACTATGAAATTATCTTTTGTATCTTTATTAACTACTATATTCATTCTAAAACAATGCCCAGAAACATTTAAAGAGTACCTCTCATCATTTCTTGTTAGCAGGGCTCCTCTTTTGCTTTCGAGCGCACATTTTGATACATTGATAATGAAATTGACATATGTGGCAAAACAACCAAGTATAGTAATTAAATGAAGCAAATCTAAAAACTCATTGAACCAACTCTTAATCTGGTAACCATTCCATCGCG